>JAUPFP010000002.1:11727606-12043499 GCA_036925085.1 Brachycybe producta | reverse complement strand
AAAATAGGCAAATTGTATAAGGAAAACAATAGGAGTGTAGAACTTGTTGTTACACTGGTTAAAAATTAAGATAAATAAGAAATACGTCATTTAGAAACTAGAATTTGTAAAATGTATTTTTTTTGTTGTTTTACACTTTCTAAAGTTGGAAACCGCAATGCAACAAAGGTCTAATATAGAGGATTCGTTGTATCCCTTGTTTTTTGTTTCTAACTTTGTAATATAAGATCTACATGTATGTGAAAAGAGGATCCAAAATCCTAGCAGAAAACATTTCATTGTTAAAAAGATAGAAAATATTTACCAAAAAAAATCATTTTATATATAGATCTATAGATATAGACAATAGGATGTGGTATAACCATCCTGAGGAACTTAAATAATTAAGAGGTGTAGGTTTGGGTTGTTTTTCTCCAAAGTATAGATCTACATTATAGTACATTTGTACACAGTGGCCAAAACCAACGGGGGGGGGGGGGGGGCTACGGGAACTGAAAGCCCCACCCCCTTCACGACTTTAAAACCAATCACAATACCATCAAAATTAAAATAAATAATTAAATACAAAAAGATAAAATAAAAGAAAGGAATCTCCCCCCCCACCCCCCCCCCAGATATCAAATAGACCTACTTTATAATATAGTTAATATTTAATTACCCTCTCCCCAGACCAGAATTCTGATTTCGATGATTTCGTCCAACTCAATTTTTCTGGTGGTTGTGAGAGGCGAGCAAGGATCCTCTATCCGGACCGCACTATAGCTCTTAAGCTCATTGCAGGTGTAACAAGAGTTGAATTGAAATTGGGAAGTTAAAGTTGCCCTTGAATTGAACCTTTCATGAGTGAGACGGATAAGCCTATACTATAGATCTATATAATAATTCCTTAAACAAAGGAATTGTGTGTTGAAAGGATTTCTTTTTCATATATATATATATATATATATATATATATATATATATATATATATATATATATAGGCCTATGTGTGTATGTTATGTGTATTATTATATAGGCCTATACCTAATTTGAAATCTCATTTTGTGAAGAAGCCGTTGGGGGAGGGGGAGGGGTGGGGAGAAGGTGAGAGAGGTGACAGTTACTCAAACCTTTTAACCGAGCATTTCAAAATTGAGTTTACCTCTTGTTTAGAAAGGCCCTAACCTATGGGCCTTCTATTAGGCCTACTTTTGACGATCAAAAGAAACTCTTCGCTTGCATTGCATGGAAAGCGAGAGAGAGAGAAAAAAAACATAAAGAGTTTTCAAATAATTATAATTGGAGCAACTTTTAAATGAATTAACTCCATTAGAATTCATTAGCATTTCATTTTGTGACATTTTTTTTAAAAAAATTACACTATGTCAGTTTGAAATTGTGGATTTTTTTAACTTAGATTTCGTAAAAAAAACCGGGAAAAACTGCATGAATTTTGTTAAAAATGCCAAAATGTTTAATTTGAAAGATAACATTAGATAAATTATTTATGCACCTAAGTTAGAAAAACCTTGTTTTTTTTTAAAGACACTTTTGTTTTTTTAGTTTTAATTGAATCTTAAATTTTATTTACGCTACAAAACATTAATTTTATCTATAAAATACACTTTGAAAACTGTTTATAACATTATAGATTGTTCAAGGGGCAGTGGCATAGCTAGAGTTTGTGCGACCCGGGGCGGTCGTTGTGTTTGCCCCCCCCCCCCCCCCCCCCCCCTCCTCCTTACGAAAAACACAACACGATACACACATCAGCGAGAGAGGCCAAACGATATTATCGATATTCAGTGATAGAAATGTTTTATATAATTTTTAGATTATTTATGAAATTATTAAATAAACTAGGACCCGGACTTAAAAACATAATTCTGGATTGCAAAATACATTCTGCGAGCGCAGCGAGCGAAAAACATTTTTGATAATTTCTTCTTGGGCCATCTTAAAAGAATTTTATAAAGCTTCTATCCTGACAAGAAAAAACTTTCCTTTTGGTTGGTGCTGTCCCGAAAAAAGTGTCGCCCGGGGCTGACAGCCCTCCCCCCTCTAGCTATGCTGCAGTCAAGGGGAATTTGATTTTTCTTATTCGTTTTTTTTGTAAGACTAACCATTGTTTCAATTTTAATACTAACCTGTTATAGAAACTCAGATTTGGGTCTCTCTCTTATTATTTGGCCGTTTGTGGATTTGTTTACATTCATTTTTAGATTGTGAATCGATTTGTTGTTCACTTGTAATGTTAGAAGTTGAATTCATGCTCAGTTGCACATTTCTAAACCTATAGATTACGACCGCCCAGAAAACCGATCTTTACGTTTTAGATATTTTTTTATCAATATTTCTAGATTTTTTTTTCTTTTCATTTTTCTATACATGGATCCGATTCCTTTATTTTTGAGCCACATCAAGAGAAATAAAACCTAAAAAATGTGTTTCTTTTGGGACTAATATATAGGCATAGAATTTTTTTTTTATTTCTCACCTGGTTTCCATTGAATATTTCTATTAATACCATTTTCAAAAAATAAAGAAAAATTCCCTCTCTCAAAACAAAAAGAACCTTTCCTTAGGTCTATACGATCGACCTCTTAGAAAATGTGCCTTTCAACTATATATAGGGACCCTGAATTGACATAATTATTTTCACGAAAGCATCCGTAAATATGTATATATTATGAGAAATGGACGAATTTTATTATTATTACTGTGAATGATGATGCGGATAATAACAGTAAAACAATAATAGTGGGTTTTATATATAGGCCTATAATACTGTGCGTGTTTATATGTGTTATATACTGTATATATTATATATATTATATATATATGGATGGGGTGAGTGTGCGCATGCTCAAATGACCGGGGTCTTTCAATTGGTTCTCTAATTCAATTATGTTTCCATTTGGAACCAACCAGCGGATGTTTTACATCTATATATGGATTATATACTTGTGCGTGTCTTCTCCACTTCTCCTTCCCCACCCACCTTTTCTCCTTTTTCGAATTCCCTTGGGGTCCGTGCATTTCAGTTTGAGGGTGGCCAAGTGTGGATACGAAATTATAATTAATAATATAATATTAATAATAATAATAAGAGTAAAGGGGCCTAACCAATCCTAAACTTCTATATCTTTATATAATGCGTTAACCAATGTGTAAAGTGAACTGTTTTCATCTTCATTAGTTCAAATGATCAGCTGATCTGCTTATATCCTAGTTATAATTAACTAATTTGGTAACCCAGATATTTCGTAAAAGCAATTTCAAGATGGCAGTTTTCAAATTGAACATTTTTATATTATAGACAAAGGTTCTTGATTATAAAGCCAATAAAAGACTGAATATCCAAAAGTGGAATATACAACAATCAACGTAGACCTTCAAATTTTGAAGTTAAAAAATGGCTCAAAATGGATACTCAGTCTTTTATTGGCTTTATAATCGAGAACCTTTGTTTGTTTATATTTCAAGCCATGAAAATATTTTACTTTTTATAATATTTTATATTATAGAGTTGTTCAAACTATACCAGTAATAGATCTATAGTTATTAAATTGCTTTTACTGGATTTTTTCTGGTGTATAGGGCCTAAGTATATATAGATTTGGAAAGAAGTAGACCATTGTGATAAAATTTAGAGATTGTTTTAACCAAAGGATTCATATTTTTGTATTCCTGTATATACATAGATTATATATATTAAGCGTTATTGAATTTAGGTCCACTTGAAAAAAAATTATTGCGTAAATTCAAATATATTATTAAATTTATATTATTAGTTTAATGGCGAATTTTAGTGCTGTGTATACGAGCTCGATTAGCATTTTTGACATCTTGTATATATTTTTAGTTTTCAAAATGTTTTTGTATCAGTCATATATAAATATAGGTCTAAACAATTTGTAATTGCATTTCATTTAATCCATAATAATAATAATTAAAAAAAGATGATTCAATTTGTTTTCTGATGTGCTTTTGTGTTTTTCTAGGTTTGGTTTCAAAATCGTCGTGCCAAATACAGAAAGCAAGAGAAGCAGTTGCAAAAGGCCCTGGCCCCTTCCGTCATTCCCACGTGCAGCGGCGCCATGATGCGCAACATTTACCCGACCACGTCCAGGAGTTACCAATATCCTCACCACAATCCCATCGCTTCCATGAACACCATGAATCGTTATCCCCAAGTAAGAAATAGATGCCAACATCCCGACCATTTAACCTAACGACACGGTCTTTATTATAAATGGGGACCTTCGTGTCTTCTTCTTCTCTTTTGTTTTGTTAATTTCAGATGGCGTCCACCACTTATTCTCAGGTGGCCCAACCGTTCTCGATGCCCCACGCCACCGGTAACATGTCGGGCATGAGGCAAGACGGGGTCTCTCCCGAAGACGAATGGTACAACAAGAGTTTGTCGGCCCTTCGTATGAACTCATCCCATCATCCCAACTTGTCGGCCCCTATGCTCCAATACCAAACCTAACTGTAAAAGTGCCGATTCTTATAAACACACCTATACACACGTTATACATACACACATCATTAGCATACACATATACATATGCCAATATTTGGTTTTAAGGCTTTGAGATTCACGAGAAAGATTCGGGTCGGAAGAATGGAAAGAGATGAGAGAGAGAGATAGGACGGCGATAGAAAAGTTTGTCCCGTTTGTGTTTCAATTGCATTGGAATTTATCTTCTCTCTTCTAATTTCAATACATTTAATAATAAGAGCATAAGAAGAGAATTGGGGGAGAAAAAAAAAGGAAAAAAAAAAAACGCATATCAATATCGATCCCGTCTCTAAATTGCGATTGGGATTCATGTTATACATACAAAAATAATAACTGTTTGTGTTTTCATTTTTTTAGTGTAAATCGTCTTTGTCTCTTATTCTTCTTCTTTTTCATTTTCGAATATTTCTAGTAATTAAATATTAATTTTGAACTAAATGTTAATTAATGAGAACTTCTTTTCCAACCAAAAAAAAAACTCATTTTTTATAAAAAAAAAAAAACAATCAAGAATTTTTTGTCTTTTCCAATTTTGCCACCTTCTAAAATTACAAATATAGGTTTTTTTTCGGGGGGGGGGGCACTTTTGGTAACTGCAGCTTATTTATATTTTGATTTTATTTTCCAATTTCTAAAAAAAAAGTGTCAGAAAAGAAGAAAAAAACGAAGATTTTTTTGTGTTTTCTGTTTTCAATTATGTCCTTAGATAATAGATTCGATTAAACAGTTTGACAACTATTCACATTTTGAAAAAAAAAAACTCCCCAATTCTTCTTCTTCGTCAATCTTTTTTTTATGAAGTTGTTGTTTCTTTCAAAATCTGTGTGTTTTTTTTTTCTTCTTCCTTTTAAATATGAACAAAGTGAAAAGATATTATTCCCCATTGGAAGTTGTCCTTATATTTTTGTCTAGAATCCCAGCTCAATTGCGAATCCACCTCTATATATAAGGGTTAACTTATTTGAGGAGGTTTGAAAGGAATTTGGAGGATGATCCCCAAGGCCCCTCTGGCCCCATCTACACGAGCCCCCCCTCTCCCCAATTTCATCACTTCCTTTCAACTTGTGAGAGCGCCTTCTCCTCCTCCTATTCTTCTTCTTCTCCCCCTCCCTCCTCCTCCCTTCATTACAACCCCAATCTCCACTCAATTTGCCAAAAGAAGGAAGTTCTTCCACCCCTATTTTTTCTCCCACCTTCGTCCCCCTTTTTTCCCCCCTCAGGTGCTCCAATACTTGTAAATCTATCATCGCGCGGTGCCATACACACATAGAATATATCGTAGTAGGTCTCATATATATATACGTATATATATAGTAGATGAGATAGAAATAGAGAGAGAGAGAGAGAAAGAGTAGCTATAGGGCGAAAACGAGAGAAATTCCATTTGCAATCAGCGCTAGGTCTTTCTCTCTTAATGCTTCCCTTAATCCAATTTGGCTGCCATATAGAGTGGATACGTGGGGATAGATATATGTATTTGCTATATAGGAAAACCTATAGACACACATAGGAAAAAGCAAAAGGACTGACTGACTGCTGGAGCATGCAGTTCTTTCTCTCTCTCGTTCTATCCCTTTTCTATCTCTCTCTCTCTCGTCCTTCTCTCTTCTTTATAATGCATCGCTATACATTCACAGGATGCAACATCACCACATTCAAGAAGTGAGTGAGAGAGAGAGAGAGAGAGAGAGAGAGAGAAAAAAAGAGATAGAAAAGAGAAAGTTTGCCGCCGCTTGTATACAACAGCAATGGCAAATGAAAGACAAGAATAGAGAGAACGATTGGGGGAGGTGAAAAGGGAGGGCAACATTGATGAAGCTTTATTTAGGGGTCTACAGAAAGGGGGGCCCTCTATGACATTTTGAATTCGGATATAAGGGAAAAAATAAGAAGAACATGAGTCAGTATTCATATTCTATGGACTCCAGAGAGAGAAAGAGAGAGAGAGAGAGAGGGAGTGTTCATATTAAATAGAAAGATGATGAAAGGGGAAAGGAGGAGGGTTTGGGCTGTTGGCTCAATTAATAAAAAGGGGCCCTTTGGTTAAGGATGATCGTCTTTTAATTTGAAAAGTCAATTGAATTTTGCAAGATGATGATTTATCTGTTTCGTTCTAAAAATGAACTACGTAGGGCTTCTTCGTCATTTGGGTCACAGGTGGTCCCTTTGCAATGTAAACAAAATTTATATGCAAAATATTACGGTGGGTCGGCACTGACTAAACATTTTACCAGTTTGCAAATGTTATTATTGCAGCTTAGCACATGTTATTATTTCGGGTTGCCCCTCGAAGTCGGCAATCACTGATTACTAGAAGATCGTTTATATAGTGCATTTTATATAGAGCCTCTATATAGAATTTAATAGAGTGTGATAATTGTTTAGTAACACTGCTGCCATCTATTGATCAAAATTAACAACTTAAATATGAACTCAAATCAAGGGGGACGACATTGAAGAAAATCTTGTACAAGATTCACTGCAGAATGTATAGATGGAAGGCGTTTTACGTTTTTTTTTTACCGCGTTGTACTGGATGTCCAAAATAAAACTGAATTCTGAAAATTCAGTAAAATAAGGATAACTTGCCACACTGTACGATGTTCACGCCCACTGTGTCGTTCCCCTTGGCTCAAACGGTCTCATGATCTACGGTGTACGTCACAGTTTCCATGGCAACTACGTGTAGCCCTCATTACCATGCAAATACAAATCGAAATATTATTTTTTTTCAGGATATGAGTAGAGTTGATTGCACTCGGTTGCTTCACGGTACAGAATGCAGTGTCCGGAAGTGAATCACGTTTTCTTTGAACCTATATCTGGACAAAAACAACGAGATAGAAAACGATTTGTCAATTTCGTCTGCTTTTTTAGGCTGTGTGACCTGCAAAGAAGACATGGTCTCCCCATTTGGCTGATCTTACAATAGGGTCTTTGAAATTATTTCACTTCTGATGTTGCCCACGTACGCCAGAGGGCGCTACAAACACACCTTTTGTAGAGGTGGGAGCCGCCGCCGTTAGTTTTTTTTTTATTACAAACTCATAGTCACCCGCTGAGCGCCGCCGATTTTTGATGGGCGCAGGGTCCAGGCTGCCGACAATGATTTCTCTTCCACCGCCGTCGATTTCATTTTTTCGTCTTTAGTGCTAGCTTAGACTATTACGTTCCGGAAGGTAATAATCTAAGGTGCTACGGTCAACTTTACACAAGCACACTGTAATCTTATACCGTGACATAGGTGTGTTCTCTGTACTGTCGCTTGCTTTTCCTGTTATTGATATTGGGAGCTATGGTTCATCGCAAAAGTGAATATCGTTTGAGTTACAAGTGGTTGTCTCCAGACCTTTGTCGTGAAATTCGTTCGTCAACTGCCGATTATCGACAGCTGCGACGAAGAGCCGACTTCACTCACGATGACATTTGGACCGTTTGGAATGAAGCCTCTCCCCTCGCAGGAATTACGTTAGCAGGCTGTGACTGCGATCGAGAAGACGAAGGAGAGAGGTTCTTACCCGTTCCCAGGAATCGAAAGAAGCACAACGAGCTCCTTCAGCTGTACCAAATGGGGAGAAGGACGACCCCCCGCCCACTGAAGATGCCACCGTCACGCTTTCACATCTCTACTCCTCAACCTTCTCGTATTATTCCATGCTATGCTTCTGTATTTATGATGATTTATTGATTAAGGCAGTATGTTTGAAAGGTGCACGCTTTAAAGATGCTCAGGTTCAGACGGGGGTCGAAGATCATGACGATGGGCGACAAGGTCATCCAATGTCGACAAATCGAAAGGACCCTTTACCGTTCTCAGGTAAAGTAGTGCGATCGATTTCATCTTGAGTCAGAGTTCCACACCGTCTTTTGTTAGTTTAATGAGCGGAAAAAGTTTATTATCGATTGGTTTCTATTTTATGTCAAGGTGACAAAGGACACGAATTTAAAAGAATCGCCTGTCATAGCACGAAACCAACATATTCGACAGTGGATGGAATTGAAAGAGAAGCAGAAGACGGAGGTGAAGCTGGTCGATGGTACGAAAGGACACAGCCCGATGTGAGACGCCGGAAGTTGGACGTGACGCCGACGATCGTCAACGATTGTAGGTCCAAAGACTCAAAGCGACCGCATTCGATTTCAACAAAAAAGTACGAGATCAAGCGACCTTCTCCTCTTCCTGTACCTTACACATCACGTTCTCGAACTGCTTTGCCCAGTCCCACTACGGTCGTTTTCAAACAGCCTGGACCGGAGAAGGTTTAATCCAACTCTTTTTTTTCTGAATGGATTGTTAGTTTACTTGTTGTTGTTCATCCAGGCTCGTTCGCCAAAGAACGTTCTGGTTCCTTTGAGGAGTGGCACAACCATTGGCATTGCAACCGACCACATAAAGAATGGTCGTTTGCTCAAATCGTACACCACTGTAGCTCCTGTCAACCATAGCAGCATATGGATGACCGAGTATCGACGCAATTTCGTAAGGACGTTGACGAATGGATGAGTTATTTCGATGTCATTTCGTTGCGTACGTAGTTGGTCGAAATTGCGGTATAAAGAAATACCATTCATAATTTGGCGCTCAAATGACTGATTCTGGTAGTTCTCGTTTGCAGCTTATGTTGAAGGTGGCGTCCCCTGGCGGTTTCTGTCGTCTCCATTGAGGCACTGTTTTGTTTGTGTGTGTTTGTGTGTAGGGCCTATATTTTTATAGTTGTTTCGTCTCTTTCCTCCTCCTCCTTTACCCTTCATTTTGTTTTCATCGTTTTCAAGGAAGTATTCGGTGTTCCACATTGAACTATGCTTACTTTATCCAAGGTAAGAAGAAAAAGCAAATAGATTTCGTGAATAGAGTGCGTAGAAGTAAATTTATTTGGGAGGGGAGGGGGGGTGGAAGGGTTGGGGTCATAATGGGTCAAGCGTTTTGTTGAGGGGGGAAAAGGTGGGTCACATACCCTCACCCTTCCCGCCATCTCATGCTTTTTAATCAGTTCAATCATGTTTGTTTATTGTGTTTGGGTTTACGTTTCGTGATGAACTCATTATTAACGATGGTTATTACTGCGGCTTTTGGTCGTACGTTGTTTTCTATATGGGTTTGTGACGTCACTTGGGCTGTAGCTAAAAGGTGAACCAGAAACGAAAGTACATTTACGCATGTAAAAATCATAGTTACTGCTGTAGTTTCAATTATTAAAACTTCTTTTACCGTGTTAATTGGTCAATTAATGAATTCTTTTAGTTCTTCTATTTGTGTAAAGACTCAACGGAAGATTCCATTGTTTTAAGCAGTTATTTCGATTCGTCTTTCAGTCTGGCTCCATTTCGCCTCTCCTTTTAGTGTTACCTCATTTTTAATAGGTGCCGTAAAGTCTCTATAGAAAGCCGTGTGTAGGCATTGTGTCTTCTATCCATAAGCTGGGTACAGACGATAAATTATTACTTGTCAATCGTTGCCATGGGAACATAAACATTTTATCAAATCGTATTCCTTTACAATGAAATACCCTTAAATTAAATGGAGAAAGAAACAGGCGCTTGCCTCGTAAAATCTCAAACAAACCAAAAGATGGCGAAGCCATAATAAAATTGTGTGTACCCGGCCGTACAGGGATTTTAACCATTTATGTGGAGGGAGGAATAGAGAACAGCCTACTAGATGATTTTTACTACGTTGCTTTTTGCAATTACTATATTATTTGTAATTCCATTTAGTGAGCGAGGAATAATAATATAAATGATATTAAAACGTTAATTTGATGCTGTTCCCAATTATTTATTCGTCTCCCTCCACCAGTTAATAGGATTAGCCTCGTAGCTCTAAAAGCGGCGCTCCTCTTCTTATACGAATTTGCCATAGAGACTATTTTCTCGCTCATTATGGACGAGTTCACTTTCATGTTTTTATTTTTTTGGTGGAGGGGTGGGGGAAGTTTTATCACTTATAGCGCTCCTTTTAGACGACTCTATGTAGATTTTCCGTTCCTCTTTCGTTGTTTGCCATATCATAACTCGTTTGATTGCGTTGAATAGATTTGATTCCATTTAATCGTTATCCTTAATTTCGTGGCTTTATTTTGCGTTTGTTATAATTGCGAATGTTTTCTGAGGTTGCACAGAAGACGACTGATTCAGTGACGGCCAAAAGTAATCGGAATGGTAAAGAACAGAATGAAAAGACGGCGGCAGCCACTGAGATGACGGCAGAAACTACGACTGGAACTGGCGGCGGCGTTGAAGTATCATTACTCCTCCCCACTCCCCCATCCAAGATTCCCTTAGTTATTTCCACTATCGTTTCAGCAGGGAAACTACGTCGGAGTTGGCTTGGGAGTCGTAGGGGTTGGTAGCGGACCAGGAGGCGGCGGTGGATCGCAGTTGGGTCCTACTAACAAGTCGGGTGGTTCGGTCGCTCCACCTCCAACTCTCCTAACCAAAGTGAAGTACACGGGTCCACCTCACATCAAGCGGGACAAGAGACAGAATTCGTCCCGTTTCAACGTCAGTCGCAACAGGGAACTTCAGAAGCTGCCGCCCCTCAAGGGTTTCTCGTTTATACTACCTTTCTTTTTCCCTACACGTCTTTCGCGATCTTGGCTGTAACTCGGTTCTGTTTTTTTTTCTCGTTTCTTAGATGCGGTCTCGACAGAACGAGAAGAGTTGTTCGTGCAGAAGATTCGACAGTGTGGTGTCCTATTTGATTTCGTGACCGATCCACTGAGCGATCTCAAATGGAAGGAAGTGAAGAGGGCCGCTCTTCACGAGATGGTCGAATACGTCACAACTCAACGTGGAGTCATAACGGAAGCTATTTATCCAGAAGCCATTCATATGGTAAAATAACACTGTCTCATTTTTTCTCCCTTTTTCTGGATGACAAATCTGGGTCATCTACAACACGAAGAATAAAAAATCAAGGGGAATGCTTTTAAGAACGAACTCTTGAAAGAATTTTGAGAAATAGTTAAAACTAAAAGAGAAAACAAAGATTTTTTTATTATCTTTGTAAGGATATCTTTGAAAATAAACATTTTATGACATTTCATAGGTTGATGTTTAAAAAAGTTTCAAACTGATATGAAATCGTTCTTTTGGGCTTCTGGTCTGAAATAAATAGTTTTGTCGTTTGTTATCTTCTATAGTTTGCATCGAATTTGTTTCGAACGCTTCCACCTTCGTCAAATCCGAACGGAGCCGAATTTGATCCCGAGGAAGACGAGCCGACATTGGAAGCGGCGTGGCCTCATCTGCAGGTTTAGTTTTTTTTCTTCCAGTTTTTGTTTTCCTCTCTTTTTTTTTGTATCTCTACATGTCTTTTATTTTCTCGTGTAAATTTAGCTCGTCTACGAATTTTTTCTGCGTTTTTTGGAGTCTCCAGATTTTCAACCCAATATTGCCAAGCGATTCATCGACCAGAAGTTCGTTTTACAGGTGAGAAGCCTTATTACTTTTCCTTCTTTGGTCGTTCTCATCCTTCTTTCGTTTTTGTTTCTTTCAATATTTCGTTCAGCTTTTGGAATTATTTGACAGCGAGGATCCGAGAGAAAGGGATTTCTTGAAGACCACCCTACATAGAATTTATGGCCGCTTTCTAGGACTTCGTGCTTATATTCGAAAACAGATTAATAACATATTCTATAGGTTTATTTACGAGACGGAACATCACAACGGAGTTGCCGAACTTCTCGAAATTTTAGGAAGGTTTGTCGTTTGATCAGGGAATTTCTTGGATTCGCCCGTGATTCGAGTCCGTTCTTCGCTCTGTTTTCAGTATAATCAATGGTTTTGCGCTGCCGTTAAAGGAGGAGCACAAAGTGTTCCTACTCAAGGTCCTTCTGCCGTTGCATAAAGTGAAGTCTCTTAGCGTTTATCATCCGCAGCTGGCGTACTGCGTGGTCCAGTTTCTAGAGAAGGATCCGAGTCTCACAGAACCGGTATGATGGTCGTCTGTCAAACACGTTTTTCTTGTTGACTGTTCTCAAAATTGTTGTTTTTATAGGTCATAATGAGCTTGTTGAAGTTTTGGCCAAAAGTTCACAGTCCTAAGGAGGTTGGGAAGAGGAATCCCATTCGTTCTGCGCTCTATTGAGTTCATTTTGTTTTCTTTTTATCAGGTGATGTTTCTGAACGAGTTGGAGGAAATCCTGGACGTGATCGAACCGGCCGAGTTTACGAAAGTGATGGTTCCGTTATTCAGACAGTTATCGAAGTGTGTTTCCAGCCCGCATTTTCAGGTAGGAAAAAATAGAGGGAGAATTCTTTTCTTCTCGGATGGATGCCAAACCCTAGTTTAAAACACATTTTGACGTGTTGAAAGGTGGCCGAACGTGCCCTTTATTACTGGAACAACGAGTACATCATGAGTCTTATCAGCGATAATGCGAATGTCATTCTGCCGATTATGTTCCCTTCGCTCTATAAGAATTCCAAATCGCATTGGAACAAGTGAGTCTTTGAGACACGATCGTCTCTTGCGTGTGTTTTCATTGACGCGTCTCTTTAAATTGTCACTCTTGTTTCAATCTCGTCTCTCGAAAGAACCATCCACGGGCTCATCTATAATGCTCTCAAGTTGTTCATGGAAATGAACCAGAAGCTTTTCGACGAGTGTTCTCAGCAGTATAAACAAGAAAGGCAGAGGTAACGATGGAAACAATTCGAAGTTATGTGTTCCCTTCGAGTACAATTTCGTGTTTGATGTTTATCTTTCCTATCAGCGAGAAATTAAAGCTGAAAGAAAGAGAAGACGCTTGGCAAAAGATTCAGCAATTGGCTCATCAGAATCCACAGGTGGTGGTTTTTGGGACCTTCGATCTTCTTGTACTAATTTTTTTTTACTCGAAAAATAGCATACGTGGATCATGTTGTCCGACAACAATATAAGATACGTGGACGCCGATGGGACGGACGACGAGGTGAGTATATATAATAAAAGAGAAAGAGGAGAAACGGACACTACAGATTCCATTTGCGTCCCACTTTTCAGTACAAAGATTTGGCGACGATGGTTAACAATGTGAATAATGCATTAGCTGGGAACAGGACGTTGATTCTCGATAATAAAGTGAACTACGTGGAAGGGGATGCAACGGGAATCGACCTTGATAGTGATAACAAAGAGGTTAATTTTGTTACTCCATTTTTAATAGTTTTCTTTTTTCTTTTGTTCTTTTTTCACAATTTGAGAGAAAACTCTTATTTTGTTTGGAAATCACATCTTTCTTACTTTGTATATCTTTCTCTTCTCTTTTTTTCTTCTTTTCCGATATCCTTTGAATGACGCTGACATCGTCCTTTCGTTCGCGTTCCTCCTCCGTTTTCCTGTTTGTTTTAACGTATTTTTCCTTTTGTTTTTTTGGGGGGCTTAGGATGCTTAAAACTCACAGGTAGACGATCATTTGCTGTAACCTAACCTCACTCTTGTTTTATCTTTGTTTGCATGGCTTTTTTCTTTCCCAGTTTGCTTTTTCTTTTTGCATTCTGTTTCATTTTATTATTTTGGCTTCCCCATTGTTTCTTTCTTTTTTTTTCTCAATTATTTTTTACTTCAGGCAAAGAAGAGCATAGGGAAAGAAAAGCCGTTGCTTCGGCGTAAATCTGGTCTCCCTCACGACAGTCTAACATTAAAAGCTCTGTCCGACCACAAACGGGCCGACGAATTCCTCGCCACCTCTCGGGAGACCACGACTAGTTAATTCCTACGGCTGCTGGCGTCGCCTCCTCCTCCTCCCGTAGACACGCGGAAAATGGCCGACGACGAGATGTTGCTGCTGCTGCCGCCGCTGCTGCCCATCCCTCCTCCCCTTTATTCCAGAAAAGAGAAGCTCGGAAGTCATCTTGGTCTTTTACTCTTGTCACGTTGATCACCCACGTACGACCCCCTTCTTTACGGAAAGGTGATAACACGGCAAGTATTCCGGTAAAGGTGGAACTTCTTGTAACTGGATTTCGACAACGTGAAGAGAGAGACTCCCCCCCTAGTCCTCGCTCGGGAGGTGTCTCGTTTACCGTTAGAACGTTTCCGTAGATCTCACTTCCTCGGCTTTTTCCAGAGAATCACTTTTGCTCATTGTTGCATCGAGGGCTAGACGATGGGCTCTTTGGGGTGTCGGTGGTGGACGCGATGTCTGTGTTAGTGGCCCGGGAGGAAAAAGAAAACCCGTAATTGTTGTTAGAATGTGAACTTGGATGAATGAGCTTTTGTAGCTTATTTCCTAATTTTCGCTACTGTACATGTATATAGTTCTAGATTGTGTTTTATTCCACGATTCCCGTTTTTTCTTTATCCGGTACGAAAGTGACAACGTTGCGAATTTGCCGGTCGTTTTGCTCAATAGCTCGAATCGCTCCTTCGAAGCAACATTCCAATCTCGAGAGAATGATAAACTGTGAAATTTCTCTTATCTCTCTCATACGTGTGTGTGTACACCTTTCGTATCGGCACGCTTTGAATTTTTGGTTAATCTTGAATCCTAACCCTAACTGGCAATTATTGGGCCGGGAAATCCATTCGTTGTAGGTTCGGTTTAATCTTTTTGTTTTTTGTATCTTTGTCTTCAAAAGTAGCCTCTCAATGTGTGTTTAACTTGTGTAAAAGAAACATTGAAGTTTAATTTTCAAACAATTTTATTTCCCAAATTTATTGTGAGAATTGGAATTGTTAATCGTGATGCAAAATTGGTGCAGTTTGTCTTGTTAGATTATGAAGTAAGAATCCCTTTCGAGGGGGAAGGGGGGTGTCGTTTTTGTCCTTTCCTGTTTTTAGTTTTGGTGACGGAAGCGAAAGTATTGAAGCGAATTGGCCTGGGATTAACATTTTGCATCTGCAATTTCTTTTTGAAACTTCTACTTTTCTAGTGCATTCCATTTTTTTCTTTTTGTGAAAATGAAGAGGGAGGGGGAAGCGTTTTGAAAGCAAATTGTTCTCTCAAAATCGAAACAGAAAGTACAAAAAGTGTACTTTTATCTCTCTTGCTCTTTCCTTTACAGTTAAACTTGGAAGTGAAAAATGAAATTGGGGAATCGGTAGGGGGGCCAAAACTGCACAAAAGGAAAAGTGGCCCAAATAATATTAACTAATAAAAAGTATAATGAATATGGAAAACATGTTTTTTCTTTTCGTTTTGTTTTTTTCGTGTTTTTAAATTAGGTTTGGTCTTGAGTTGCTCGACGACTATCTTGACTTTTGTCGTTTAGTAAAAATTCTTTCCATCGGTCTTCTGGTACGACGCTGGCCCATGGAGGAATCGACGAACTAGGCAACGTGAATCCAACCATCGCGGCCTTGATCTTATCGATACGTTCTGAAACCAAAAGTTACGACGTTATTATCATGAAGTCGAACGTTGAGATGTGATCGGCAGACTCGCCTTGATCCATTGGAATGCTGTGAAGTTCATGTGTGACGATGGAGGAACTGATCGACGCATGGAGTTGTTCTACCGCTGTCGATGCCACTTCTTCCCCAACATCTTCTTCTAAAGTGCACTCTAATGAAAGTGTGCCCTGTGAGAGAAATTTTGTTACGCGTTTTATTCGGTACTGTTGTGGTGTTTCTTTACGTTTGTAACTGGTTGGTGGTCGTCTACACCTGTGTTTGATGGTGGAGGTTCTTGAGGTAACAGTACGTAGCCGTGGGATTCGAATGTCTCCTCGTCCTCGGCTGCCGCCTCCTCTTCATCATCATTGTCCACATCGTAATCCTCTTCGTCCGAACTGAAACCACCGAAGGTGGTTGTTGTGGTGCCCATTGTCATCAGATGTTGTTGAGTTCCGTTCGTGTCCAGCACATCTCTGTCCTCTTCGGACCTCCCACCTGAGGGATTGTCTGTCACCGATGGAGCCATGATTTACTTGTAGAGGAAGCGAGTGAGAAGAAAAAAAACCCACAAAAAATGAAAAAGTCTCACTAGATGTAGAATTCATTTGTGTTTTTCTTACCTCATTTGACGTTTTTTCCTGTCTCAGCTGATGATATCGATATCTATCTCTCTGATGATAGTCGTATCGATATTATCAATAGTAGCTGGAAGAGATAGTACGAAGCTCTGCAAAGGATATGAACATTTTTGTAATTCGTTAGTAAATTTTATAGGTACAGTAATAAAAATAATAAATTTTTACTGCTTAATTATTGCAACAAGTTAGGGAGCAGTAATTTCGGCTATTTTTTTTTGTTAATTTTGATGTTTATAATTGACTATTTGTATATTTAAAAATGTGTAGCTTGTTTACGTGTGTGTGCTTTTAGAAATTTGTATCTAATTTGTTTTCATATGTTGTAGGTTGTAGCATAATATAGTAGGGCCTAATAGTTTTGAGAGTTTTTCACAGGTTAAGAAACAAACGTTGGTATGTCCTTTACGGGGCTACGTATTTTTCTTTTCTTGTTTATTGAACGTAATAATATCGATACTTTTTACGATATCGTGCGCCATCTTGCAGCTGTTTCGGAACGTCTTTTTTTTGGTCATTTTTTTTTCGTTCTGTTCTTGTAATTCGTCATTAATCGAGGCGAAAACAATGATTTTTCCGTGATTTTGAAGGAATATTAGGTAAGAATTGAGTTTGAGTGTGATTAAATAGAGAAAGTTCATTTAAAACGACTAGAAACCGTTCAATTTTGATTAGTAATAATAATGGAATTAGGTTAGATATACTGATCGATGACGTCATTTTCAGAAAAGGCTGCAATTGCCGACTCCTTCATTTTTTACGTATTATCGTCTACAGAATGGATTTGACGATGCGTTTGGGAGCCAATTCGGGTAACGAGACGGTCGATTGCAACTCCATTTCGAGACGCAATACCACTTTGGTCATCACCAAGGCGTTTCAGGGGATTCCGCAGAACTTTCTCATCAATTTCGTCATCTGGCTGGTTTACATCTAATAAACCTAACCTGACATTCTGCGTAAACATTAAATTTTGATATCGTTTCGTTTTCTTTTCTTTCAGTTGCTTCTGTTTCTGTTCGCCGTTTTAAGGAAGAATGCGTGGAACTACGGCCGCATCGCATTGGTACAAAAGAACGATCGGAGGTCCTTGTTTTTTCTTTTGAACGTGTTTTTTTTTTCGTTGTTTACTTTCGTGTGTTTTCATTTTGATGTTTCTGTTTCGTTTGTAGGTGGACTCAACTGTTCTACGGAGATGTGGATGGTCAGCCGTCGTCCAACGTCGATCGGGATCGAGAGGCATCTTCGGAACCTCGAGACGTCACTCTTCTAGTCGACAAGGTTCTCTTCTCTAAATTTTTGGTGCTGGTTAGTGTCATAGATGATGACCGTTTTTTTTTTTTTTTCTCTCTCATTTTAGGGTTTCTGTTCTTGGGTCGGAGCCATATTTCGAGTAAAGTAAGTGCTATAATTAAACTTGGTATAATTAGACTTGAAATAAATGTTATAATATTTTGATTTTCTTGTCTGAAACAGAGATCGACACATTTTGCGTCGTAATGGATCGGATGCGATTCAGTACTTATCTTTTCAACGTTACATCATCGCTTTCATGTCGTTGGTCACCGTCGTCAGTCTCGTCATCGTTCTTCCCGTCAATTTCCAAGGGACTCCTGGTTTGTATTTTCCCCTTCTCTATGGGGTTCTCACATTGCGTTGTTATCTAATAAAAAATAATTTGTAAATAATGCGTAGCATAATTATTTCTTTTAAAAGGAAATACGTTTAACTCCTAGAAAATATTTCAGTCTGTTCCATTTCGTGTTAAACAGTTTCCAGTTGATAATTTTTTATTTGGCGAATAATGATTCCCTTTATATCAAAAATAGAACGCAGTTTTTATATTAAAAAAAGTCGTCTTTTTTATCAAGAAGTTACTTTTTGATATCATAAAATTTGACTTTTTGATATTAAAAAATATATAGTACTCATATCAAAAAGTAGTGGTTCTGGTTGTCTGCTCCACTTCAAATACAAATCTCTATATTGGCTAAAAATAAGCCGTGTAACATTATTTCAATTTCTCTTAATTCATGCATTTTTGAAATTTGGAAATCATCTGCCCATATGGCAGTCATGTTTCCAAAGCTTTAAAACATATTTTTAAAAAGGTTTTCTTTTATAAAAAATGAAATTTGTAAAGAAATCAACGTGAAAATCTGTTTAAGAGGGATTCATTTACTAAAAAAAAAATCAAACTTGGTTAGTTCTTCACATTACAAAAGATGAATATCGAGAGTTTGAACGATGTTTTAATAATATATGGCTTTAAATTAAGAATGTTCTTCTCATTTAAAGTAAATATTCTAAGTACGCAAAGTGTGTTTTTTATTTTAGTTGGTGAGGCCACTCACTTTGGACACACGACGATGATCAACCTGGATCCGGCGTTAGTTCCATAATTTTAACTCGTCTATATGTTCATCTTTCGGTCTAATGTTTTTCGATCTCTGTTTATTACTTTCGAGGTCACCTTGGCTTTGGATCCACGTTCTACTTTCCGTTCTCTTTCTACCCATCGGAGTTTACTTCATGAGGCATTTCTCAGTGAATCTAAAGTTCGAGGAACAGGCTGACGTTCGTTTCTAAGTTCTTCTTTTTTAGCAACCCGGAGCTCTTTCTTCGAGTCTTTTTAATCTGTTATCTTGTTCTTTTTCGATCGATGACGACGTTAGGTGACCAGAACTCTAATGGTAACGGATATACCGAAGGAAAGTTGCAAGAAGAACATTCTGTTGCAACATTTCAGGTGTGTGTGAGAGAGAGACAGTTGTATCTAAGCCAGATTGAGACATGTCCTCATGTTTAGTGTTGTTTTATTTAAATAAAAAAACGAAGGGAGGCTTATCCAGATGCTGTTATTCAGGACATCCAGTTAGCGTACAACATCAAGGAAGTGATGCTTTTGGATAAGAAAAGGTCCATATCGGTCTCCAACCTTCCCTGGGTTCGTTCAATTTTTAACGTAGGGCGTTGTGTGTCGCCACAGGGAGTCCATGTATGAGGCTAGAATGTGGTCGGAAGAATACTGGAAGAAAAACAACGAACGACTTCTCGTCCACCCGTTCCTCTGCAGTTGGGCCGTTTGTTGCGTCGGCTGTCGTTCGAGACACGAAGATGCGATTACCTACTACAGTCAGAAGGAGAACGCGATTCTTCTCGACTTGGATCGAGAGAAGGAAGTATCGTTGAAGAGGCCGCTTGGAATCTGTTTCGTCACTCTGCAGACGGAAAAGATGGCCACCAAGTGATTTATTTCTACCTTTATTATTATTATTATTACGATTTTTATTTCACCCTCTTTTGGGTCTTTTTTTTTAGAATCCGAAGAGACCACGAGCACACTTGCAAGTGCGGAGTAAATCCGCCGACATCGAGCGTTGCTGCCGCTCTGGAGCCATATCGATGGGGTGTCACCAGCGCTCCTTATCCGTCTGACATCTATTGGTTGGTATTTGGACAATGGGAACTGTTTAACACACGAAACCGAAAGGACTGGACTATTTTTTTCGTGTTAAATGGTTCTCCACTGTTTATTTCGTGTGCCTACGATCGATCGGTTCGTTTTTAATTCGCAGGGAGAATCTGTCGTCGAACTCGGAGCATTGGTATCTGAGAGGATTCTGTATCAACTTCTTCATGTTCGTTTTGCTTTTCTTCTTGACGACGCCCATCGTCGTCATCTCTTCTCTGGACAGTCTCAACGTCAGAGACGTCATCGACGTTATCAAGGACATGGTGAGGCTTTCGTTTTGTTCGTTCATCTGTGCGATGATCTCAACGTTTTTAACTCCTCATTGTAAAACATAAGAGTCCGGTAATGGATCAGTTTCTTCCGACTCTGCTTCTGTGGACGGTGGCGGCTTTGATGCCGGTTCTCGTCGCTTATTCGGACCAGTTCGTTCACCATTGGACTCGGTCGAGCGAGAACCACACAGTTATGCGTAAGACGTTCATCTTCCTTCTTTTCATGATCGTCATCCTGCCGTCACTCAGCCTCACGAGGTGGGGTTTTTATATCTATTATATTTACGCGTCTTCCATGCATTGAAGCCTAAATATTCGTTTTATCGTATTAAATCAGTGCGAAGGCGTTCGTTGACTGGGCCGTCACATCCAAGGGTCAGTCCACGAGATGGGAATGCGTCTTTCTTCCAGACAATGGCGTCTTCTACGTGAATTACGTCACGACGTGCGCTTTTATCGGAACGGCGCTCGAATTGATTCGTTTCCCTGAGTTGTTCGTTTACGTCGTTCGAATGTGCGCTACCCGTTCGATCGCTGAGAGACCGTTTGTCAGAAAGGTGCGTACGAGAGGGACATGTGAGCGTGCAAAGCTTCTATGGTTTTGTTTTCGTTTCAGTCTATCCTGTGGGAGTTTCCGTTCGGAACTCAGTACGCTTGGTTTCTTCTTGTGTTCGCCACCACGGTCGTCTACAGCATCTCGTGTCCACTCATTACTCCTTTCGGTTGGTTTCGTTTTTGTTTTTTTAAGTAGTGAAGATACGCATGCGTTGAGCTTGTGCTCTTCAGAAACGACTTGAAAAATAGTTCGAAAGCAAATTTTATAATAAGACTAATTTCGTTGTGATTATTGTGATGAATCTGATGATAATGTCTCTCGAACTCTTGGCTGGTTACCTGAATCACTTAAAAAAGGCCATTTTTATGTTTTTATCTTTTAAAATAAACATTTTTTAAAGCTAGGTGATTTTTAAACTGACGTGAAAAGCTTATTTTGATCAACGAATCTCGAATTCACGGGGAAAAAGGAAGAGAAACTCGAAATTAGACGAGTCAGCACCTCTAAATCATTTTAAGAGTATTTTCACTTTTGAAAAATATCAACATGAAAATGTGTCCTTAAGTGAAATTGAGCTATCCTTCTAGTTTCTAAAACCACTTTCTAGTTTCTCAAAAAGCCCATCTCAAGGGAGTGTTGCAAAATGAAGCAGTAAAGAAGCGTTGGTTTTTCCCGTTTAGGTTTGGTTTACATGTGCCTGAAACATCTGGTGGATCGTCACAACATAATCTTTGCGTATGGACCGTCCAAGATCAGTAAGAGCATCCACGCCACGGCCATCAACTTTGTCGTCTTTTCCATTCTTCTCCTTCAGCTCATGATCTTGTTCTTCACGGTGATGCGCAATGGCGAGTCTTTTTTCTCTCTTGGTCTCCGTCCTCCTCCTTCATTTCCATGCGTTCTTTCTGTTTTAACTTTTAAAATTCTGTTCCTTTTTCGGGTGTGGAATCTAAAAGGATTGTCGAACATTACGATCGTTTCGATCACTTTCTTCTGCATCACGTCGCTCATCTTTATAGGTCAAATATTCTTCAACATGTTCAAAGGATTCAGTCCCATTCTCTACACGGTAACATTATCTCTATCACTCTCTTGGCCCACGGAATCAATTTCGTCTTTCTTTATTTTAGCACTATGGAGGAACGCACAGAGAAGATGATGTCCCATCGACGGTCTCGCCGGCCCACGTTCGAGTGTGTTTGTCTCGAGTCTATCACTTTATTAAACGTAATTTAACTCCCCCTTTTCCTTTTTGTAGTTTTATCCTAACGTACTGAGCACGGAAGGACATTTGATGTCGAACGGGGCAATTCGAGAGATGACGATTCCGCGATCATACGGAACCAATGTGAATGGCATCCAAGAGGACGAAGTAGGCGTCCTTCAAGAGGAGTTCGAAGATCTGGACGGAGTGAGGTCGAGAGGACGTCCTCTCTATCAGGGTTACTCGAAACCGAATCAGGCGGTCAATTCGGAAGTGATGCAGAACTTTGATTCACAAGAACAGCTACGAAATGGGGGCGGCGGTGGCGGAGGCGACGTTTTACCGCACCCAATCTAGGTTTAGAATTTAAAGTCTAGTTTTAAATTTGAAAAGGAACGTGTTAATTTATTTCTCGGGTGGCACTTCGGCGGCAACTTCGCAACGAAAGTTGGCTTTGAATCGCCGCACATCTTTCTAATTGTGGGGAAATCGGAGAGATGAAAATTTTTTTTAGCTAGAATTGATTTGGGTCGATGGAATGCGAGTGACAATCGTGTCTTTTCTCTGTCTATTGAGAATCGAGTCTCTCATATCGTTGAGGAACGGGAAGGAAATGATCTGACGTTCGTCGCAAGTAATAATAATTATCAAGTACAAATGAGTACGAATGTGCGTGCGTGCGTGTGTATACAGTGAATGGAATCGTAATGCAAATGTAAAGGTTTTCAAACTCGGACCCATGTTACGTCTTTCTTGAACACGGTCGAGTTTGGAAACTCGAAGGTTTTTAATCGAGATTCTACAAGGTAATTTAGTTGAGAAATTTTTCTTCTTTGCATTCCACAATAATGTACAGTAATTTAAGTCAGAATTTTAAAATAAACCATTTATTTAATTAGATCAGAAACAATTTACAAGAGAAATTCCTTTCTGTCTTTCACTCGTTGAACACCTAGGTCCTCATTCACGATCAATCCGTTCGTGTTCCTTTTTGACCATAGCTCCTAGTTCGTCCTAAGAATTTGGAGTCGTTGGGTGAACAAAAGAGTTGGAGGAGATATCGGAAATCTTAACTTCCATTGTGTTATAAATCGTTTCTCACCCCCCATCCCAGAAGGTCGGCGAGTTCGCGGCATCCGTCGTCGCAGAGTCCGAGCCAAGCAACGTCGCGGTGATTTTTCTCCGAGTCGAAATCCAAACCAGTTCCATATCCCAAGAACCTCATGAACGGATCCGTTTGTCCCGTTTTTTCCTTGTTGATCAGGAGACGAGGGGTTTCCTTTGACACTCTGCGTGAAAGGCGCAGAAAACAATCGATCATTACTTTTTTTTTAGACACGGAAGTCGTAACGATCAAACAGACTTGTCCACGAGAGAAGCGAACGGTTGAACGGCCAGTGAAGTTCCCATGATGATGAGAAGATCACATTTGGAGAAATCCTGAAAGGGGAATTTCGTTTTAGTAAATCGTGAACTCTTTGCTTTTTCTTTGGACTCGAAGCGAGACCCGAGAGCACAGCTCGAAAAATCGTCTCGGCAAGTTTTCTCCAAAGAATACAACATCTGCAAATGAAAACAGGTTAACGAACAGAATCGCTCGGCACTCGGTTCGAAAAGTCACCAGGTTTGATGTAAGAGTTGCAGTCCGGACACGTCGGAAGTTCTTCATCGCGAATCTTTTCTAGATTCAAATTGGTTGCAATTACAAATGTGTTAGTGAGAGAACAAACTTGCAAAATTGTGAGTCACGTTTCATCCACTCGAAAGAGAACCGCCTGTGGCACGACGGTTCGACGCAGTGCGAAGTGTGGAACGTGCCGTGAGCCTCAACGATCTTCTCCTCCGGTATTCCAGCGATCCTTTCCAAAGTGTCGATGTTCTGAGTGTAGAGCCTCAGTAGAAGTCCCTTCTCGTGGAGAAGTTTCACGAAATAGTGACAAACTGTCGGCTACAAGAAATCAACGTCGAAAATTGAAACTTTGAGAAACGATTTCTCTTTATAACAAACTATTCCTTTTAACTTTGAAAACGCCCGGCAGAAGTTCCTTGGCCAATGAGAAGAACGGACGTGGATCTTTCTAGAGATCGATGGAGTAGGGTATCAAATAAGTATCTTGTTATTTAATGATACGATCTGTTTCGTTATCTAGATCAGATATGCCTACTTTGAAGTAGGATATCTCGAAGATGCACTGAGGATCCGGAAGATCGTATTTATCCAGATTGTCGTACAGTCCACTTCCAGGACTTCTGAAGTCCGGTATTCCTGCAGCTGAAAGAAAAGAACCGTCGTGACACCACGAATACGCGTTAATTGCATAAGCTCACAGGTGGAAACGCCGGCCCCGGCCATCACGACGATGTTCCTAGCTAAGAAATTAAACAATTAGGCATGAAAAATGGATGGAGCGAGAGAAACCGACTTGAATCATCCCGAAGAAGTCCGTTCTTGATGTATTCTGCTATTCCTTGTAGGTCCAGTGAAGGCAACAATTTTCTCGTTGTCGATTGGTCGCAACCGTCGTCATCCTTCGAAGAGGAAATTCCGAGCGTCTTCGAGAAGAACGCTCTCAGTTTCTCCACTTTGAACAAAACAACGATAAGCTAATTTCGATAAATAGTTATAAAATCATTAAGTGCAATTTATACATCCACTTGCGTCTTCCTCCTCCTCCTTATTCTTGTCTTCGCCTTTATCATTTGCCTCTTTCTGTCGTTGTTCTTGATTTTCTCTTTCCTAATAAGTTATAACAATAACGAGGATTGTTTTTAAGATGAGAGACTATAATTGACAGGCGTTTGTGCCCACCCACAGCACCGCCCTTTTATGACATCAAGAAATTGATGAATTTAAAATTAGAAATTGATGCCGCTCATAAAACGGCAGGGCAAAAAAACATTCTAGTGCTGGGCACAATTGCCAAGTCTATAATTGGGGAGAGGGTAGCGTATTGTGAGCTAAGGCGTTACACGGCGTTCGTCGTCGTCGTCGTCGTCGTCTCCTTCCGTTGTTTCTTTCTGCACGTGGTCTTCCGGCCTATGGACACCGCCTGCAATCAATCAACAATAACAAAACACGTGCTAGGGGGGGTTACACCATAAGGAGGCCAAAAGCATTACCTTCTGCCATCGAGAACAATCTACAAGGAGTCAGTTATTGAGCGGTTTGTCCAATAGACATCCCTTGTGGCAGTAGATGGCCACAAGATGGCAGCGAGTTAGAACCTAGTCACTAATGACGTTTCGAGACCATGTGACAACCGACATTTGGCGCCAAAAATAAAATCTATGCGCTGTGAGCGCTCCAAAGATCGGACATAATAAAATTTTTGGAAAAAAAAAGGGGTGAAAATAAATTTTGATCATGTCAAAATTTATTTTCACCCCTTTTTTCACTTAACACATTTTCCTCTTTGTCCCTTATTAAACCGATATGAAATAATAATAATTACCATCGTTTAAGAGTGTAATATCCCAACCCCCAACTGTCTGCCATCAGTCAGTCGTACAAATCACGCCATCATCTGCTACGCTCAAATGGTACCCACCACCAAGCCGCCAAGGCCGGCACGCTAATAGGCTAGGAGGAAAACATGGCTGACGTGTGTTTTTCGCCTAATAATCTTGAAACATTACAAAAAAAACCAAAATCTGCTCATCTGGAGGCCATTGCAGGATGGAGGAGCTGGCTGCGGAATACCAAAGAACCTCCACGCCAGGTAATCAGTTGCGGCGGTTTTACCCGCATTCTCTTGGAGATATCATAACTGCTACTCCCCGATTCATGCTTTTGTGGAGTGTAACAAATGATACCATGCGTGCCAGGGCCAAAGTTCAGTAATAATTACCAAGAGTGTATACCCCAACCCCGGCCTTCATCTGTTACTGTTCCCTACACTCTAAAACAGGTACCCAACCCACCGCCCGCCATGTGAAATGGACTAGGAGGAAACATGGCCGCCACATGTTTTTCTTACGCTCACAATAAGACAGGCAGTTAGACATCGGGGAGAACTTCAGTTGGCTCCGCCCTTAATTGTTATAACGACCAGCAACTTCTAATTGATTTGTTGTGTGGTTCGGGCGGAGCATGGGACGTCGGACTACATAACCAACCAACTAGAAGTTGCGTTCGTCATAAAAAGGGCGGAGCCTACTGAAGTTCTCCTCGATTTATAACTCAGTCATAAAGAGCTCATTAAGAGCTAAAAAGAGCCGCCTCCTAAAGATCTTAGAACAAATTAATGTTCAGCTATTTCACCATCACCAAGTTTCTTCTGATAATATAGAATATTATAGAATACTGAACGAGATCGTGATTCTTCGTTGTAAGTTTATATTTCCATGATAGACGTCATGAAAGACCAAAATCTGCCCACCTCGTGGCCGCTATACGATGGAGGAGATTGGCTGCGGAATACCAAAGATGCTCCACGCCAGCTTATATCAGTTGCGGCGGTTTTACCCGCATCTCTTGGAGATAGCATCACTGATTCACTGCTACTCCCCAATACTTGCTTTTGTGGAGTGTAACAAATGACACCACCATGCGTGCCAGGGTTAAGTTATGTCACGAGCGCGTCTCAGTCAACGCCTGTAAACAACAATAGAAATTTAATTAGTAAGGGCATCATACATGACATATGGACATTGCCAGGACAAAGGTAAAAATTGTTATTATCAATTAAATAGCGTTCTATTATATAAAACATCCATTCATTTTTTATAATAGAAAGCTATGTCATACTATTTTATAGCGAGGTTATATATTTGCCGCGTTTGGTTGGAGACCGCCAGGATTCAGTCCAACCGCCGTCATCGATTGACTTACGTTTTCAGCCCGTCTCCTCCTAATGGTAGAAAACCCCCTATTTCCATTAGATACAGTAAGCAACTCATGGTTGGTTTTGTACCGCCTGTCTTTTTATTCATGCTGCACGCGCTACCTCGGGTGCAGCATGGAGCGCAGTCACCGAATTCAAAATGGGCGACAAAAACAGCTGTTCACGTGTTAAAAGTGCGCGAAAATTGTTCCATGCCGCTGGAATAGCAGACGCACCATACATTACATATGGACATTACCAATACAAAGGTAAAAATTGTTATTATCAATTAAATAGCGTTCTATTATATAAAACGTCCATTCATTTATATAATAGAAAGCTATGTCATACTATTTTAAAGCGAGGTTATATATTTGCCGAGTTTGGTTGGAGTCTGTAACCATGTTTTGTATGACCCAATGACCGCCAGGATTCAGTCCAACCGCCGTCATCAATTGAATTACGTTTTCAGCCCGTCTCCTCCTAATGGTAGAAAACCCCCTTTTTCCATTAGATACAGTAAGCAATTCATGGTAGGTTTTGTACCGCCTCTCTTTTTATTCATGCTGCACGCGCTACCTCGGGTGCAGCATGGAGCGCAGTCACCGAATTCAAAATGGGCGAAAAAAACAGCTGTTCACGTGTTAAAAGTGCGTTCTATTATATAAAAAGTCCATTCAATTATATAATAGAAGGCTATGAAATACTATTTTATAGCGAGGTTATATGAGGCTATATATTTGCCGCGTTTGGTTGGAGTCTGTAACCATGTTTTGTATGACCCAATGACCGCCAGGATTCAGTCCAACCGCCGTCATCGATTGATTTACGTTTTCAGACCTGTCTCCTCCTAATGGTAAAACCCCCCTTTTTAGATTAGATACAGTAAGCAACTCATGGTTGGTTTTGTACCGCCTCTCTTTTTATTCATGCTGCACGCGCTACCTCGGGAGCAACATGGAGCGCAGTCACCGCATTCAAAATGGGCGGAAAAAAACAGCTGCTGGAATAGTATACGCTCGCTGCACGTTTTTTTTTTTCAAGGGCGTTGGCTAATATCAGTGGAAATACTTCAAAATCATGTGTTTCTTTTAATTATTTCAAATTCATTGTTTTAATTTACTCTTCTAGTTTCTAATTAACTTCGATTTTGTTTATTTAATGCAACTTTTATGGTCCTTTTTAGACGATAAAAGTGCCATTTTTTAGTGAATTTTCGGTCAACATTTATGACTAATTCCGATGGAATAACAAATCCCTAAAAAAATGTGTAATCAATCAAGGAAATAATATTGACTTCATAGATCATTAAAGTTTTAAAAACAGCAAATAATGCTCCTCTTAGGGCCTTTTAGGACCTATAGTCGAGTGAAAACGGCACTCGATAGCCGTTATCAGTGGTGGGGATACGTAAGGGTTCGGTATCCCAAGCTGATTTCGACACTTCGAAAAATCGGAAGCCGAATTGACTTCGAACGTAAATCTGTCGAATCTCGGAGATCAACCATTAATTTGGATTCGATGTGACAAAGAGACGAGGATTCGCAATCTCCCGACGACACTTCTTCGGTCGAAGACGATCAACCCTCGACAGTCGGCTCCGATTCCAACTACAGAGAAAAGGATTTTTTTACTTTCCATTAGAAACGGAAAGAATTTGAATCGTGATGTGTTGCAAGACACTCGGTTGTTGGAAATTGATTAAAATTTAGACAACGAAGAAGAAGTTAGTCAGGGTATTGAGATTTCAGTAGAATTTCGGAAGAAGAATCACAAAAAAAGACGATTTTGAATGGTGAATAATTAATTAAAATATTTTTTTAATAATTAAATTGCAAAAAAGGTATTAATTATAAATGAATGATTTTTAATAATGAAAAACGGTTTTTTATAATTAATATTTTGTATAAAAATATTTATATAAAATAAAGGTTTTGTATATTTTCAAATTAAATTATTTAATTTTATAATTTCTAATTCTTAATTTATTTCATTTAAATTTTAAAGAAGGCAATGAAGAAGAAATTGATCATCGTATTGAGATTTCAGGCGGAATTTCGGACGAAGAATTACAAAAAAAACGATTTCGAATAGCGAATAATTTTCTTATTAATTACTTTTATATAAATAATTAAAATAATAAAGATATATATTTTAAAAATGATTTATTTTCTATAATAAAACCTTTTTGGAGGTCCATAGGGATCCTTGAATCCCTTGTTATAAAATATCGACTTTTTTAAGGTTAATTTTGGTTATTTTTCAAAGTTTGTAAAACGATTTCATTCATTTAAAAAAAATCAGAAAATCCCATTCAAAATAATAAAATGTTTTTATTTACAAATGTAATTACAGACTTAAATTTAGAAAATTCATTTATAAAATACGAATAAACTGCAGAATTCAGATTGGAGTAGCGCGTCGATTTGTTACGCAGATGGCCCTGTGGTCTGTTCACTATCGGCCGTCCAAATAAGTAGATTTCCATGGTTGTCTCCACTGTAAAGCTCCTGATAGAACGGATGCACAGTACAGCAATTTACCCAATTATTATGTCCGAGTAACGTGTTCACTTTGTGTCCCGTTTGCAGATCGTAGGTCAAGATGTTCGTTTCCGATGGAACGTAAACCAATTCGGGTATCGTGTGGTGAGAAACGTCGAATTTAATCGTCCTCCTACTGTCGTTAGGAGTCGTACCGAAGTTTACGTTCTCTAGGCGACTTGTAGTTGCGTTCCAGAGGCGAAGACGATCGTCTTCTCCAAAAGAAACTAAAAAGAGACCGTCTCTCGTGAAACGAAGTCCGTTGACTTGTCCTTGATGTGCCGTGTGATGATTCTGATCGAGTTCTCCTCCGTGTTGATCGAGAGAACAAAGAAAACGTTCAGCAGATCGGATGTCCCATAACAAAATCTGACCGTCGCAACTTCCAGAAGCCAAAATGTATTCGTCGTTCGTCGACCAATTGACGGTCAACACTGCATTACTGTGTCCACTTAGTAGGTGCGCATCCGATCCGGAATTCATATCGAATAGAGTCACCTGTGAAGACGTGGTTCCAACTGAGATAAAAAAAAAAAACGAAATCGGAAATTGGTACGTAGTGCAGACAAACTTAATGCACTGATAAGAAAGTGTAAACTCCCTTTGAACTTTGGTTATTTCGAATTTCAGAAGCAAAATTAAGAGAAATTTGAAAGTGTTTTAGAAACTAGAATGGTAACTCAATCACTTAAGAGTATTTTCATTTTGATTTTCTTTTAAATCAGCTTTTTATGTGAATTTGAAAATGTCTCAACTTTTTATCTATAAAAAGAATATTTTGAAAAATGATTCAAGCAACCATTCCAGTTTTTAACAGATTATCATTGTATCTTTTAGTGTTGCTCTTCCGAAGCGCAGAGTAAACTTGAGTTCGAAAGTTGAGCTGTGCATAAAACATAACAAAAATATTATTTTTGCTCAAGTAAATTTTTCATACCAGCGATGAGACAATGTTGTGTGGCGACTGGCGAGATGTGATGCTGAAAGATCTTTTCTCGAAGCACAAACGATTTGTGTAGTCTCATTTGATTCTTGTCCCATATGTTTAGCTGCTTATCCATTCCGCTGCTTGTGAACAGTTCAGTCTTGAAAGGATACCATTGGACTGTTTCAACGCTGCGTTTGTGATAACCTATGGTGTTGCTGAAAGTAAGAATAGCCATAAAATAGCCTTTAAAAATCACTGCAAGATAAACAAATGAAATAAAGCAATGCGGTAGAACAACGGTTGTTCTGCGTTTCTGCAGCATCTTAAATAAAAAAAATTTGAAGAGTGGTTTAGAAACAAGAACGGTGGCTAAATCACTTAATCATATTTTTATGTTGATGATATTTTTTAAAATAAACTTTTTTTTAGGAAAAAGAGTTGGGTTATTTAAAAATTCACATAAAAACAAAGCTTATTTTGAAAGATATCAACATGAAATGAGATGCCATGTTATAGTTTCTAAAAATAATTTCAAGTTTCTCTTCATTTTGCGTTTGAAAGACAGAATAACCAGAGTTCAAAGGAGGTTAACCCTTTAAAACCATCTTAAATAAATAATTTAGATACTTGTCGCGTCTTAGATATTTGACATTCTGAAAATAGACAATTCTTATTAATTCATTTTCGTTTTTTCTTTTCAAGTTGAGCTGAAAGTTTCCAAAAAACGTCAAATTTAACCATTTTCATCAAACTGGCAAAAAAATTGTCTGATTTTTAGAGGGTTTTTGCGACATTGAAAGATTTTTTTTTATAAATTCTACTTTTCAAGAAGCTTTAAATTTCTATTTAAAACTAATTTTGAAGACATGATTAGTGTCTTGTTGCCCTTCTAGTCTGCACTCTTTAACCTGTCAATCTTAGAGATGGCTTTACAGGTGTACTGAGGTTGTCCACTGTGATTCTCCAAGTCGTGAATGAACAAAGTGCCTTCCGTCCCGCCACACAACAAACTTTAAAAATAAAGAAACACACATATACGAACTGACAATGCGAAACATTAGATCTAAATTAGGAGGGTTTATTTGATTTATATTTCTTCGTTACTAGCGTCCTTCGCTGTTTTCAATGTCTAAGGAGTTGACGCCGCCTTCATGAACTCCCTCAACATTCCGCAATTTGCTCTGTTTTAACGATGAAGCGCGCTTCGTCGACTCAGCGTACGTCACAGCGATTGGCTCTATAAGACCACAACGTAACTTTTCCAATAAACTTATCATTTTTTTACGATTAAATTATAAACAAAAACGGTGTTATTTTGATGAAAGTTTTCAAACTCATAAAATGGCGGGGGAATGTGACGTCAGACAAAGTAACCAATTAGAAATTGATGACGCTCATAAAAAAGGCGTGGCAAACGAATTTCTTGTGCTGAGCCATAGCCTCCTATAGATCCTTCCATAGGAGGCTATGGCTGAGCAGAACTGCCTGTATATTTCTTCATTGTGATAGCAAGCAGCACATCTTGTTGGGTTGCATTGTGACATCACTTTCATAGTGACGTCACAAGAAGTGACGTCACGGATGAGAATACAGAGGAGGAGGCACAGTTCACTTATACAAATAGTTATTTCAGCAAACCGTGGTTGGTTGATTGGTATGTATATTAGTGATTCATTATTATTATTAAAATTACGTAACTTTTATTACAGGAACGGCGTTTATTAATTGAATTCGTGATTGTTTATGTATGTTTCCTGTCGTCCCAGATGATGTAACAACGTTAATGCCGCTCGAACAAACAAATAAGGCAGGAAACCAAAGGGATTTTATTTAGTGGTCACAATGGGCGTATTTCAGGTTCTACTCGTTATTTTCAGTGAGTGACATCGATCTTAATTGACCCCAAAATAGGCTCTTAACCCCATTATGGTGTTTTTCTATTTTGGCTCTTCTTTCAGGTGTCGTCTTCATTACGAAGGCCGACGTCGTTGATTTCAACGGTGTCTCCTCTCCTTTTGACGTCACTAATTATACTTCAGCGGTGGACCCCGTGGAGGGGGCAAGGAGAGGTGGTCCGCGGGTGTTGGTTGATGGTGAAGCGAGCCATCATAGGAAAGTTAGGCTTCATAAGTCGATGGCCACCAGAAGGAGATCAGTGGATCACGTCCACTTCGCCCTTCGTCTCTACGACATCCTCTCGGCTGCAAAGGGGCACGAAAACGAAAATGTTGCATTTTCTCCTCTTAGTGTCTCTTCCGTACTTTACATCTTATTGGAAGGGGCCAACGGAACGACAGCCACCGAGATCCAACTGGCTCTCGAGCCTTCCTCTTCGTCCAACTCCTCCAACGAGGGATCTGCTTCTGTGGCTGTCGGCCACCGAAGACGATTGTCTGCCATTTACGAACAGATTGCAAAACTCTCTTCGCCTTCTTCCGATGGCGTCAGTCTGGGTTTGGTGAATCGTTTGTTCGCTCAGAGCGGACAACAGTTTCTTCGTTCCTTTGCTCGTAATCTCGAGATGATCCATCGAACGAAGACCAGAGAGCTCGACTTCGAACGAGATCCAGACTCGGCCGAGAAGACAGTCAACGAGTGGGTTTCCGAGAGTACGAGAGGTCGAATCCAGACGCTTATTCCTCCGGGTACGTTCGACTTTCAGACGAGATTGGTGATCGTCAACGCTCTCTTCTTTAAAGGCGACTGGATGACGCAATTCGACGCCAGAAGGACTCGTCTGATGCCGTTCTATTTGGAAGGAAGAAGAGCTAGATTCGATCCCTCCGACGATTCTTCGCTTTCGGTCGACGTGGTCACGATGTTTGTGGAGGCCGATCTGCCGTACAGAGATTTTAGGAGGTTGAAGTTCGAGATGTTGGAGCTTCCTTACGTGAATGACGAGGTCAGTATGTTCGTCGTTCTTCCTCACGAGGAATCTTCTTTGGCTCAGGTCACTCGACATCTACTGAAACGTCCTTCGCTTCTCGCTAACCCGCGCCTTCGTCTCTCGAACGGAACGGTCTCCGTGTTCCTTCCAAAGTTTCACTTGGAAGAGAACGTCGATCTGAAGAGGGCGCTCCTTTCACTCGGAGTGAGGCGAGCTTTTGAACAGGGAAAGGCTGATCTCTCTGGGATGGACGGAAAGAGGGAGATGTACGTTTCGGACGCATTTCACAAGGTGTCCGTTGAAGTGGACGAGAAGGGCAGTAAGGCGGCGGCGGCCAGTGGACTCGTCATCAAGGGACGATCGATGAACCACGATCCCGTTTTCAGAGCCAATCATCCGTTCCTCTTCTTCATCAGACACAATCCGACTTCAAGCGTTCTCTTTTTTGGTCACGTAAAACGCCTCAAGGACGCCACGGGTTCACTGTCTACTTTCCACGAGGACGCTGTAGTCATTTAAGACATTCTCGGGTCACAACGAAGGATGCCCCGCCCCCGGCCCATTATGGCCAGATGTTTGTATAAAAAAATACTCAAATCATTTTATAAGAAAGTTTTATATTACTGTTTTTTTTTTATAACCAAAGATTATTCTTTTAATTGTTTTTTGTATGACATTTATTGTTTATGAATAATAACATTACTAATTGTAATTTTACATAGTTTTCACGTTATATTCACGAGTTTCTTTTCTAAATATTTCGTGTTGTAAAAAGAAGTGTTTAGAAAAGTGCCAACAAGACAAGGAACGACGAAATCAGCTCAAAGATAACTTTTATATCTAAACTTACAAATCGCTTTTATTCATTTTATTACACTCAATAGAACGGAGAAAATGTAACAGAATTAATCTTCTTTCAAAATTTCAAGAAGTTTCGTTTGTTGTCGTAGTCTCTTCGTTCATGGATTCGGAGTTTTTATTCGCATTCTTTAAAATGAAACTGGTTAGTTCTCCATATTCTGCCGTTGCTCGTACTTTGTAATCGTAGAGATTACGGAACGGAACAGTTCGTTTCAAGTGGATCTTCCAACCGGGAAGTTTCGTAAAGAACGGTGGAGGTTTGGGTTTCACCTGTTCCACTTTTCCTTTGGTAATGTACTGAAAAAGAAAAGTATCATTTCAGTGAAGAACGGAGGAAGGGAATCGGCAAATGCGGTCTCACGTCGTCGTAGTCGATGACTTCGTGCGGTTCAATTTCTTTCTCCTTTCGCACCTTCGTTGGAGCCGCCACCACGTGAGGGAAATTGTCGTTTTCTTCGGAGATCTCGACGACGTACAAACCTTTCTCGTTGGCCATGTCCTGGTGGGTCTTCTGCATATTACGAGACGAGAAGAGGAGGTTTAGAAAAAAAAGAAAGTGCTGCGTTTAAAAGCTGGAAGGTGACCTGTTTGAGAAGTCCTAGGAAAAAGGCTTTGGTCATGTTTTGAACGTTGGTCGCTCCTTCTATCTTTGCATGCATGTCCTTGATGCCGATCACCTCGCAAATGCTCTTGAGGACGCGGTGACAAACCAATCCGTAACCTAGTTCGAGAGAAAATCGCAATTGATCGTCGAAAGAAAAGGCAAGGGATGTGTTACCTTTCGGTTTCTTGTGCACGAAAATCCTCGTCTGTCCGAACTGTGTGAAGAAGTCGTGATAGACTGAAAGAAAGACGCTTGAGAATTGGTCAGTCTTACGAAAAGGGGTCTTTTTTTTTTTTAACCAGTATGTTCGTTGAATCGTTCCACAAACATCATCCTCTGAGCGGCTTTGTTCTTCGCCTGAAATTAAGAGAGACGCCATTGTAAGTCACTTTCGACGATTGGAAGACGTTAAAAGGTTTACTTTTCGTAAAGCGGCCATCGTGTCGACGGCTTTGGACAGAGCAAAACCTGAAACGACATAATCAAGGGCCCCCAGTTCACAATTCACGTTTTCGTGACGAACGAATTCGAAATAGCAAAGACCGAACCCGCAGATCCGTTTTTATTTCCAGTGACGACAAACGAGCTGACACTTCGCTTGCGACCGAAGTTGCCGGTCATTCTGCAAACAGCTTTCAACTAGAACCGAAATGTAAAGAAGCTTTGTTAAAACTCATAACGCGGATTAATCGAAGCGGCCGCTCGATTACTCACTTCCAACACTTTGGTGTCAAATCCGTCAAAAGTCTCTGTTATGAGAAAAACAGAAAACGATCAAAAGACAGAAACTGCTAATGGGGAGATCGTGAATGTGGAGAGAAAGAGAGACCGTCTACAACTGGATCGGGAGGACCGATGCTTCTTCCCGGCCACTTCGTGCCTGAGTAGCCTCTCTCTAGAGGGGACAATTTAAGGGTCCTGAATGTGGAGATCTCGTCTCTCAATTTGATGAGCTTCTCCTCTCTCTCTGGGTCCGGAGGTAACTTTATTCGTTCTACAATCTCTTTGCCCCTCAAGATGGGAGCGTTGAGACCGGGCCAAACGATGTTGTCCTTTCCTGTTCCATAGAAAAGAGAGATGAAATGTAATGGTCAAAGAGATAGATATTGCGAGAGAAGAAAATCGAACCGACTCCGATGACCTGTCCCTTGTTGAGGTTCTTGATTAGGTTTCGACTACTTCTCTTCCCTCTTCCTCTCTTACGTCCGGCGTTGCTCACACTCACCACTCCCTTCCACAGCTGTTCCGCCGTCACTTTCCACACCAAAAATGTTAGTATTAAAAAACAAACAAACTTCTATCATTATTATTACATTTGACGAAGAAACTCGTGTTCCTCTTATTCAGTTGTTGTTGATGATGTTGCTGTGGATTGAGTGAGGAGGCGGGGCCCCAATTAGACGGGGCCACGAGGGCACACACCCGTCTGGAACCTGTCAAATACAATTTACAAGTTTAGAAATGTAAAAGTAAAAATCCATACCTTTTCAAAAAAGAAAATTCCACACCTAGATGAAAGCAACCGAATCGTAAGAACAGAGCCATTAAATTTCGTTTTATTCAATCAACACGTTTTTAAACTCGTCACAGATTAGGGAAACCTCCATTTCTGGGCTCAATTGTTGTTTGAACGTGACGTCACTGTTTAAAAACCCATTGAGCTTTGCAGTTTAGTTATTCTGTTTGCCGATAGATGGCGGAACTTGTCTCGATACTGTTGCGTCATCTACCGACCACGTGGTCTCCTGCCTGCATGTCTTCTATTCTTCTTCCGGCCCTCGTGTGGCTCGTCGTCAGCTGTGTTTGTTTTATGAAGTGCGGGGTTTTCTCCACGGTTTTAGGCGTATTTTTTATGTTAGGACTATGTGAACTGCCGTAAATTGTGAACTCTTTTGATGCCTGTTTATTGACCTGGTGTCGAATCCGTGTTATTTGCGGTTTTGTTCGGATTATCCGTACAAGTAACCGACGAACGATGGTGTATTCTTTGGTTGCCGGCGTCAAACGATTGTGGAGGAATCGCTTCATTAAGTTCGGATTGCCATTCATAGTGAGTGTTGTATCTATTTCACATTACGAATTTCCACCCTCTCTTTAACCTTTTACCTGTGGTTTTCTGGTTCCCGTGGGTGGTTATTAAGAATCTATAATGTGTTTTATTATTCGATAAATGAAGGTTCTCGTGGTCGGAGGTTCGTTTGGACTCAAGGAATTTGCACAATTGCGATATCAGTTCAGAAAATCGCAAATGGTTAGTTCGATACTGAAATTTCTATTTGTTTTGGAGGTGGAGTTACTACGAGGGTTAATTATTAATTAAATTATAAATCGATGGAAATGGGGGGGGGGTCTCGTTTTTAACTTGAAAGATCTCTAATGAAGAAGCGGAGAAAATGGGAATCAAGATGAAGAAATCGGGCCAAGTGACGTTGGAGTCGGAATACGAGGTAAGAACGGTGAACAAACACATCTCACTTGCATGCATTGCTTTGTCGTAAAAAAGAAGCTCAGGAGTCGATCGTGACGTCAGAGGGGTTGTCACAAATTTCACAATATTTAGGATTTTGTCGTTTTTGTCAAATAAAGGAGGGTCAATAACAAAGGAATGAAGCTGTTTGTTTGTCAAATGCCACCTTCTGAAATATATTTGAGAATATAATTCACGCTGCACGGGGATCGAACCCATGACCAACATTTACCATAGACTCAGTTGCCTGAGACCTTTTTTTTTTTATATAAAAGCGAGTATCACCAAGAAAAAAAACATGTTTTTGTTTAATTTTCTTGTTAATTAATGCGTCTTCATGTCGTTTTTTTTTTAAAGAGGCGAATGTTATTTCTGATGCAATAACGACGCTTCAGCTCCTCACAATTTCAGGAGCTTATTTTCAGAAACATTTTGCATTTTAAAAACCTTTTATTTTATTAAAATATCGGTTTTGCTCACCTGTGTTATTAATATACGAGGTTAGTTAGCCTCTACGTAGGTAGCATTATGCAAATAATGTACCATCGTGTGCCTCGTACGTGTGTCCCCTGAAATACCCCTCACCCCACCCGCCACCCCAATTCACGATTCACTCACTCATCGCGGTCATCATCATCATCATCATCATCATCATCATCATTATTATTATTACTAACCGCCTCTTTGCCTATACTCTACCTATTAGTAATTTATTACCGCAGTTGCGTTTCAGTTGCGGTTCATTTAGTGTATTTAAAAGGGGATTTAAGGAAGGAAAACAGGCGATCGAGAAAGGACTTCCCGTTTGCGTTTATTATTATTATTATTTACCTATTGAAATACATTATGAAGAATGACGTCTTTTTTATTATAAAGAAAATCCGTGAGTTGGATGTGGACAATTGGACGAACAAAAGGGGTCCCCGGCCTTGGGAATCGACCCCGGAGGCCCCAGTCAGATGATAATGATAATGAACAGCATCTCAGAAAGACAGATCTTCACTGTTCCTGGTCCGCACATTTTCACTTCGTTTTTGTTTTGTTTCTCTAACTATGTTTGCATTTGTAAAATGTATTTCATGACTTAAAGTATCATTTTCAAACTGACATTAAAAGTTTATTTTATAACTTCTTTTGGAAATATTTTAGCGCATTTTTCTACTCTTTTACTCTTAAGTCTCTTTTTGACTTTCTTCTTTTAAAGTTTTTTTCTAAATAAAAGTTGTTTTTGTACATTTTCGTGGTGGGGAGGAGGTTTAGTGGGATTTATACCAACCACTCTTCTACCTGTTCCTCCTCTTCGGGTTAAAGGTCATCAGCTCCATTTTCATTGAAAACGTCATTCAAAAACAATTGTTGTGGATGGTTCCTACTTTCTAAATACTTGATAAAACAGTTAAAAAAAAGGGGTGGTTTTTTTGTTATTCGTTTGGTTTTGCCTGGACTTTTTTTTTCAGGTGTTCGTGCTTAGCTGTGGTCCCCTTGATGGTGGTGGTACAATGGAGGGGAAGGTAGAAAGGGGAGGAGGTTGGAGGCCAACAGGTATTTCCACCGCCATGTGAAACAGGTTTTAGGCTACGCACAGGTAGACACTTAACAACGAGTCAACACTGGAAGAAGAGTGTTCAGTCAGTCGTGGTGAATGTGGCCGACGCCGATGCTGATATATATATTATTATTTGTACTAGGATGACGACGACGAAAAATCCTCTACCTCATCCTCTTCATAACTTCACTTGACTCGTCGTTGTTTTTTTTTTAAATTTAGTCCACCGAAATCGCCATTTCAAGAGTTTCCTGTTTTTTAGCTCATCATCTTCCTCTTCCAATTTACTTCGATGGAAGATCAATTTGTTAACTGAACTGAAAAGAACGCAATATTTTTAAATTAACAATGTTCGGATTCGAGTGGCTCGTAATTATGATTAGTCATTTTGTGTTCTTTCTCGTTTTCTTCGCTTCTCCTTGTTCGAGTTCCTCCACCGGTTCGATGGCGACGACCACGGAAGAAGATCCTCTCTTCCTTCAAGTGGAAAATGCATCAAGATCGTCATCATCCGGCCAGGATGTCCAGTGTTCGTGTGGTCCTCAGCCGTGTTTAATGGATTTGATGCCGGTCTGTCTTCTGAATAGGACTGTTCTTCTGACGGATTGTCCATGCTGTTTGGTTCCTGTGTGTGCCCGACAGGTGAACCAGTCTTGTGACCACCGACTGCTTTTGTGCGACCGACAACTGGGCCTCGAGTGTGATAATCGTACTCTTGCTTGTTCCGGTTCGGTTATTTTTTCTTGTTTTTGTCGCTAATTTTTAAGATCGATGCTAATTTTCATAGGTATCATAGATTTCATGATGTTGTAATACGACTCGTGTGTGTCGCAGTAGTGTTTATTGTTTAGTCTCAGAAAATAATGGATTGTTTGATAAATTGTCCATTGTGTCCAAACACAATGGGGGGAAACAACGATCACAATGGGTGTCTTTTAAAAGAAAAGATTAATAGGGGGGATCGATGGGCCCAAGTCGCCCACTCCAAAGATTAAAAACAAACAGATTAAATGTCAAGTACTACAAGAATCACGGGACAAAAAGATTTGTTTGGTTTTGTGGGTGTTTGGTGTAGGTGGTTAAAGCATTTGCAACACAACAGAACACTTTTGGTGGTCAATTTCGACTGCAAAATGAAATTGCTACGTGGTTGCATTGTATTTTTATAGAAAGAATCGAAGTGGTCAGTTTTGGCGACAACCCCAATTCATTTTCCAGTCGAAATTGACCACCAAAAGTGGTCTGTGTATTTCAATCCTAATCTCACCTGATGTCACTCTTTTTTTTTATATATATTCATAAATGTGTAGTTCTGATCGATTTTAAAGAATTACTGATGCATTTATTTCTCTTAGACGACTCAGCAACCAAATGGTTGATTAATTTTAACCGTATTTAGTTGTGCACCGTGTTGGAAATTTTAATTTTTTGTTGCCGATTTTTTTATTTTGTTTTGTGAAGGGCCCTTTAATTTATACGCGACGGACGTGACCCATAACGCGACCGTTTTGCATTGGAAGGTGGCGGTCGTCACGCATGACAACGACACCGAAGATGACGCTGCCACTTTTAATTTGAGCCTGTCGATATCACGCCACTTGATGATTGGAGACGTGGAACCGGAATGGACGGCGATCCCTTTAAACGTAACTCTGGACTTAAATTATTTCCCGACTTAAATCATACTTTCTGCTTTCTCTTATTAGCTTTCGGAGGCTTCTCGAGGACGAGCGATTGTAGAAGGACTTTCGCCGAACGCTTCGTTTTTTCTGAAGCTGACCGATAGTCGTGAAAATTCAGAAGTTGTGATTGTGTCAACGAAAGGCAAGTTCATGGTTTTCGCTGTTGCTTATCTTTTTTAAACGAACCGCTTGAAATCAGTCGGGTGCGTTGTGAACGGAACGTCACTTGGAGTTGGAGAACGTTACGAAGTTGGATGTAAAGAACGTTGCGAGTGTTCGGATGGCGGTGTGTCCAAGTGTTCGGAGAGAACGTGCGAGACTCGTGGGTCGGGAGGTTCATGTCGTGAAGATGGGCCGGATCCCGCCAATCCTTGCTGCTCTCTCGTCGTTTGCGAAGGTCGAGCTTCTCTCCCCCCAATAGACGTAAATCCAGCAATGATTTTGAAATATTTTCTGTTTGTTATGAATTTGAAGAGGGACGTGCCCACGTGATCTTGACCGGTCGCACTCCGGACTCTCTCACGTTTGCATGGGACGATTTTAAGGTGCCCGGACCCAATTTAGAATATGGTTACGTCGTCGAGTACAGACATTATACGGGCAGCAACATTTCGTTGTCACCTTGGAACAAGATTCAGGTAAGAGCTGGGCCGTAGAGTTCATCTCTATTGTCGCGTGTTCACTGAAGAGGATTCGTGTGTCGTTACAGGTGGGCGAAGTTCCTATAACCACGCTGAGAAACTTACGACCAAATAGCCCTTACGAAGTTAGAGTGTCCGTTTGGGAGGATGTCATGTCCAAGAGGCTCGGACCATCTGCCGAAGTCACCGTTTTGTACACGGAAGGTTGTGTAAGACGTTTCGTCGCCAACGTCTCTTGTCACTGAAAATACTTTTTTGTATTCAGATGGTTGCGTGTGGAACAATCGCAGTGTGTCTGTCGGCGATGTTTACGATCGTGATTGTTTAGCCAGGTGTTTCTGTTTGGGCAATGACACCGCCGAATGTGGTAACCGATGCAACGGTTCGTATCGTCCGAAGGGACTTGCAACGGTCGGGAACAACTGTACGGAAAAGGCGATTGAGAACGACGACTGCTGCGTTCTAGTCGAATGCCCCAAAGATCGATCATTACTCTTTGATTTGCACGCCAGAGACAGTGCGTTGTTCGTCTTTTCTTATTTGTTATTAGACTGAATTCGTTTATTTACTGAAGTGGGCGACGAGGGTCGAAGGAGAGGCGAGTGTCCCGTTACGGTGATGGACACGACCGGCTCTTGTGTGTCTACGTGCAAATCGGACGAGGATTGCGGGACTGGGAAGAAGTGTTGCCTAGCTGACTGTGGGAATACGGTCTGCAGTGCATCTGTGGAGCCGTTTATCGATGGTTTCTTTTATATTCCTTGTGTGTTTTTGATCTACGATGTGAGATTTATTCCAGCTTTTGTCTGTTCGTAGATCGTATTGAGGATGTGGATGAATGTGCCAATGTGAGGTGTGAACCTAATTCTCAGTGCCTCGTTATCGAGAAGGTTCCTCGTTGCGATTGTATACCTGGGTACGTGAGAATGGCGTCGCATTCGTCGTGGGACGTCGATGGTGGGCACTGCGAGCCGAGTGAGAGACGTTGGTGTTAAGGATCCGCGAAAAAATGAAAAACGTTTCAATCGGATCGTTTTGTGTTCAGTTTCACAGTTGTCAAACAAGATGAAGGCGGTGAAAGCAGGTTGCACCTTCGGAAATGCAACTTATTTGGTCGGAGAAACTTTTAACAGCGGATGTGATTACAAGTGCCGCTGTAACAACAACGAGGGAAAATATGAGATGTCGTGTCAGGTAGATTCATTCACACTCGGTTTCCAGTTGAGAAGTTTAAATGCGGACTGTTTGGTTTCCTTTTGTTCAGCCTCGTTGTTCTCACAAGGAAGACAAGAGTCGAGAGTTCGATCCAGTGTGTCGTTCTGTTCGAGATCCCGACGACGAATGCTGCAAAGTGTTGGTCTGTGCCACAACTTCCGAAAACGATGCAGAACAGAGCTGTAACTCCACTCTTTCTTTCTGACGTTTTCAGTGTTAATGTATTTCTATTTTGTACTTTCGTAACTTCAAAGCTGATCAGAGCAAAAATTCCAGCCGGAAAATAAGTGGGTGCACTTTTAATGGGAAGACATATGAGAAAGAAGAAGAGTTTTACGACGGATGTGAGCGAACCTGCCGATGCCTCAGTATGGGCAAAGTGACGTGTAATCCAAGGTAGCCGTTTTACAAAGATCGTTTTCGAAATGTGATTTTAACTTGAATTTGGTTGTTTTAAAGGTGTCCTATTCAAGTCCCTGTTGGTCTCGGCTGTGTTTCTTCTCCGGATCCCAAAGACGATTGTTGTACCATTGTCGTTTGTGATTCGACGAAGAATGGGACCACAGAATCCCGCGAAGAGAATTCTACCATTTCGAACGAACTGCTCCATGCGACGTTGCGGTCGACTGAAAACATAATGATAAACGTTTCAAACGTAACCGCCGTTTTTCGTGGCATCGAGTCGTCGTCGTCGTTGGAAGAGAACAGTACTTCGACTTTTCCAATTGGAGAACGGTCTCCTGTGGGTAACGAGACAGACCTGTTTGTCGAAGAATCCACTTCGACGGAAGATGATGGTCGTACAAAGGACGCGTCGACGACGGCGGCCTCGGAAGCCACTTTGTCAGTGGTTCGGACGAACGAGAGCAATGCGACCGACGGATATGAACGCGACAGTACGTACGAAGGTCGCCAGATGGCCTCCATCTACAAGATCTTACCCATCAATCCTACGACGGTTCGCTTGCAAATCTTGATGAGTCCCTTGATAATGGAGAAGATGTTTATGGATGCCGATGCGGTGGCCGTTCTGTACACGAAGAACCTGACGACGGAATTTCTCGATTGGGATCGTCATCCGCTCGCTCTTCAGCACAACGTGGCTCTGGTTAGCGTCGACAGGTCAGACGTCGCAGTCGAGACTTTGGTCACCGAACTGACCTCGAATAGGGAATATTACTTTGTGGTCGGCGTGCTGAACGAGGGAAGCGATCCGGACAAGGGACTGCGTTACGAGAGACTGGGAGAGGTTCAGGCCACCATCACCGTGCAGTTAGGTGCGTATATGACGGAACGATTTTCCCTCCTTCGAGATTTTGTCTTTCGATGCATTTTTCGACGATTTGTTTACAGAGGAAAGTCAGTGTGAGTTCATGGGAAAGACGTTCCGAATGGGAGAGCGGCTTTATGACGACTGTCAGGCGATGTGTGATTGTCTTCCCGGACGTCACGTCCACTGCGAGGCCATCGTGTGCCCGAATCAACTGAGCGCGGAAAAGAGCGGCTGCCTCGAGTGGTACGTGGATCAGGCTTTCATTCCGAGAGCACCTCACTGTTGTCCCGACGTCACCTGTAAATACGGTGAGACGATCTTTCTCTTTTTATAACCGTTTCATGCGAGGTTAATGAACTTTTGTCGGTCGTAGGTTCAACTTGCGTTTTCGAGGGTCACAAGTTTCGCAACCTAGAAATACTTCCTAGGTACGTGGTGGACGAATGCGATCAGGAGTGTAAATGTGTTGCGGGAAACGTGACGTGCACACCACGCTGTCCTCCTCTCGCACCGGATCCTCCCACCGATCTCGGCTGCGAACCCACCTTGTCACTGATCGAAGGTGACGACTGTTGCCTTCATTGGTTTTGCGAGAAAGGTTCGGTTCTTTTCCCTGTTTTCTTTTTTCTAGTAACAAATAAATGCGTTTACTGAAATGTTGGATCTCTTGTAGATATCGAGAATGGAACGGCCACTGTATTTCCAGACTTGGTTTTAACTTCAGTTTCGCCATCGACGACGACAACCATTTCGCTTGTCGAAAGTACAAACGGGACAATTTTAGTCAGTGATGAATCTTCCAACATTAGTACCGCCACGGTGAGCCTTCTTTATAACGATACGATCCACGAGCAAACCGATAAAAACGATAGTAGCAGCAGTAATACGGAAGCCAATCTGTTGCTTCTCCAAAGTGAGTGAATCCGTTGTGGGTGCGATGTCGATTTTTAATGTTCCGTGTTCGTCTTAGGTGATTGCGTGTACGAGAACAAAACTTACCGAGTGAACGAGCAGTGGCGCGTCGGCAAGGGCCATCGACAGAAGACGTGCACTTGCATCGTGTTGAGTAACGGTTCGTCTTCGGTGGACTGTCAGGGAGGATGTCCTCCCATTCTAAAACAGCAATTGGGTCTGATTCCGGACTGTCCACCTGAGAACGTCGTCGTCTGGGACGTACCAGAACTGTGCCCTTACGTTGTGTGTAACAAGACGGATGTCGGTGAGTCAACGGTTGGCCGTGAGAATTGTTGAAAGTACAAGATTTATTCTTTGTCACTTTCATTTTTGGCAGGTCGAGGTGTGAAGAACGTCACGGTAGAACTTCTGAACTCTACGTCCGTCCGCGTCAACTTTGTCATTCCTAACATTTACGTTGGTCTCTACGGTCACATTGAAATCCTCTACACGATGGACCTGACACACAGCGAAGACACCACCACTTGGAACAAGGAGGTGTTCTCGGGTCCGAGCAATCAGTTTGAAAACGCTCGTCTCGCCCACGAGATGAACGGACTTCAGCCAGACACGGAATACTACCTCAAGGTGCACGTCATCATCAAGAACACGAAGAACATGGAGACGAGTGACATTTTCACGGTTCACACGCCACCCCTTCGTAAGTTTACTACGTTTGGTTGTTGCTCGTGGATCTCTACGGTTGACTCGTTTTGTTGTTTTTCTTTCTCGAAGCCACGACGGCGAGCACGGTGGTGACGACCACTCTTCCACCCAAGATCTTTATCGATCCAAAACTGAACGTTTTGGACGTTCAGTCGACGTCGGCGAAGATTTCTTGGCGATCGTTCGAAGAGGCCGAGAGGCGGTTCATCGACGGCGTTCAGTTGCAGTACAGGCCACGAATTGATTCGACGATCCAACAGTGGAGCCAAACGGTTCTCATCCATAGAGACGTCACTACTTACGTCATTGATCTTCTAAAGCCAGACACCGACTACGACGCCGTTCTCGTGTTTGTTCCGCCTACAAACATGAGCACTGAGGTTCTTTCAGAGAAATCCGTTCTCTTTCACACACTGGTCGTTCGTGGTCGGTTGCGATCTCGTTAATTTAAACGGCGATTCTTTTTTTTAACATTGTGAACGTTTTCTAGATGACTTCGAGTTTAACTTGACCTTGACTGTGGACAGAGTGACTGCACACACGGTGGACCTGATCTGGACAGGCGTTCCCTATCCCGAACAGAAATACGTGAACGTGTATCGGATCACGTACGTGGAGGTCCCGGAACGCAGCGACATCGAGCCGTTGCAGCTTTACAGCGCTCCTAAGGGTAACCAGTTCCAGTTGACCATCGACGGACTGACCTCCGATACGAAGTACATAAAAATAATTCGAAGGGGATGACCGGGATTTGTTTTGCATAATTACGATCGATGTGTTTTCAGTTACACAGTTTGGATGCAGGTGTACCTTATCAATGGGAAGGTGAGAGCCTCAAACAACGTCACTTTTGTGACTAAGGTCGGATCTGCCATTTCGAAGACCACAGAAAAGGGTAAACAAAACGATTCCTGGGATATAAAGCTCCGTATCGAAATTGTAAATATGCGTTCGTTCGACAGAGAAACTAGAGGCGGTGGGTGACTCGAGTGGGAGCTACGCAAATGCGAGTGTCGCAAGTCCCACTTATTATGCGGCAATGATTGTGGCCGCCGTTGTGGCCACACTCAGCTCTATCGGTTTTATCATCCTGTTGCTCGTTCTTCTCAGAAAACAGTCTTCTGCCAAAGCTCCAATAACGAGCACAAAGTCACACTCTGCTTACGACAATCCGACATACAAGGTACGTAGAAGAGCACGAGGAGGAGGATAAACTCATGTCTGTGGGTTTATTTCTTTCGTTGCAGGATTCTTTGGAATAGTTTTTGGATCCATTCGGATAATAGACTTATGCAACAACTGGATCGATTAGAAATGGAATTTTTTACAAGTTAGTGAGTGTGCGCGTTTGTGTATTTTGGGAGGTGAACACGCGCTAAGTTCCTTTGTTGTGTACCGATTCGGTTCATACGCACGTACAAACAGTTCTTGTGCCATATTTTCTATTGTGCGTGCCTCAAGAGCGGAACGGGACGTGCTACGGAATTTTGACTCCGTGGTTTGGAAGCTGAGAAAACGCGGATATTCTAGATCGGGACTTCTTTTTCACGCTCTGTGCATTTTGTTTCTTCTACCATTTTCTATCTACTATCTAGCGATTTGGTTTGTAATCGGCTCAAAATGTGGTGACTTCTTCGTTCTTTGCGTTTCCATCTCGACTGGTTCGAGATTACGTCCATGTACCTAAAGAAAGTCCTTATGAGCTCGTGTTGTCGTTGACATTGAAGCAGTGCCTTTAACTTTAACGGTATACGTTAACACTCAGTTGCTACTTGCCATGTGATTAGGCTTGCCACTTTTCCTTTTTTGTGGAGGACAGTCCTCCATTCGGAGGAAATATCCTCTGACCAGGACCGTCCTCCACACAATAAATTGTATAAAAACTTAAATACGTCCGTGGAGGATGGTCCTGGCCAGAGGACAGTTCTTCCGAAACTGGGAAGTGAGCGCCGCACGGTTAAAAGTTATCATTTGTCTATTTCCTCTTTCATTTCCGTTATGGAGGGATGGCGCTTGTTTAAAAGAGAATAGGGTTTATCATAGGAGTCATAAAAAGTCGCCTAAAAACAATAAAATAAGAATAAGAATAAAAATAAAAGTAAAAATATCCTAACCTAACCTATGTGGCGCGAACCAGTATTCAATGGGAGCAATGGGAGTACTTAGAAGAAAAAAGGAACAAGAATTTATCTAAGCAGCAACAACGCCACTTACCAAAGGTACCCAAACAAAGATAGCGAGACGTCTCTTTCCACTTGCAATCAATAGATGGCGCTGATAACGGAAATGAAGGAGGAAGTAAAAATGATAACTTTTAACCATGCGGCGCCCACTTGCTTCTCTTCCAAATGGAGGACTGTCATCCACAGGTGGCAAGCCTACATGTGACGTCAAATGGCTCTGAATGACTGAATGCAAGTCTTCATATTTGTCACAAATCAATTCAAATCTCTTGTCCCATCATTTTGATTTTTTAAACTATTTCTTGTGACTTTGTTGGAATTTTTATCAGAATTTTGGAATAAACAGAAATGGAAAATTGACAATTTGCAATAAAAGTATATTTTTTTCAAATTTTAACCTGAAGATCCACTTAATGATTAATGATCCCTTCTAGTAATCATTTTAATATTCATTATACTGTATATACATTTGCTTATTTTCTATAATTTTTAAATGCATTTACTTTTCTATTACTTTTCTAAAACAGAAAACAGGAAATAACAATCAAATTTCATTCATTCAACTTGTTTAATTTATTAATAATTATTTATGTAAAAAAATGCCCCCAGGCCTGGGTCACACTGTGTTTCTACCAAGATAATTATACAGTTGTGACCAGTCAGTCTGTCTCTTTCCTGTAGTTGAAGGAGCAGACTAAATCCTGATGTCGTCTGCTTATAGTAGGCAGCCTGGCAGACGACATAATGCTCCAGCAGGACCTCTCGTCATTGAAGTAATTAGAGGTCAGATAAGGTCACTGTCCTTCCCCAGGTGGAGCAGCCTGGGTGAGGGGTATTTAATGGCAAGGACGCCATTAAATCAGGTCAGTGTAGTGTGGACCCTGAAATTAACATCATCACTTTGTTGGTTGTTTTGTTTATGGGTGCTTATGGTCTTTTTAAGTCTGTTGGGCCCTACCAAGTTCATTTCAGTGCTTTTCAGGGCATTTGGAAGACTTTCATTTTATGAGAAATGCAATTTGAAATTAACTCGGGACTGCCCAACAGACATAAAAAGACCATAAAAACCCATAAATTCAAAAAAATTCAAAAATTGTCAAAAAATGAAATTTTTCCAAAATTTGGAAAATTTTCAAAAAATGAAAGTGTTCTAAATGCCCTGAAAAGCACTGAAATGAACTTTGTTAAGTCTGTTTAAGTCTCTGCTGGTTCTAAGTTTCCACTCATTTCGATTTTGCACCAAGCCGTCAGTGACCCCTCATGCCACCATGTCCCATTTTACTACCATGTCTCAGGTTTGCTTGGGTCTTCCTCTACCCTGTTTTATCCCCAGATCTAAGTTCATTGCTTGCCTCAGCAGCCCATCTTCCCCACTCCTGAGGACATGCTCAAACCATTGCAGCCTATTTTCCTGCATCTTTACTATATTTGTTACCCCTACACTACCCCTAATAAAATCATTTCTGATCCTATCCTTTATGGTCACCCCACTCACAAACCTTAGCATTCTCATCTCAGCTACCTGCATTCTATCCTTATGCACCTTGATTGCCCAACATTCTGACCAATACAACATAGCTGGTCTGACTACTGTCCTATAAAACTTTCACTTCAATTTTATAGGTAACTTTCTGTCACATAATACCCCACTAGCCTGCCTCCACCTATGCCAACTTGCTTTTATCTGGTTTGTGATGTCTAAGTCTTAACTCCCATCATCTTGCAGTACAGATCCTAAATATTTGAAGTCATGCACCTGCTGCATTAAACTGTCCCCAAGTCTAATCCCCTCATTCAACTGTTCTTTCCCATCCCACTGAAATTTTATGTACTCCATTTTTGCCCTACTTATCATCTTTTATTATCATTTTTTGATCTTTTATTTTTCATTTTTCATTTTTTGTTTTTCATTCTTTCATCTTTCCATCTTTTTATCTTTCAATCTTTCCATCCTTCTATCTTTCCATTTTTCCATCCTTCTATCTGTCTATTTTTCCATCCTTCTATTTTTCTATTTTCCCATCCTTCCATCTTTCTATCCTTTCATTATTTCATCCTTTGCTCCTTTTATCCTTTCCTACTTTCCTCCTTTCTTCTTTTCATCTGTTCCTTTCATTTATTCATCCTTTCTTCTATACATTCTTTCATCCTTTTATTCTTTCATCCTTTCATCCTTTCTTTCATTCATTCTTTCATTCTTTCATCCTTTCATTCTCTCATTCTTTCATCCTTTCATTTTCTCATCCTTTCTTCCATTCATTCTCATCCTTTCATTCTTTCATCCTTTTTCATTCATCCTCTCATCCTTTCATCCATTCATCTTTTTATCCTTTCATCCTTTCATCCATTCATCATTCATCTATTCATCATTCATCCTTTCATCTATTCATCCTTTCATCCATTCATCCTTACATCTATTCATCTATTCATCCTTTCATCTATTCATCTATTCATCCATTCATTTTTTCATCCATTCATCCTTTCATCCATTCATCATTCATCTATTCATCATTCATCATTCATCCTTTCATCTATTCATCCTTTCATCTATTCATCCTTTCATCTATTCATCTATTCATTTTTTTATCTTTTCATCCTTTCATTTTTTTAGCCATTCATTCTTTAATCCATTCATCCTTTCATTCTTTTAGCCATTCATTCTTTCATTCTTTTGGCCATTCATTCTTTCATCCATTCATCCATTCATTTTTTGATCTTTTCATCCATTCATCTATTAATCCTTTTATCTTTTCATTCATTCATCCTTTCATCCTTTTATTCTTTCATCTTTTTATTCTTTCATCCATTCATCCTTTCATCTTTTTATTCATTCATCTATTCATCCATTCGTCTTTTTATCCTTCATCCATTCATCATTTTATTTTCATCCTTTCATTCATCCATTCATCTTTTCATCTTTTCATTAATCTATTTATCCTTTTATCCATTCATCCTTTCATCCATTCATCTATCCTTTCATTCATCAATTCATCCATTCATAATTTCATCTTTTTATTCTTTCATTCTTTTATTCATTCATTCATCCTTTAATTCTTTCATCCTTTCATCTATGCATCCTTTCATCCTTTCATCTATGCATCCTTTCATCCATTCATCTATTCATCCTTTCATCCTTTCATTTTTCATCCTTTTATCTATTCATCTTTTCATCCATTCATCCTTTATTCATTCAATCTTCATCCTTTCATCCTTTCAATTTTCATCCTTTCATCCTTTCAATTTTCATCCTTTTATCATTTCATCCTTTCATCCATTCATTCTTTCATCATTTCATCTATTCATCTTTTCATCCATTCATCCTTTATTCATTCAATCTTCATCCTTTCATCCATTCATTTTTTCATCATTTCATTCTTTTGTCTATTCATCTTTTTATCCATACATCCATTCATCCATTCAATCTTCATCCTTTCATCCATTCATCCATTCGATCTTCATCTTTTCATCCATTTTTTTTTTTATCTTTTCATTCTTTCATTCATTCACCCATTAATTTATTCATCCATTCATCCTTTCATCCATTCATTCATCCTTTCATTAATTCATTCATCCTTTCATCCATTCATCTTTTCATTTTTTTCATTTTATCTTTTCATCCATTCATCCTTTCATTCATTCATCTTTTCACCTACTCATCCTTTCATCCATTCATCCTTTCATTTTTTCATTTTATCCTTTCATCCATTCATTCTTTCATCTATTCATCTTTTCACCCACTCATCCTTTCATCCATTCATCCTTTCATTTTTTTCATTTTATTCTTTCATCCATTCATTCTTTCATCCATTCATCTTTTCACCCACTCATCCTTTCATCCATTCATCCTTTCATTTTTTTCATTTTATCCTTTCATCCATTCATTCTTTCATCCATTCATCCTTTCATCCATTCATCCTTTCATCCATTCATCCTTTCATCCATTCATACTTTCATCCATTTATCCTTTCATCCACTCATCTTATATCCATTCATCCTTTCATCCATTCATCTTTTCATCTATTCATTCTTTCATTCATTCATCCTTTCATCCATTCATCTTTTCATCAATTATCTGTTCATCCATTCATCTTTTCATCCATTCATCTTTCATCCATTCATCCTTTTATCATTTTATTTTTTCATCCATTAATTCTTTCATATATTCAACCATTCAATCTTGATCCTTACATCCTTTCATCCATTCATCTTTTCACCCACTCATCCTTTCATCCATTCATTCTTTCATTTTATCCTTTCATCCATTCATTCTTTTGTTTTATCCTTTCATCCATTCATCCTTTCATTTTTTTTCCTTTCATCCATTCATCCATTCACCCATTCATTTATTCATCCATTCACCCATTCATTTATTCATCCATTCATCTTTTCATCCATAAATTCATCCTTTAATTCATTCATTCTTGCTTTCATCCTTTCATTCTTTCATCCATTCACCCATTCATTTATTCATCCATTCACCCATTCATTTATTCATCCATTCACCCATTCATTTATTCATCCATTCATCCTTTCATCCATTCATTCATCCTTTCATCCATTCATTTATCCTTTTATCCATTCATCCTTTCATTCTTTCATCCATTCACCCATTCATTTATTCATCTTTTCATCCATTCATTCATTCTTTCATACATTCATTCATCCTTTCATCCTTTCATCCATTCATTCATCCTTTCATCCATTCATTCTTTCATTCTTTCATCCATTCACCCATTCATTTATTCATCTATTTATCCATTCATCCATTCATTTAATCATCCATTCATCCATTCATCCATTCATTTTTTCATCCATTCATCCATTCAATTTTCATCCATTCATTCATTCATCCTTCCATCCTTTCATCCATACATTCTTTCATCTATTCATCTTTTCATCCATACATTCTTTCATCCATTCATCCTTTCATCCATACATTCTTTCATCCTTTCATCCAACTTTCATCCAACTTTTATTCATTCATCCAACTTTCATCCTTTCATCCAACTTTCTTCCTTTCATCCAACTTTCATTCTTTCATCCAACTTTCATCCTTTCATCCAACTTTCTTCCTTTCATCCAACTTTCATCCTTTCATCCTTTCATCCAACTTTCATCCTTTCATCCAACTTTCATCCTTTCATCCAACTTTTATCCTTTCTTCCAACTTTCATCCTTTCATCCAACTTTCATCCTTTCATCCAACTTTCAACCTTTCATCCAACTTTCATCCTTTCATCCAACTTTCATCCTTTCATCCAACTTTCATCCTTTCATCCAACTTTCATCCTTTCATCCAACTTTCATCCTTTCATCCAACTTTCATTCTTTCATCCAACTTTCATCCTTTCATCCAACTTTCATCCTTTCATCCAACTTTCATCCTTTCATCCAACTTTCATCCAACTTTCATCCAACTTTCATCCAACTTTCATCTTTTCATCCAACTTTCATCCAACTTTCATCCAACTTTCATCCAACTTTCATCCAACTTTCATCCAACTTTCATCCAACTTTCATCCAACTTTCATCCAACTTTCATCCAACTTTCATTCAACTTTCATCCAACTTTTATCCAACTTTTATCCAACTTTCATCCAACTTTCATCCAACTTTCATTCAACTTTCATCCAACTTTCATCCAACTTTCATCCAACTTTCATCCAACTTTCATCCTTTCATCCAACTTTCATCCTTTCATCTAACTTTCATCTTTTCATCCAACTTTCATCCAACTTTCATCCAACTTTCATCCAACTTTCATCCAACTTTCATCCAACTTTCATCCAACTTTCATCCAACTTTCATCCTTTCATCCAACTTTCATCCTTTCATCCAACTTTCTTCCTTTCATCCAACTTTCATCCTTTCATCCAACTTTCTTCCTTTCATCCAACTTTCATCCTTTCATCCAACTTTCATCCTTTCATCCAACTTTCATCCTTTCATCCAACTTTCAACCTTTCATCCAACTTTCATCCTTTCATCCAACTTTCATCTTTTCATCCAACTTTCATCCTTTCATCCAACTTTCATCCAACTTTCATCTTTTCATCTTTTCATCCAACTTTCATCCAACTTTCATTCAACTTTCATCCAACTTTCATCCAACTTTCATTCAACTTTCATTCAACTTTCATCCAACTTTCATCCAACTTTTATCCAACTTTTATCCAACTTTTATCCAATTTTCATCCAACTTTCATCCAACTTTCATCCAACTTTCATCCAACTTTCATCCAACTTTCATCCAACTTCATCCAACTTTCATTTAACTTTTATCCAACTTTCATCCAACTTTCATCCAACTTTCATCTTTTCATCCAACTTTTATCTAATTTTCATCCAACTTTCATCCAACTTTCATCCAACTTTTATCCAACTTTTATCCAACTTTCATCCTTTCATCCAACTTTCATCTTTTCATCCAACTTTTATCCAACTTTCATCCAACTTTCATCCTTTCATCCTTTCATCCAACTTTCATCCAACTTTCATCTTTTCATCTTTTCATCCAACTTTCATCCAACTTTCATCCAACTTTCATCCAACTTTCATCCAACTTTCATCCAACTTTCATCCAACTTTCATCCAACTTTCATCCAACTTTCATCTAACTTTCATTCAACTTTCATCCAACTTTCATCCAACTTTCATCCAACTTTCATCCAACTTTCATCCAACTTTCATCCAACTTTCATCCAACTTTCATCCAACTTTCATTTAACTTTCATTTAACTTTCATCCAACTTTCATCCAACTTTCATCCAACTTTCATCTTTTCATCCAACTTTTATTCAACTTTCATCCAACTTTCACTCAACTTTTATCCAACTTTCATCCAACTTTTATCCAACTTTCATTCAACTTTCATCCAACTTTCATCCAACTTTCATCCAACTTTCATCCAACTTTCATCCAATTTTCATTTAACTTTCATCCAACTTTCATCCAACTTTCATTCAACTTTCATTCAACTTTCATCCAACTTTCATCCAACTTTCATCCAACTTTTATCCAACTTTTATCCAACTTTTATCCAACTTTTATTTAACTTTTATCCAACTTTCATCCAACTTTCATCTTACTTTTATCCTTTTATCCAACTTTCATCCAACTTTCATTCAACTTTCATCCAACTTTCATCCAACTTTCATCCAACTTTCATCCAACTTTCATCCTTTCATCCAACTTTCATCTTTTTATCCAACTTTCATCCTACTTTTATCCAACTTTCATCCAACTTTTATCTAACTTTCATCCAACTTTCATCCAACTTTCATGTAATAAAATGTAAATTTAAATGCAAAAAATGCCAAAAATGCCAAAAATGCAAAAAAATGCAAAAAATGCAAAAAATGCAAAAAATGCAAAAAAATGCTAAAAATGCAAATATGCAAAAAATGCAAAAAATGCAAAATATGCAAAAAAATGCAAAAAAATGCAAAAAATGCAAAAAATGCAAAAAATGCAAAACATGCAAAAAATAAAAAAATGTAAAAAAAGCAAAAAATTAAAAAAATGTAAAAAATGCAAAAAATGTAAAAAATGCAAAAAATGCAAAAAATGCAAAAATTTAAAAAAATGTAAAAAAATGCAAAAAAATGCAAAAATTGCAAAAAATGCAAAAAAAAACAAAAAATGCAAAAAATGCAAAAATGCAAAAAATGTAAAAAAAGCAAAAAATTAAAAAAATGTAAAAAATGCAAAAAATGTAAAAAATGCAAAAAATGCAAAAAATGCAAAAATTTAAAAAAATGTAAAAAAATGCAAAAAAATGCAAAAAAATGCAAAAATTGCAAAAAATGCAAAAAAAAACAAAAAATGCAAAAAAGGAAAAAAATGCAAAAAATTAAAAAAATGTAAAAAAATGCAAAAAAATGTAAAAAATGCAAAAAAATTCAAAAAATGCAAAAAATGCAAAAAAGGCAAAAAAAAATGCAAAAAATGGAAAAAATGCAAAAAATTAAAAAAATGTAAAAAATGTAAAAAATGCAAAAAAATTCAAAAAATGCAAAAAATGCAAAAAATTAAAAAAATGTAAAAAAATGCAAAAACTAAAAAAATGAAAAAAATGGAAAAATGAAAAAATGAGAAAAATGAAAAAAATGTAAAAAAATGCAAAAAATTAAAAAAATGTAAAAAAATGTAAAAAGTGTAAAAAATGCAAAAATATTCAAAAAATGCAAAAAATGAAAAAAATGCAAAAAATGCAAAAATTTAAAAAAAATGTAAAAAAATGCAAAAAAAAATGCAAAAATTGCAAAAAATGCAAAAATTGCAAAAAATGCAAAAAATGTAAAAAAAAACAAAAAATGCAAAAAATGCAAAAAATTAAAAAATGTAAAAAAATGCAAAAAAATGTAAAAAATGCAAAAAAATTCAAAAAATGCAATAAATGCAAAAAAGGCAAAAAAAATGCAAAAAATGCAAAAAATGCAAAAAATTAAAAAAATGTAAAAAAATGCAAAAAAATGTAAAAAATGCAAAAAATGCAAAAAAATTGAAAAAATGCAAAAAATGCAAAAAATTAAAAAAATGTAAAAAAATGCAAAAACTAAAAAAATGAAAAAAATGGAAAAATGAAAAAATGAGATAAATGAAAAAAAAATGGAAAAATGAAATAAATGGAAAAAATGGAAAGGATGAATTGATAAAAAGATGAAAAGAAAAAAATGAAAAGATTAAAGTTGGATGAAAGAATGAAAATTGGATGAAAGGATGAAAGTTGGATGAAAGGATGAAAAGATGAAAGTTGGATGAAAGGATGAAAGTTGGATGAATGTTGGATGAAAGTTGGATGAAAGTTGGATGAAAGTTGGATGAAAGTTAGATGAAAGTTGGATGAAAGTTAAATGAAAGTTGGATGAAAGTTGGATGAAAGTTGGATGAAAGTTGGATGAAAGTTGGATGAAAGTTGGATGAAAGTTGGATGAAAGTTGGATGAAAGTTGGATGAAAGTTGGATGAAAGTTGGATGAAAGTTGGATGAAAGTTGGATGAAAGTTGGATGAAAGTTAGATGAAAGTTAGATGAAAGTTGGATGAAAGTTGGATGAAAGTTGGATGAAAGTTGGATGAAAGTTGGATGAAAGTTGGATGAAAGTTGGATGAAAGTTGGATGAAAGTTGGATGAAAGTTGGATGAAAGTTGGATGAAAGGATGAAAGTTGAATGAAAGTTGGATGAAAGGATGAAAGTTAGATAAAAGTTGGATGAAAGTTGAATAAAAGTAGGATGAAAGTTGGATGAAAAGATGAAAGTTGGATGAAAGGATGAAAGTTGGATGAAAGTTAAATGAAAGTTGGATAAAAGTTGGATGAAAGTTGGATGAAAGTTGGATTAAAGTTGGATGAAAGTTGGATGAAAGGATGAAAGTTGGATGAAAGGATGAAAAGATGAAAGTTGGATGAAAGGATGAAAGTTGGATGAAAGGATGAAAGTTGGATGAAAGTTGGATGAAAGTTGAATGAAAGTTGGATGAAAGTTGGATGAAAGTTGGATGAAAGTTGGATGAAAGGATGAAAGTTGGATGAAAGTTGGATGAAAGTTGGATAAAAGTTGGATGAAAGGATGAAAGTTGGATGAAAGGATGAAAGTTGGATGAAAGGAAGAAAGTTGGATGAAAAAATGAAAGTTGGATGAAAGGAAGAAAGTTGGATGAAAGGAAGAAAGTTGGATGAAAGGATGAAAGTTGGATGAAAGTTGAATGAAAGTTGGATGAAAGTTGGATGAAAGTTGGATGAAAGTTGGATGAAAGTTGGATGAAAGTTGGACGAAAGTTGGATGAAAGTTGGACGAAAGTTGGATGAAAAGATGAAAGTTAGATGAAAGGATGAAAGTTGGATGAAAGTTGGATGAAAAGATGAAAGTTAGATGAAAGGATGAAAGTTGGATGAAAGTTGGATAAAAGGATGAAAGTTGGATGAAAGTTGGATGAAAGTTGGATGAAAGTTGGATGAAAGTTGGATGAAAGTTGGATGAAAGTTGGATGAAAGTTGGATGAAAGTTGGATGAAAGTTGGATGAAAGTTGGATGAAAGTTGGATGAAAGTTGGATGAAAGTTGGATGAAAGTTGGATGAAAGTTGGATGAAAGTTGGATGAAAGTTGGATGAAAGTTGGATGAAAGTTGGATGAAAGTTGGATGAAAGTTGGATGAAAGTTGGATGAAAGTTGGATGAAAGTTGGATGAAAGTTGGATGAAAGTTGGATGAAAGTTGGATGAAAGTTGGATGAAAGTTGGATGAAAGTTGGATGAAAGGATGAAAGTTGAATGAAAGTTGGATGAAAGGATGAAAGTTAGATAAAAGTTGGATGAAAGTTGGATAAAAGTAGGATGAAAGATGGATGAAAAGATGAAAGTTGGATGAAAGGATGAAAGTTGGATGAAAGGATGAAAGTTGGATGAAAGGATGAAAGTTGGATGAAAGGATGAAAGTTGGATGAAAGGATGAAAGGATGAAAGTTGGATGAAAGGATGAAAGGATGAAAGTTGGATGAAAGGATGAAAGTTGGATGAAAGGATGAAAGTTGGATGAAAGGATGAAAGTTGGATGAAAGTTGGATGAAAGGATGAAAGTTGGATGAAAGGATGAAAGTTGGATGAAAGGATGAAAGTTGGATGAAAGGATGAAAGTTGGATGAAAGGATGAAAGGATGAAAGTTGGATGAAAGGATGAAAGGATGAAAGTTGGATGAAAGGATGAAAGTTGGATGAAAGTTGGATGAAAGGATGAAAGTTGGATGAAAGGATGAAAGTTGGATGAAAGGATAAAAGTTGGATGAAAGGATGAAATGATGAAAGGATGAAAGTTGGATGAGAGGAGTGAAAGGATGAAAGTTGGATGAAAGTTGGATGAAAGTTGGATGAAAGGATGAAAGTTGGATGAAAGGATGAAAGTTGGATGAAAGGATGAAAGTTGGATGAAAGGATGAAAGTTAGATGAAGGATGAAAGTTGGATGAAAGGATGAAAGTTGGATGAAAGGATGAAAGTTGGATGAAAGGATGAAAGTTGGATGAAAGAATGAAAGGATGAAAGGATGAAAGTTGGATGAAAGAATGAAAGGATGAAAGTTGGATGAAAGGATGAAAGTTGGATGAAAGATGAAAGTTGGATGAAAGGATGAAAGTTGGATGAAAGTTGGATGAAAGATGAAAGTTGGATTGAAAGGATGAAAGTTGGCTGAAAGGATGAGAAAGTTGGATGAAAGGATGAAAGTTGGATGAAAAGATGAAAGTTGGATGAAAGGATGAAAGTTGGATGAAAGGATGAAAGTTGATGAAAGGATGAAAGTTGGATGAAGGATGAAAGTTGGATGAAAGGATGAAAGTTGGATGAAAGAATGAAAGTTGGATGAAAGGATGAAAGTTGGATGAAAGGATGAAAGTTGGATGAAAGGATGAAAGTTAGATGAAAGGATGAAAGTTGGATGAAAGGATGAAAGTTGGATGAAAGGATGAAAGTTGGATGAAAGGATGAAAGGATGAAAGTTGGATGAAAGGATGAAAGGATGAAAGTTGGATGAAAGGATGAAAGTTGGATGAAAGGATGAAAGTTGGATGAAAGGATGAAAGTTGGATGAAAGGATGAAAGTTGGATGAAAGGATGAAAGTTGGATGAAAGGATGAAAGTTGGAAGAAAGGATGAAAGGATGAAAGTTGGATGAAAGGATGAAAGAATGAAAGTTGGATGAAAGGATGAAAGAATGAAAGTTGGATGAAAGGATGAAAGTTGGATGAAAGGATGAAAGTTGGATGAAAGGATGAAAGTTGGATGAAAGGATGAAAGTTGGATGAAAGGATGAAAGTTGGATGAAAGGATGAAAGTTGGATGAAAGGATGAAAGTTGGATGAAAGGATGAAAGGATGAAAGTTGGATGAAAGTTGGATGAAAGGATGAAAGTTGGATGAAAGGATGAAAGTTGGATGAAAGTTGGATGAAAGTTGGATGAAAGGATGAAAGTTGGATGAAAGGATGAAAGTTGGATGAAAGGATGAAAGTTGGATGAAAGGATGAAAGTTGGATGAAAGGATGAAAGTTTTATGAAAGGATGAAAGTTGGATGAAAGGATGAAAGGATGAAAGTTAGATGAAAGGATGAAAGGATAAAAGTTGGATGAAAGGATGAAAGTTGGATGAAAGGATGAAAGTTGGATGAAAAAATGAAAGGATGAAAGTTGGATGAAAGGATGAAAGTTGGATGAAAGGATGAAAGTTGGATGAAAAGATGAAAGTTGGATGAAAGGATGAAAGTTGGATGAAAGGATGAAAGTTGGATGAAAGTTGGATGAAAGGATGAAAGTTGGATGAAAGGATGAAAGTTGGATGAAAGTTGGATGAAAGTTGGATGAAAGGATGAAAGTTGGATGAAAGTTGGATGAAAGGATGAAAGTTGGATGAAAGTTGGATGAAAGGATGAAAGGATCAAAGGATGAAAGGATGAAAGGATGAAAGGAAGAAAGGATCAAAGGATCAAAGGATGAAAGGATGAAAGGATGAAAGGATGAAAGGATGAAAGGATGAAAGGATGAAAGGATGAAAGGATCAAATGATCAAAGGATGAAAGGATGAAAGGATGAAAGGATCAAAGGATCAAAGGATCAAAGGATGAAAGGATCAAAGGATCAAAGGATGAAAGGATGAAAGGATGAAAGGGATAAAAGGGTGGAGGTAAAATGGGGGTAAAAGGAAGGGTAAAGGGGGGTAAAAGAGAGGGTAAAAATGGGATAAAATCGACACAAAATCGCACCTAAAATGGTCACAAAATGGCGCCTAAAATTGACACAAAAAACAAACTCAGAAATTCTAAAATTTATGAGTTTTGACAGTCCTCCTGAGTTAATTTCAGTGCTTTTCAGGGCATCTAGAAGACTTTCATTTTTTGCCAGTTTTTGAAAATTTTCCAAAAATATTTGGAAAAATTTGTTTAGTGGACAATTTTTACTTTTTTTGAATTTATGGGTTTTATGATCCTCGGAAGTCTGTTGGGCCCTCCTGAGTTCTTTTCAGGGCATCTAGAAGACTTTCATTTTTAAAAAAATTAGTAGGAAAAAAGCTATAGCAGATTTTAGTAGGAAAACAACCTATAGCAGATTTTACTAGGAAAACAACCTATAGCAGATTTTACTAGAAAAAACATGCTACAGCCTGATTTCACTAGGAAAACAAGCTCTACAGCAGATTCTAGTAAAAAAACAAGCTATAGCATATTTTAATAGGAAAACAAGCTACAGCACACTGGTAGCAGCAGGAAGGAAGTCACATGACCAGCTGAAGTCGACATGTTCAACTTTACCAGCCGCTGTTAAAATCACTAGCATGCTGGAGAAAGCAGCTGCTGGTAGCGGTTCACACTGTGCCGCTAGTTGGCTACAACCAGCAAGCAGCAACCAGCAGCTGACAAACCACCCTATCAGCCCTTTCCTTATGACGCATTCAGCACCATAAGGAAAGGGCTGATAGGCACATGTAATCAGCTGCACCAAGAAATCGAAAATGGCCACTTTTGCCTAAAAGTTTTATAAAGAGATTCGTTGTTGGAAAGTACTAAAAAAAATTAACTGAATAAAACATTTTATAAATTAATGTACAATCAAAAAAAGTTTTTATCTTGTTATTCAAACATTTAATTCAGAAATAAATTTTTGCCTTTCTATTTTCAATCAAATATTCGTATATATTATGATAAACCCAACCAATCATATACAACACACATACCTCTCAAACAAATACACTTAATTGTTTTTTTTTTGCATTTAACTTTTTAATTTAATATCCCTAATTAATTAAAACTTCCGTCCAGACTAATATGAGCAAACACTGAGCTTATCACTTAATAATAGTCGTCACAGTTTTTTTTATATGTTAATACATATAATATATGATTTGTTCCCAACATGGAAAATATGAATCGGTAATTTCTAGACAAATATTTAACTATAATAATAATAATTAATAATGACCATTATAGTGGAAGTTCAGTAGAAAGCGTTCAAAATGACCATATTGTATCAAACCATAAAATACAAATGAATGAATCAATCAATGAAAACGAAAGAAATGTGAATTAAGGCGGTAGTTAGTGAAAAAATGAAAAATTAATAATTAATAAAGGGCAATTATTTCATCAAGTGTTTTACATTTTTTGTTTGTTGCAAAATAAAAAGTTTTGTTTTCTCGTTAGGTTGCCTGCTCCTTCAGTAATTCCATTGTCAAAACAATACACAATCTTGATACAATTTTTTGTTTGTCTTGTATTCACTCTGAATCCATTTTCTAGAGACCCACACACATCAACAAGTAATGATAAAGCTGATGATAACGGCTGCAAAAACATACAAATTAGTACTGACTAGACTAAGCTCTATTCAAACACCATTTCTACAGTCAATCCGAGTAACATTTGGTGGGTGGGGGTGGGGGGGGGGGGGAATTTGTTGATATACCCCACTTGCTAAGTATGATAACAGACGTTACACTAAAGTGGGTAAAATTTGGAAAATTACTTTTCAGTTCAATACAATTAATTATAATTAGTTAATTACTGATTACATCAGTAAAAAAATGACAGTTGGGAATTGTTATGGCATGTGTTAGATTATTTTGACAATGCACTTCATATGCAGTTACAAGGATTAGTCTGCTGCCAGAGTAATTGTTCAAATTACAACTAAAATTATTGAATTTTCAAAAAATTAATTCCAATTAAAAATATTAAACTTAAAAAAAATTAATTCCAATTCCAATTATTAAATTTGAAAGAAATTGTAATTACAATTATTAAATTTAAAATAGAAATTTAACTACAATTATTATAGAATCTCGATTGTCCGGATAAAGCGGAAAATAGCGGTTTTTAGGTTAATAAGACAAAACACTGATCGGATTACCAAAATTCTACTACTCATATTTTCTCAAAGCATTTAAATTACTTTTCAACTACTAATCAATCATACAACAAAAAAGTTCTAACAGCAAATAACGTGGAATTATCAAATGCAAAAAGAAAAATCAACAATTACAAAACTGAATAAAAAAAAGTGACATTCAAATACACATCTGTCTGTTTGACAACAACAATCAGGAATATTTAACGCAAGTTCCAGTATTAGTTTGAGAACAAATGTAGTTTAAATGAGAAAAGAACATGTTTAAATCGAAAAGTAATTTAAAAAAATTGCATTTTCCATTAGAAAAGGTAAAAATTTAAAATTACTAATTACATGATAAAAGTAATTTAATTACAATCATTTCTTAATTTTAGTAAATTACATCCTAACACTGATTTTTGAGCAGTTAGCAACCACTACTGATGAGACAAAGTTACCCAGATTGACTGCAATAAATGTGTAGCATTTAAAATTGTGAAATTCATTCGTCAAAAGTAAAAGCAGCTTATTATTTTACAAATTTCAAAATGTGTGTCATTAATGTGCTAATTAATCAGCAAAAACAAAACAAAAAAGAAATACAACCCATTGTGTGGTTTTGGTTTCTTTAATTTGTTATATTTTATTTCGACCGTCTCTCAATTGGCACTTCCGTGATTATAAAAGAAAGCAAGTTTAAGTAACTATATGTTCGTAATTGGGATTTTTCTCCTCTCGAACAGGGGAGGAAATGAAACTTAACAAAAAAAAAATCACCATCAAAATTGACATCATTTTTTTTTTCAAATGTTGCTTTTTTGATTAAATATATAATTACCTTTTTTTTTCTCTTAGATCTCGGATGCAACTCTGACAATGTAATACAAGAAAAATATATATATAATTTACAGCAGATTCAATCAAATCGGAACAAGTGTGCCAACAACGGAGTCCACTATATATCTCAGCACATTTATGGCTAAAATGAGGAGTTCAGATCAAAATACTTGTTCATTTTGAAAAGTTTAAAACACTTTTTTTTGTTAACATTTTGTCAGTTCAAATGTGGATCTTCACAAACTCAAATTGATTGTATCAGCTTCAATTAAAATACATTCTACAAATAATTGTTTTAAGGAACTATGAGTTTTAAATTAAAAAAACAAACTACAAGTTTTCGTTTAAGAAATGAAAAATGTTTGTACAAAAAAAAAGGAGGAAAAAGGGGGGCAAAATGTCACCTTGATTCATATTACACACGATGAGAATGCAAAAAGTTGTTAAAAATTTTTATGTTTTTTTTAAATCTTTGTTAAGTATGTTTATTTATATGTTTTTAGTTTAGAAAGTTATGAGAGCAAATACCATTGAGCTAATTAATTTATGTAATGAGAATATAGAAAAGAAAAACAAAAGGTGTTTACTTTAGGAGAAGCAAAAAAAGATTCTAAATAATAAAATCCCGGAAAAAAACTGTAAAATTCATTTCTCTGATACTAATTCAAACAAAAACTAAGTTTTTTTCTGAGGTAATATGTATAAAATGTTCGTGTTTACCAATGAATTTCAGGTATATGTATATACATATAATGTGTATGTGTGATTTGTTTTCTAAAAAGAGAAGAGAGAAAAACAAATAACAAAAACGACAACAATAACAAAAAAGATCTTGGAATTGTTTTGAAAAATAATGAAAATTTAAAAAAAAAATTAAATCAACACAGTGATTACAACAACACGCATTACCGTAATATATGCATTTAGTAAAGAAAGAAACAAGTGAAAATGTCTTATTGCTAAACTTTGATTAGGTCTCTGTTTCCACTTAACGAAAATTATTTAACTGTGAAAATGTCAACAGAGAATAAAACGGCTGTTTTACTACTGTGAAATTTTCAAATTTGCTTGCCACTACGAAAATAGTCCTTAAATTGCTTTATTATGTCAGGTCAATTGAAGTGAGAAAACTTCTATTGTTCTACCACTTAACAAAATCATAAATTGAAATTTCAGTAAGTCCTCGACTTATACGGATTCGAAGATACACGGTTTCGGTACGTCCCCTTAGGGTATGTCCAGAACATTTCTCTAACAAATTGTGTTCGTTGTTCTGTTTGGCTCTGATCCACCAATTGTCGCTTTTTGCCCGTCATACCAAAGGATGTTTGTGTTCGGGCCAGGAGTAGTGTGGATGACTCGGCGAACAAAAATTATGAGGTTGCCAACAGGGAACATGTTCAGTAACATGATCTGTTCAACGTTTGGACACTTCGGCTACAGCAAACAGAACAACGAACGTGTTCTTTCGAAACACATCTGGTTAGTGTTCTTTTCTAACCTGGTCGCAACCTTACAATAGCAACACCACCTACCAATTGGCTCTATAAACTCAATAAAAAAATACGCCAGTACTTAATGGCATTCAACATAAGCTGTTTTTCGACTCCAAAAGGAATTTACCGTGCAAATTGAAGACTTACTGTATTTGCATTAATATTTTGCGGTCTAACCTACATCTAAATGTATTACATGAAATGAAATGATGAATAATTGAATTAAAAGCAAAAATAGAAACTCATCAAAAACAACATGAAAACTTACAAGCATATTTACCAGAATCAACCTCACAAGTTGAAAACAAATTCAACTATTATGTAGTTCAAAAGTTGAAATTTTTCAACTTTACTTCGACCCTCGATTTTCCGTGGCAATTATTTGTGCTTTTTACAGTTTAATAAAAAGGATTTTCACCCTTATTTTTCGTCAAGTGGAAACAGGGCCTTAAGATAAAACAAGAAATTGACAAAGTGAAATAATCAAAAGGTAAAACATTAAAATAAGGATTAAATACATAATCTCATAGAAAGAAAAATAATTGGTAAATTACAGAAAAGAAGAAGAAAAAAAGAGCAAAAAAAAAAAAGATTATATGGAAGGAAATTGCATTCTGTTTTTTTCATCATCAATTGTAACCATTTCTTTTAATACAAAATCTTCCTTTTTTTCCTTTTAATATGAATCTCATGATGCATAGTTTTTTTATGCCCACCCCTAAAATCCCCAACCCACCATAATTAATAAGCACAATTAAGTAGTTGCAATTTAATTTAGAAAAGACCAAATCAAATGCAACATTAAACAAACTCCTTCGAGAGACAAAACACAATGACAGTCAAAAATATGGGGTTTCATGTTTGAAAAAAAAAAAGATGTGAATGTATTAAAAACAATACTTCATTTGTTGAGTAATTGTTACGTTTATCATCGAGCATTACACGCAATGGCCTTTTCTTTTTCGTTTCAATACAAAACTGCAAAAAGTTCAGTGAAATGCTCAAATATAAACGTAAAGGTGGGTTACTGACCAGCGCAACAGAAAGTCAAACCGAGCATTGCGAACCTGTAAAATGAGTGAGCAATCGAATCGCAATCCACCAACTGTCGGTATTCGAGCAATCTATCATAAGTCGTTCTGCAACCACAACCACACTACTAGCTTGAGGAACAACAAATGGAAGCTCAACCTGAACGTTCTCCATTGCCACCTACTAGTGTTCGGTACCGAGCCACAAAAACTCCAAAACTCACCGGTTTCGAACCTCCAAAACACGGCAAAGCAAACCATATGAACCATTAACCGAAAGGATCACTCAAAACGTTTTTCTAGTTTAGCACTCAAACGTAGTTCAGTGTTAAAAATCGCAAATCCCTAGTCGACAAGACGACTTTTGGATCACTTTTCGACTCAAAAGTGAAGTCGAAGTTGTTTGGGCTGTGTTTGCAATGTATTTTTCTATGGAAAGACTCAAGGTGGTCGGATTTGGCGACAACCCCACTTCATTTTACAGTCGAAAAGTGTTCCAAAAGTCATCCGTGTGCCAAACACCTCATTATTGCCTCGAGCGCAAGATCAGCCAGTTGTCGCTTTGGTTCGGTGATCGCTTCAGCTTTCGGTTCACCATACTGTTGTGCTAACCTGTACACAACCTTATCAATACAAACAAACATGGAGTATAACAATAAAAGATACGTCACCACCAATATTTAACTAGAGTCCCAGTCTCTAACCTTCCCTCTTATGAATCGATTCATGTTAAACTCCAAGTTTCTGTAAATAAAAATTGAGCCATAAAAAAATTTGTGACCCAAAATAGTCTTAAATAACAATTTATATTTTATATTCCAAATAAATTCCTAATTTATTTAAATGAAATTAAAAACAGTCTTTTTTTCATTTTGCTTTTGAAAGTATGGCAAATTAAACTCGAGAGTCAAAACTCCGAAAAAACAAAGTTTTGACTTTTAAACACCTGATTATAAATGTTGTTCACAACATCAGAAACGAAGGCATCGTTGGCTTTCGAACACTTTTTTCTCTCTTCTCTCCTTCGATACGGTTAACCTTTCTCATAAACAACGAAAAAGGAAACTTATCGAGAATAAATCTTCTTAATTAAGAAATACATTTCCCCTAATTTGCATTTACACCTAACAATACACACATTATAAATATTTTCAATTCTCACTTTTGTTTTTCTTAAATAACTTCTCCAGCCCGCGCGTGTTCGCAAAAAAAGTATACACGCAATAAAACCACCCAATATCATTTCGCGCCCCTGAAAAACCCATACACATCAAATAAACTTTATACAATATGTATATTTACGTTTATATTGCAAATACCCTTTTTTATATAATATTCATATAAATGTATGTGTTGTGAGAAACGCTTGTGATGATTTATCGACGTTTCAAAACAAAAAAAAGAAAGAAGAAGAGTTAAAACTGAGTTTTTTTTCTTCTTCTAAAATTGACAATTCTAAAACTTTGATATTTCTAACTCGAACAAAGTTGTTGGAAGTATCCCTTTGATGAAAAAGAAGAAGAAAGTGATTTACGAGGTGTTGTATGTGTATGTAAGAAGTGACGAGTAAAGAGACAAAAGTAGTAGAAAATTTAAAGACATTTCCTGACAAAACTGTGAAATTTTCTTTAAATTATGAAAAACAAAAATTAATTAAAACTAAAAATCTTTTTACGTGATATTTATATATACTATAATATATTTACAGCCACAGACATTAATTAACGTGTATTTAGAAACGTTACGTGCATCTCACTGTAAGGATTTTCTTTAACACACAAACGTGCAAAAAAAAAAAAAAGACGAAAAAAGAAACACGTACTTTGTACGAGGACAAAAAAAAAGATACATTTTTCAATCAAAAGAGCCTGTTTAGAGGCTATAATTCAAACAGAACTTCTAGATTGTCAAGTTGGCACCTCTCTACCAATTCTGGAGTAATTACAATAATTATAACCTCTAAAATAGACTCTTAGAATGGAAAATGCCTAATTCTTTCTTGGCCCTCAGTTATAAGATAGGAACACCAGTGACCTAGGTCCCCCCCCCACAATTTGCATCATTCATCCACTAAGTCCCACTAAATTATAAAGAGATCTGCCATCAACGAAACTATTGTTTCAAACTTCTCGCGTAATCGTAATGATTGCTAACTGACTTATCTGACTCTTGACTATCTTACAGTCAACCGTTACGAATACGAACCGAAGCACTGAAATAAGCACCAAAGCTCTTCCCACCGACTGCTGTTGCAGTTTTAAGTCATATCGTACCACCGTATTTTTACTTTTTGGCAAAAGAAAATGGCTCCGTACTTCTAAATGACTTCACACACTAACCAAAAAAAACCTCGTCTCACATCCGCGAGAATCTGTACGTCAGGAATCCCTCAGTTTGGTGAATCGTGAGGAGAGCTTTAATGCGCGCGACACTGAGTGTGCATCAAACATACGAGCCAAAAGGTGTTATTTTTAATGATTACTAAGCTAAAGCTAGTACTAAACTCATGAAATTTCGATAGAAAGTTTCATGTAAACGTTGATGAAGTTAGCACTAGCTACGTACTTCACAATCATTAAGAATACGACCATCAGTCGTACATCACCTCATCGCAGTCAGTAAAAACAAAGAAAAACCATAATTGAATTAGGCTTTGATTTTACGTATCTTGTCCATGATAAAAAAAAAACACAACCTTCTTGCTAAGAAAATTCACTCATAAACCAAATTATATTAATTATATCCACATCATTCAATCATAAGAAAGGCAGGTTCGAAAAAATGAAGATTGCAAAAAAAAAAAAAAAAAAAAAAGGAAAAAGAAAGTGAAAACATAAATTTTAACGGTCCAAATGATATTCCGACATTAGAAAAACAGCTCGGCCACTTTTCTTTATGTCAATTTATCACAATTGTTTTATGTCACCGACTTTTGCACAAAATGTAAGCACATTATTAGTGATTATATGGTCAAAATGACAATGTTTCGTGAACGTGCGAGTCTAGGCGCTCCCCCCAACATTCACAGTTGAAATCCGGACTACAAATTTGAACCGACTGGATCAGATCTTTCATACAGTGCATGATTGAGCCGATAACAAAAATCAGATCCACCAATTCAAAATATGTCGATCTTATACATCCGACAGCCACAAACGTTCACCATAGATTACATCTGTTAACCAGGTCACGCATCGGTCAGACTTTACAAAGCTGACACTTGTTTACTATCCGTCAAACCTAATCTGTGTGCGAGAAAATGGATAAACGAGGAACAGATTTAGGTTTACGAGACCAGCTCTCGCCGAATCCGGATTCGATCGTGAATGAGAAGAGGAGCCTTTAGACATTTATTAAGTTGATGTATATTTGTGTGTCTTGAATGTTACAATGGGACCACAGACCCTGAAATCATTAAAGTGCATACCAGACAGACAGACAGAAAGACAAACAAAAACAAAACACAAAAGTGCGAGGAATATCTCTTGACAAAATCGACTACATCATTGACCTTTTTTTTAAAAAAAAGAAAAGAGAATTAAGAGAGAGAGAGAGCATTAAGTTATATATATATGTATATAAATATTTCTGTTTGTGTGCACTTATATACGAGTGTATATAATACGTTAAACAATTTGACAACGACAAACCTATTTATATATAGACACTATATACAAGGTGATCAGAATAAGATGCACGCAATCCACATTTGCGTAAAAATATTTTAATGTTGTTTTGTTGGCAATTGACACTTAATGGCATCCATGTATCGAAGTTGTCTTAACTTCGTCAAACTTTACCATATTTTCCGACATGCAATGGATTTTGGTGGATGAGAGTAGTTTTTTCATTTACACGGGAAGTTGATAATTATGTTTCACATAAAAGACTTTTATTGAAGAAAAAAAAACCAATTTTAAGACATCGATGTTGCAAATGACTGCCTGCTATAAAAAAGAGGTGAAAGGTTAGCCATTTGTTAAAAATTTCTTTATCATTCTCAAGTGTGGTTATTTTTATGCATTCCTGACGAACTTGAGTCAAGAACTATTCATCATGATGAGTATCAAATAAGAAAATATAAATTTAATTATGAAAATTAGTAGAAGATTTACAAAGTTATGACAACTTTAGCACATACGGGGTTGGGTAACCGATTAGGTTAAAATAATTTATCAATTCGCAAGCAAACAAAATATTAAAAGATCTCAACTCAAATGTAGAATGTGCGTCTTATTCCGACCACTCTGTATACGATAAGATACACATTGATGTATAACTAAACCCTCAAATTGTGAATGCGAATATACGAGAGAGAGAGAAAGAGAGAAGGAAAAAAACAAATGTAACGTACAAATGGAAACAGTGAAGCTTTTTTGTTTTCTTGTTTTTTTTTTTAATTTAAGGCTGCCCACTACTTTAGTCGGAGAGAAAGAGAGAAACACTCGACAAAACTAAAAAAAAAAATGGTGAAATGTACACGAGGAGAGATAATTATTGTGTTGTATGTCTATGTATTGTTAATGCATATGAAGTGAAAGTGTGAAAGAAGAAAGAAATCGAGAAGATCTGTCTCGAAGAAAAAAACTCCAGAAAAACAAAAACGAAGAGACTCTAAAGAGAAATTAAAAAAAGGACAGACGAAACCCTGAATAATGAATTGGAACACTTTTGAGAGGAACCAAACAACACGCGCACGCACTCACACAAGAAAAAAAAAACCATTGAAAAGTGATGTGTGTGTGCGTGAGTGTGTGTTTATATGCAAAGACAAGAGTGCGGCGGCCGAGAGAGAGAGAGAAAAAGACGTCCCCACTCCCCACAAACATATTCTTCGACCCTTTTCGGCATCGTGCGCTACAACTCTCTTTCGCAAGAAAGGAAAAAGAGAAGAGATGGGAGAGAAAGAGAGAGAGAGAGAAAGAAAGACACACAGACAACCTGTTTTCACACTTCTCTGTATCACAATTTACATTTCCCTCCTTTTTTTCGTTCGAGCGGAAGTGGTTTTAAACAAATTAAAACCCTTTCCCTAACCCTTTAATGTACGACTCCTAACATGTTTTGCCGAGCTCTTTTTGCTTCCTCCTCGTTGATGCGCTGCTCTATGAGATACTGAGCCGTGCCGACGGCATTCACGTTACCCGTAATCGTAACGATACGATTCCTAGTTCCGGGCGCAAAGTTTCCCTTTTTCGAGATCTGAATGTTGGCGCCACTAAAATGTTGAATCTCGACCAATGACTTTCCTCCGGGTCCGAGAATGGCGCCGACAATATTTTCTCCGACTTCCAGTTCGATCTTCGAACCATCTACCGGTTGAACCATTATAGATGTCGCTTGCTGCTGTTTATCTCCCGAAGTCGGACTCGAAGCCCTCTTCATACCGAGTACATTAGGATTGGTGCCGAGACCGAACGAGTTGTTGTTGACGACATGAAGATTTGCCGTCGGAGTAAGAGCAGAACCTAAAGAGGGTGAATTACGACGAAAAGGATCGTACGATTCGTGTTCGCTCGGCCGCGGCGTCGTCGGAGAACTCATGCCGAGAGTGGGACTGTTCCCGGCTAAGCTTCCTATCGGTCCAAATACGTTGTTTGCGGCAGTTGCGATTCCATTACCCGAAGGTACGGGACCGGCAGGAGAAGTATCCATGGCAGTCGTCACATTCGGTCCGGCAACTCCACCACCAGCGCCACCTGTACCGAATAGACCATTCACTATAGAATTACCGAGACTAAGACCGAGCCCGCCTAGACTGGCTGCCGGATTGTTGTTCATCTGCAGGACGGAGTTCAGTCCGAGGCTCAGGTTCAGGACGCCGTAAGTTGCTAACGTATTCATGGCGGAAGTGATGTCGGTAGTTGCCTGCTCCGAAAAACCGTTACTTCGAAGTAGTGCCTTCATGTTCTCGATGTATTGAGCCGGATTGAGTGGAGGATTGCCGCCAGCGGCCACCATTGCGGCCAGATTGAAGTTCATGCCGGACACCGACATCGGAGAACATCCGGGACTTCCGAAACTACCGACGCTGCTACTGTTCGGACTATAACTACTGCTCATGGCAGTAGGACTGCTGCCGGCATTTGCAAACGGAGAACCGGTCGGATTGAAATTGGCTATCGGACCCGTGACGTCGGCATAACTCACGTTAAGGCAACTACCGCTTTGCGGATCTTCAATGATCTTTGCAAGTATCATTACACTCGCTTGCCGATTGTTTTCCATCTCGCCGATCACTGTGATGCATCGTTCAGTCAAACTCTGATCCTTGGCTTTCTGAGAGATTTGAACGTAAGCGCCACTCTCTTCTTTGATCTGCTTTATGTAATTGCCACCTTTGCCGATTATCATTCCCGCCGTACTGTTCGGAACGAGAATCTTCACCTGAAAAAAGTGTAACTACTCATCAGTGTAACGGAATAGCGCTCGACAGAAAACACTCGATTGCTAAGTTGGGGGGGGGAGGAAGACAGAAAGAAAAAAAAAGAATTTTGATAAAAATGCCGCTCCCATTGCTCAAGATATTTTATGTGTAACTGATTTTTGGAACACTGGTTATTGTGCCGTTTCAGAAGAGAACTTCAAAGTGTGTTGGAAACTAGAATGGGTAGCTGAATCACTAATAGTATTTTCATGCAGGTATCTTTCAATATAACCTTAATAAACAAAAATTACAAAATTTCGTCCATTTTCAAACTAGATGCCATAAAATAAAAAGCTTATTTTGAAAAATATCAACATGAAAACACCCTTAGTGTTCAAGTTACCCTCTCATCCAGAGTTTCTTAATGCTTCCCTTAAATTTGATCCTTGGAAGGTACGCTTAAAAACCAGTTTATAAGAAAAACTTGAAGTGTTTTAGAAACTAGAAAGGTAGCTCAAATTTCTCTTCATTTTGCTCTCGAAAGACAGAAATGACAAGAATTCAAGAAACGTTTACACTGCAGATTTTTCCCAAAACAAAAAAAAAACCGATGCAAATCGCAAAAGCAAAGTAAAGCAAAGTAAAGGAAGGAAGACCGTGACGTAATAAGACCTACCTGTCTCTCTCTCTCGGCGGGTTGCTTGTTATCAAAGTCTATGGCCGGCCTCGCATTCGGATCCGGTTTCTCTCTTATCTTTTCCATGATGAATGTGTGGACTAGCAAAACGGCTTCTGCAGTGCCGGTTATCAGACAAACCCTTTCGGTAGTCCCTGAAAACACGGGTCAAAAGAAATGGTAATGGGAAAGAGATCTCTCGAGAGATTCTCCTTTCAAAGAGTTTGTCTCTCTCGCAACTCTCTCTCACCTGGGTAAAAATCATTGGCTTTAGACATTTTTACCCGAGCTCCCGTTTCTTTTTGTAATTGGGCAATGGTTTCACCACCCTTACCAATGATGGCACCGGCAGCAACACTCGGAACGAGGATTTTGAAGTGGAACGTTCCATCTCCTTTTGACAAAACAGAAAATCAAATCAACAGATTAATAGAGAAACCAAATTTTGCTTTATGTTTATTCGTTCGAAACAAATACGAAATATTTCAACTGATAAAACCACTTATTCGGACTTTTGAACCTTTTTTTTTTCAATCTTCGATTGATTGATTCGAAAAAAAATACACGAGGATAAGTTCCAAATATCAAAAACCATTTTCGAGACGGGTTCAACGGGGTTTTTCTAAGTCCGGAACCATCCTTCTGCTCGGAGAAGTTGTAAATTGAAGTTCAAGTGCTAAGTTTCATTTCTTCTTGAATTTGAGTTTTTTTTTGTTCAAAATTAAATGAAACTTCAGCCCAAACTGAAAGAGAAAACAAACGTTTGAAACTCAACTTTAAGCCTCTGAGCAGGGTTCTTAACAAAACAAAAATCCTGTTAAAAATACTCAGGTACAAGTTCAAGAAAAAACTTGAGACTTGAACGTCATTTTGAAACCTCTCAGCAGGGTTCCCCACAACGCAGAAAAATTCTGTTTATATGGGCGCTCAATAAAACAGGATTTTCCCTGTTTAAACCTCAAATCCTGAGGCACAACTTCATGAAGAAAAAACTTTGCGTTTTAACTTCACCTTGAAACCTCTGAGCAGGCTTCAAGTGCCACGTTTCCTTCACGAATTTAAGGCCTTTTTAAGATGTGTTCAACTCAAAAGACACAATATTATTTATGGGCAATACGTTGTTTTTTATTTCCACATCAGAAAAATCAGGTTAAAAATTTGCAGAACTGTGTTTATTGTTAATAAAAAACAAAATAGAAAAAGCCTCATAAAAATGATTCATTCAGGTTTTGGCCCACATTGGACACCCACACATTTCGCGCGCACGAAACTGCTAACAAATAAGGACAAAATTCAAGAAGAGAAAACTTAGCACTTGAACTCTCAGAACAGGATCCCAACATTAAAAAAAAACCTCTTGGCAAGTGTATTCAATAAAAACACAAATTTTATATGTTTAAGAAACCCTATTGTGAGAGTTCAAGTTGAAGTTCAAAGTTTCCTTTGAAAATTTTTGAGCCATAAACGCCATCATCATAAAGAAAGACTGGAACCGCAAAGAAGAAGTCGATTTCGGTTGCGCAAATTCTTAATGTCGTCGTCGGCATACATTCATTTTTTTTTTGTTTTAAAAAATGTTACGTAATGATACGACGACCCTCAAAAAGCTTAACTTTAAAATGAGAGCTTAAAACTGAGAATCTCCCCGCCGTCTCTTTATTTTTCTCTTGTTTCATATTATATGTTAGGCTTTTGTTTTTTCCAATTCCTTTGGTTTCACATTCGCAGAAAAAAATAAGTTGAACCAAAAAAAAATGTTGAACTCCAAAGATTATAAAAATAATTAATCAGTCAGTGATAATGATTGTGAAATTAATTCTCTAATGTGTAATCAAAATTTCATTCAATTCAACATCTTCAGATCCGATTCAACGATCAAATCAAAAAAATCTGATCTGCAAAACACACAGGGACCTTATGGTGGCCGGCTGGCCCCCCCTCTTCCTTGCAAACGTCCAGAAGAACTCATGGGATGGGCTTATCAATAACAACTCACATGCTTCAGGTGGGTCTCATTGGTTCTGATGGACATGTTGAGTTTTGAAACAAAAAAAAAGAGCTCATCTCATGAACTTTGTGTGAGCCTGATAGACCCTTACATTAGCTGTAAAAAAATTATAGCCTCTAAACAGTCTCACTGGTTGAAAAATGTTCTTTTTGGGTTTTATTTACTCATTCTGTATTAAAAACCTTTTTCTGAGGATAAAAGTTGAAGTTTAAAATGATAAAAGCCCAAATTGAAGACTTCAGAAAACTTCGCACTTGAACTCTCCAAACAGGGTTCCCAATATAGAAAATTCATGTTAAAAATACTCAATAGAAGGGGTTTTTCTATTCAGATTAGAATGAGAATTGAAGTACAAGTGCTAAAGCCAAAATACACGAAGAAAACTTTCTCAATTGAATTTCAACTTGAAATCTCCAAACAGGGTTTCAAATCAAAAAATCAAATCCAAATAAATTTGGGCTTTTTCTTTCTGTGTTGAAATCCAGTTCAAGAGTGCGGAATGAAGTTAAAAGTGTTAAGAACCAAATTCAAGAACGAAATTTACCACCATATAAAACCTTAAACTCTCCAAAACAAGTGTTTTAAAAATAGAAAAAACCTTTCTTCTTCAAGAATACCGAATACCAACCCCCTCAAAAAAAACCGGGGTTTCAGTACTGAAATCATGTCCAGAATGAGAATTGTAGTTCAAGTGTTAAACGCCCAAATTCAGGAGAAAAAAAAAATTCCAACTTGAACTCTCCAAACAGAGTTCCTTTTTACATAAACAAAAAACCCATTCTCGAAAAGTCTCCAATAAAAATAGGGAATCTTTTTCTCTATGTTTCAAAGCAATTCAGAATGAGAATTGAATTTGAAGTTCAAATGGCAAGTTTCTCTTTTCTTAAATTGTGGGAGGGTCATTAAAAAAGTATGTTAGCAACAACTCTGGTCTAGAGTTCAGAAACACATTACTAATAAATAGGGCTCGGATTTTGATGCAATATCAACCGGAATGTTTCTCAATTTGTGGCCCAAGTGCCAATTGTGAAGTGACAATCTCGTTTAGATAATAACAAAAATTGTTCTTCCTAATTAAAAACAATGGTTAGAGGCTAGAACTCTAGTTGACAACTGATAGTAACCAGACATATAGCCTCTCTACCCAGCTTTTTTTGATTAGAAATAATATAATTGCAGTTGCTCTAATGATTATTACTTCACAGTTGGCTCTTGGGTCACAAATTGAGAAACATTCCAGTTGATATTGCATCAAAATCCGAGCCCTAATCATCAATATCAACGGCAATTATGCTTTTTTCTAGTCAGAAAAGGCTGGTTAGAGAGGCTAAATGTCTAGTTACTATCAGATGTCAACTAGAGTTCTAGCCTCTAACCATGTTTTTTTTAAATTAGAAAGAATTTTTTTTATCTAAACGAGATTGTTACTTTACAATTGGCACTTGGGCCACATATTGAGAAACATTCCGGTTGATATTGCATATAAATCCGAACGCAAGTAATAAAGAATTAATCTATTTTTTGAATTTCCTATCAGATATCTGATATAGAAACCTGAAGAAAAAAATCAATGAAGTCTAACTTCTCTCTATGTAAAATATAAAGCAGATCTTTCTTATTTTTCATATAATTTTCTGGCAATGAAATAATGAAAAAAAAAAGGAGAAATAATACACACAAATCTAAATCTAAATGAAGGTCACATGATCGTCGTCATCACCGAATGAAAAGAACACACAATGAAGGAGCTTTTTCATGACAATGCTTTTTTTTTTTTTTTTAAAAAACTAGAAAACTTTTTCAGTTCAAAAAAGAAAAAATTGTAATTATATGGATTATACATGTTATCGGGGTCTAAAAAAAAAGGAAGTTCCCCCCCCCCCAAAAAAAAAAAATTGGGACCCGTACTTTTTTTTTTAGAACAACCTTGAAAATGATAACAGATTGCATGAACACAATTAATATAATTTTAATTAAATCCCTTCATTAAAAACTTAAGTCTTTTTTTTTTAGCTTTACCGTTTATATCGATATATTTTAATTTCAAAATATAATAAACGTTTTTATAATCAGCTGATTTCACATTTCAGAAGATATTTAAAGCGTTAGAAACTAGAACCGTACTTGAATCATTTTAATAGTATTTTCATATTGATGTCTTTGAAAATAAAACTTTTTACAGAAATTATATTAAAAAATATATATTGTCTGCTTAAAGTTGGGCCATTTTCAAACTGACGTAAAAAAGCTTATTTTAAAAGACGTCAAAAAAATGAAAATATCCGTAAGTGATTAATGTACCCTTCTAGTTTCTAAACCGCTTTCAAGTTAATCTTAATTTTGCTTCTGATAAAAGAATAATTAAGAGTTTAAGGTGCATTTTACACATGAAAAATCACCTTAAAAAGTAATTGAAAGTGTGTTAGAAACTAGAACGGTGGTTCAATTTTCATATTGGCCATCTTTCAAAATGAACTTTTTATAGCCAAAAAATTAAAAAAATATCGTCGTCTTAAAATTGCAAGATTTTCAAACTGACATAAAAAATTAAAAATATAAAATATCAACAGGGAAAACATTAAGCTACCCTTCTAGTTTCTAAAACAATTCATATTTTTCTTACTTCTGAAAAAAAAAAAAAAAACCCAAGAATAATCTGAGTACAAGGAGGGTTTACCCTTAAAAAACCCATCTTAAATATTAAATAATACAATATTTACACGTCATCAACAAAATAATTTTTTTTCCTATTTTATTAAAAAAACAAAAAGCTCCATCTAGTGACCGGTTATGATAACTAATTCATGTTTTTAGATGAATCAAATTTAAAGTTTTTCAATAGAGTTTATATAAATTAATGAAAATTGTATTTAATGAATTTTAATAAAAATTTTCAAATATGTGAATAATTAAGAACGAAGTCAATGTCTGATTGGTTGATTAGAAAAGTGATGACGCAATCCAGATCACAGAAGAAGAAAAAAAAAAGGCACGTGCAAAAACGTCTTACTTTTTTTTTTCCGAAAGAAGCCAATAAAAATTGGTGAAATTAAAATTCGTCTTATAAAATCTATAAAAATTAATAATGTGTTTATATTTTATGATTTTTCAGCTTCCAGCTTTAGCTTCGAGCGTATTTTTTCTTCTTTTTTTTAAGCTTTAAGATCTAGCTCCGATTACTCTCTCTCTGATTTCTGTTTCTCTCTTTCGTCTTCTCTCTCTCTTTTCATTGAAAAAAGTGGCAACGTGTTACATTTTTCTTCAACGTTGTTTCAGTATTAATGGTTGCCGCCAACTTGTCGCCTTTTTTCCGCATTTAAATACAATACATAAAATCGAATAATTTCTTGTATTATTCATTATTTTTTTTATAATAATTATTGCAACCAAATAACGAGAAATTCCGCAACTATAACGAAAAAGAAAACACCTTTCTCTCTCTCTCTTGCTCTCTTTTTCTAATGATTCATTTTTAAAGATATGATGAAATATTAAAATGATGAAAATAGGAATGAACATATTTAGAAAAAAAAAGCCGGTGAATTTATAAAAGAAATTTCGTTATCTCACCTCTGCAGCTGTGCAGCATATTGCACCCGAAAAACGGGGAATGAGAAGAAAAAAAATCGGCAAAAATAAAACGGAAGAGAAGGAAAAGAAGGAGGAGGCGGATTAAAAAGAAAAATAAGCCACGCAAGCAAAAATCTAAAAAAGAAATTTTGCCTTATATATATATATTTATATAATTTGCTATGAAATTTCAATAGTTTCATGTATAAACGAAGCCATTTAATTTAGAAATGCCGGTCGTTAACGAAAAAATCTTTCCGAGAAAAACTGTAATGCAAAACGATTAGAAGAAGAAAAAAACACAGCTGTCTGCCAGCAGCCTTCGTTAAGGTCGTCGCCGGTAAACTCCCCCAACCAACCGACCGACCGAAACACCAACCAGCCGACGTTGTTATTGTCGTCGTAGTCGTCGTCTTCTCTTTCTAACGAACAAACAAGCACAAGGGGCTACAGCAGAAGCAGCACCAGCAGCTAGCGCCGATTAACAAACATACTCGCGTCCTTGCCACTTCCCTTTCCCCGTCACCTCCTCACCCCTCTTTTCGACCCGACTTAGCAGCTAAAGAAAAGACAACCAGCTGATCGGAAAAAGCCGCTCTTTAAAGAGTCGCGCCTAAAAAAAAAGTGCATTGCGCCGCCAAACTCAAGAGAGACGACATAGGAAAAAAAAAATCATAAAAAGGTGCGTCCACACTTAACGAACAAGCACGATCAAACACAAACGAATGCAGTGTGGACGCCTCGACGAACACGAACGAACATAAACAGCGATTCGTCGCTTGTCAATACATCAAGATTGAATTAGCATAATAATATTGGTTAAAAATTCAACCCAACAAGCAAGTTTCTATGATACTGTATACTAAAACAGTTTCACTTTCAAATCTACATGAACGAACATGAACAGTTTTCTGTAAAATACCGACAAGCGATGAATTACTGTTCGTGATGTTCGTTTGCGAACGTTCGTGTTCGTCGAGGCGTCCAACAGTGCATTCGTTTGTGTTTGAATTAGACGTCTGTTCGTTTTCGTTTGTAGTGTGCACGCACCTCAAAATCTCTTTAATATACTAGAAACTTGACTGTTAAGTTGAAGATAAACAAGAAATATACAAATTCAACCTTTATTGTTGGTACGCATTCGTACGTGCATGTTCATATTCCTTCGTATACGCTTCTGTTTGCGATGCTCGTTAGCTAAGTGTGGACGCACCTTACGATATTCCCTAAGATTTACAAGAAGTCGTCGTGATTCACAGCGAAACGCATGTATAGCAAGTCGTTTTACTGAATGTTTTAATGAATATCTAGAATAAAATACAACAACTCTATGAAAACAATAAACTGCATATAAAAAGTAAAACGGCTTGAAAATACCGAACAAGATTCGCTTCCAGTGTCGTCCCCCTTGCACGAACTTCAGCCCTTCTTATTATTATCCCTCCCTCCCTCCCACTCTTCCAACCTCCCTCTCTCTCTCTCTCTTTTTTTCATAAACGTAAAATTACGCCACTTCCTGAATATAATAAACTAATCTATCGTCGTAATATGTCAATATCATATAAAAAATAAATATATTTACCAGCACCGTGATGAGATCTTTTCGTAACGCCGCTTTCAACTTCGCCGTCCAATGGCCTTTTCCGAGAATCTGTAATATCGCCGACATCGGGACAACCATTCACCGATTCAGGTCCGGAAGCCATCTTCAGACACAGGAACGAAAGACGATAGAGAAGACGCAAAGATCTTTTTTTTTTTTCTCAACGTTATACGTGACGTACGCACATTGGATGACGTAATTACAGCCCGGCAACTGTGAATAGTAGCAGCAGCAGCACTCTATGACCTCACCTCTCTAACTAACAAAAAATTACCCGGTAAATAATAAATGGATTTAACCCACTTCCGTTAACGACGTCATCGGCATCGTCGCTATTATTAGCCGCTTATAAAGTTAAGCCGCCAACTGATCGGCTTTTCTGTTTTAAACGTTTAATTACTTCTGAAACAAAAAAATATATGTATTTTTAAACAAAAAAACAATAGAATTATTTAAAATACTACAATGTTTTATCTATGAAATAAGAAAAAAAAACCAATTTTGTTGTTGTAGCACTTCAGCGACCGGCTAATATAAAAAATTGTCGGCGGCGGCTAGTTTATGAAATTACGCCATTGCGCCAAATTCTGTGTTGTGTTTGGAAAATTTATTCATAAATTCATAATTTTGTTATTAAAACCTTTGAATTATGACTGTAAATGAGCTGAATTTGAATAAATATTATTAAAAGAAATAATAATTTATGTTTCTGTTGTATTTTTTTCTGCTAAAGTAGTTATTTTTACGTTGCAGACGATATTTGATATTACAGCACTGTTTGTACGTCTTTAAAACGGACAGAACTTATTGTTTGTGTCATTTCGAAGTTGTTTTGTTTGTAATTTTTGCGTTTTAGATACTAAAAATGGCTAGCATGAGTGGTGAGAGACCACAAAAGATGCCTAAAGTGGCAAAGGTATGATAAAAATAACCAAAAACAACTTGTTTGCCTATCATTTGATAGACGATGTTAATTTTACAGGGTGATGCCAAAGTTGTTTTAATCATTTTTTTCTCAGTTTTACATAAAATTTTGATTTCTACCTCAATTTAGTTTATATGAAAGTACATTTTGAGTTGCGAGCGTTTAGTTGAAATATTATTTTATTACGAACTTTGCGTCAAAAATGCCAAGAAACCAATCTTTCATTAATATATAATTTAATGACACCCTGTACAGTACGTTAAATCTCATGTAATTAATATTATTATATGTTTCAGGTTAAAAACAAAGCTCCAGCTGAAATACAGATCACAGCCGAGCAACTTTTACGTGAAGCTAAGGAGAGAGACTTGGAAATTCTTCCACCGGTTTGTATTTTTTTGTACAATGTGTTGAATTAGTACCTGTTATGGTTTATTAGATGTGCGATTTTAGGGCCCCTAGTGTCAAGTGTTTTACAATTGTATGTGTTTGGGGTATAGAATGAGCTATTTACTGTATTTCTTATATTTCGACAATTTTTAAAAAAAATTGTTGAAGCCGTTTGGTACTTCTGATACCTTTTCAGGACTTCTGGAACTCGTTCGTCTCTCCTGAGGCATTTTCAGATCACTTTAACGTGGTTTGAAAAAAGAAAAAACGACAAAGTCTTCCGAAATTAATGTTATATTTTTTTGAAACATGATTAACATTCAAAATTTTTGAATCAGTGTATTTACACTGATACTTTTGGGGTCTTCTGGGGCCGGTTGAGCCCTGCTGAGATCGTTTCAACGCATTTAACCGAAAACGTCAGAACTTGGCTTAAACTTGTATTTGTTTTGCTTTCACAGCCTCCGAAACAGAAAATTTCTGATCCGGATGAACTAGCAGATTACCAGCTAAGAAAGCGAAAGGTACTCTGTACAAAATAATTCGATATTCTAAAAAATTAATAATTTTTGTTACTTATTTCCCAAAGTCTTTCGAAGATGACATCCGTAAAAATCGAATGGTTATTAGCAATTGGATCAAATATGCTCAATGGGAAGAGAGCCAAAAGCAACTTCAAAGGAAGAAAAATACCATTAGTGGGTCTAAAAACGATATTTACAATCCAATCTCTCTTTTTTTTAATGTTCAGAGCGAGATCCGTTTACGAAAGAGCACTCGATGTTGAACATCGAAACATCACGCTTTGGCTTAAATACAGCGAGATGGAAATGAGGTAAAGCCATCTTAAGACATTTTAACGTACCGATCTATAAGTATCTCGACATATATCTTGTTTAGAAATCGTCAAGTGAATCATGCTCGAAATCTTTGGAATCGTGCCGTAACCATTTTGCCGAGAGCTCCACAGTTCTGGTACAAGTACACTTACATGGAAGAGATGCTGGGAAATATTGCCGGTTCGTTCAAGGTAAAGGTACGGGGCAATTACCCTTTGAAACTCACGTTCTTTTTACTTTTGCGTGCCAGGAGCAAGACAAGTTTTTGAGAGATGGATGGAGTGGGAACCAGAAGAACAAGCGTGGCAGACGTATATCAATTTTGAACTAAGATACAAGGAAGTTAATCGAGCGAGAGACATCTACAAAAAATATATCCTTTGATTATTAAGACTGGTCGCGGACTGGAAGATAAAAAAAAACGAGCCTGGGGGGGGGGGGGGGGGGGGAATGATTTGCTTGTCGCTTAGAAAATCCAAAATGCTTGAAATTTCACTTGGTTTTATTTTCATTTTTGCTCAAACAAATGTTTGATTTTACTTTTTTGATATTTTCTATTCAAACAAACTTGTGTAATTTTTAAACTTTTGAGCCCCTGATTGAGACTACAGCCAAGGTTATGTGCTGAACAAATGCTAGAGAATAATTTATGAAACTTGACTCGTTACTTTACTTGTCATCGTTCATCCGGACGTAAAGAATTGGTCGAAATTTGCAAGGTTTGAAGAGCAGCACGGTTACATCTCGAGTGCTAGGTCCGTCTACGAGCAAGCTGTCGATTTCTTTGGTGAAGAGAACCTCGATGAGCGACTCTTCGTTGCATTTGCAAAATTCGAAGAAAACCAGAGAGAGGTTTCTAGAAAATATCATTAAAAACGCTTTCAATTTTCGAAAGGAACTAAAATAAAAAAATATGTTATTTTTCAGCACGATAGAGTAAGAGCAATCTACCGTTATGCTCTGGATCGCATTCCAAAAGAAAACGCTCAAGAATTGTTCAAAAACTATACGATTCATGAGAAAAAGTACGGCGATCGTGTTGGCATAGAAGACGTAATAGTTAGCAAGAGAAGATTTCAATACGAAGAGTCTATTAAGAATGATCCATTCAATTACGACACGTGGTTTGATTACTTGCGGCTAATGGAAAGCGATGGTAACTTGGATCAAGTGAGAGAGTTATACGAACGCGCCATCTCTAACGTTCCTCCGACAAAAGTACGATTATTTTTTCCCACTGATGCGACACAATATTTGTGAACAACTAGCAGATTTTTGAACTCTTCTTATTCCACACTTCAGAAGAGCAACATCAAAAAGAAATAGGAAGTGTGTTAAAAACTAGAACGGTGGCTGAACTATTTAAAACGAATTTTCATGTTGAAATTTTTCAAAACCAACTTTTTATAGACCAAAAAAAGAAAAATACAGCTGCTTAAACGCATATATAAATATGAAAATATTATTAAACGATTGAGCTACCCTTCTAGTTTCGAAAACACTTTCGATTGTCGTGCAATTGCACGACAAGTTTGCTCCCAAAAGACAAAATAATAATTATAGATGAACCTAATTTTATGTTTTGTTACAGGAAAAGAGATTCTGGAGACGATATATCTATCTATGGATCTACTACGCGCTGTTTGAGGAACTCGAAGCTCGCGATATGGATAAGACGAGAGAAGTTTACAAAGCTTGTCTCGAACTTATTCCTCACAAATTATTTACTTTTGCAAAAGTGTGGATTCTTTTCGCTCACTTCGAAGTACGGCAAAAGACCTTGCAGGCTGCGAGGAAGATTATGGTGTGTATCTCGTTAGTTTAATCGAAACAAGTCGTCAAAAAACTGTGCCTCACTCGTTTACATTTTTAAAACTATGCTTTATGTAGGGTGCCGCAATTGGTAAATGTCCTAAAGATAAACTCTTTCGTGGATACATCGACTTGGAGATCCAATTGCGAGAGTTTGATCGCTGTCGAATCCTTTACGAGAAATTTCTCGAATTAGCGCCAGGAAACTGCAGCACTTGGATTAAGGTAAGTTTGACGGAAGTGAAACAATTGCGTCAAATCCGATAGTGATTCTCTTTTCTTTTTCTTCTTCTGTATAATCAGTATGCGGAACTAGAGACAATCCTGGGAGACACCGAACGAGCACGTGCCATCTATGAACTGGCTATCAATCAACCGAGACTGGACATGCCAGAAGTGCTTTGGAAAGCTTACATCGACTTCGAGACGGAGCAAGAAGTCTACGGCAACGTCCGTAACCTTTACCAGAGATTACTGGAAAGGACGAGACACGTTAAGGTCGTAGTTACAACCAAAAAACATGAAAGTTTAAATAACGACAACTTGAAACACCATCTTTAGGTTTGGTTAAGTTTCGCAAAGTTCGAAATGGTCGTTCCGGAAGTCGATAAGGTATCGAGGGCAAGACAAGTTTACGAACAAGCTCACAAATCGCTTCAAAGGAACGAGGAAAAGGAAGAACGACTAATGTTATTAGAAGCTTGGAGAACATTCGAGGTAGTTAAACGATTGTTAGTAGTGTCTTTACATTGATTAGTTAAATTAAGTTGGGTTTAAAAGTGTAAACGTCCGTTGGAATCTCGTTATTCTGTCAGAAGGACAATTAAGTGGTTCATCTATCCTTCTAGTTTCTAACAAACTTTCAATTTATCCTTTGTGTTGCCCTTATGAAAACGCATAATAATATGAGTTTGTAAATCAGTTGTTCATAAAACATTATTAAAAAAAAAGTCTTACCTTTTGCAGCAAGAGCACGGAGATGAAGCAACTCTTTCGTCTGTCGAACAGCAAATGCCAAAACGAGTTAAGAAACGAAGGAAGATCACTAGAGAAGATGGAGTACGTGGAATTTTTTTATATCTTCTGTGTCGTTTGCCTTCAATCCGAACTTTTCGTTTCGTTTTGTAGACCGAAGCCGGATGGGAAGAATATTACGACTACATTTTTCCGAGCGACGAAGCAGCACAACCGAACCTCCGCATTCTCACCATGGCTAAGAAATGGAAAAAGTCTCAGGAACAGCAAGAGAAAGAAAAGGATGTCGAAAACACCGACGAAGAAAACGAAGACGAGGAAATTGAAACAAATGTGTAATCAATTAGAAAACCATTCTATATTAACGTTCATCATTTCATTAAATAAAAGCTGTTTTATTTGTACGAATTACGAAATTAAGTGATTTAAACTTATTTTCATCAAGATAAATATTAAAAGATAGCTCAACTTCATATTAGAGAATAAAAAGCCATCCACTGCTTTTGTACGTGTGGGAATCGTAATCGTCTGGTAACTGAGAAGTAGCTCTAAGTAGAAGTGGCGCCATCTATTAGCCATACTCAGCGCAGGCACAGAATTATCCATTGGCTCTTAGCTGAGTTACCTTTATACTGTATATTTATATTGATTTTGACGAGGAAAAAATAGTAATTTTGTAAAATTTGAGGTCACAATTTTTCACTCCGAGAAAAGAGTTGAGATTTTTTACAACAAACAAACACAAAAAGTACGAAACGCTACTTTTTACTTTTTAACTTTATCTGAAATTGTATATTTATCGTAATTTCTTTCCGGATCGTAAGGTTCCCACCTACTTGCTGGAAATATATGTTTGTTCCTTTCGTACCAACTTCGCATCAATACTTTACCCGCGTGCGATTCGTCCTTTTCGACCGTTGCGTCGCTAACGAGCCTCACGTCTTCGTGAACGTCGAAACTAAACAACGGTCCACTTTTACCTCTAGCTTTCGTTACGATGAAATCGTAGAAAGTATAATGATGCGGAATGATTAGATCTTCCTTTACATACATCAACTGATCGGCCGAAACGGCTCGTAGTTCGTTGAACTCTTTTCTCAACATCTCGAGACATCGCTACAAATGAAAGGAAATGAAATTAATCAATTAAAACAAAATCCGGCGACATTTTAACTGCGACCAACCTGTAAAAATTGATGAATACTGTTTCCTTTTTTCATTCTAACGGCTCTTCTGTGTCCGGATCCATCCCAATAACTGAAAGTAATGTCGATCTCTTCGCTTTTTAACTTCTCCTGTTTGCGTACCCATTCCTAAAAACGATATCGAAACGTTTCAAATAACTTTTCATTTGATAAACTATCGTAACCGAACAAACAAACCTGTCTCAGTTCTTCTCTCATACGATTCTCTTCGTCTTCTCTGTCTCGATCCGGAAGAAAACTTGTATCAACATCTGGATTCTTTCCTAGTTTACGCTTCTTTGCCTTAGAAAGTCCTTCGAGAGACTGATCGTCATCCGACGAAACCGAAACTTCTTCGTCGTCATCGTCTTCTTCTCTGGCTTCACTTGTTATAATTTCCTTAGCTTCTTCTTCTTCTTCATCATCTTCCTCTTCTTCATCGTCGTCGTCATTGTACGGATCGAAAGAAAGAGACGCAATCTAAAAGAAGAATTAAATTTTGAATTAACTTTGTCCTTTTTTCTAGTCTCGTAAAATCTGAACTTGTTGTTTCTGTCGTCGTTTCTCAGCATTTCTCGCTTCTAACTCTCTTTGCCGTTGTAGATCTTTCTCGAGTTGTCTTTTTGCCAGTTGCCGTTCTCGTTCTTTAACGACGTCTTCTTGTTTTGCCTGCCTCGAAAAATAAGAAAGAAATTGATCATCGAAACACGCTAATTACGACAATAAAGCAACCAAGGATACCTTCATCTCGTCCAGAGTGACCAATCCAATCGTACTTGACTTGAGCTGCTGTTCGATAGCATCGTAATGCGTCGCAAATTTACTTTCTATGTTAGACAGTTTCAGCTCCTCTTCTATTTTCTTCTTTCGATGTTCTAACTCTTCAAGAGCCTTCTCTCGCTTCTTCTGAAGCTGCATTGCTCTTCCTCCTTCACTAGCAGCACCCTTGTAATGAGCCATTGTCGAAAAATAACCAACGTCAAAGACAAAACTGAAATCGGTCAAAATAAGAACCTTGTCATAAAAGATAATAAAAACCGCACATTCTCTAAATCAACAGTTTAAAAGCCGTTCAACCAACAAAAATGCTAACACACTCACAAATACAAGTCTCTGCCTCGAAAAGATGACCGTGGAAATATAAAAAATTGGCAAATTTACGCTCGTATTATTACAATAAATAAAATCCACAAACTAGACACGAAGTCGCCATTTTGTTATAAATTAGCCGCCGCCGTAATAAATAATTATGTATATTTTGGCCGCCGCCGACAAAAAAAACAATCGAGAAAAAAGAACTTGTTCGAGGCTAATCCGATCAACAGCGCCACTTGTTTTATAGCCTCTGCGCGCCAGTCATTTGTATATTCCCCCCTCCCCAATAGACGATTCTTTTTGCGCCAAATTCCGGCAATGATATTTCTCAATATTGCGGCCCTAGCCTCTTACTAGCCTCTCCTTTGTTATAAAGTGGCGAGGATGATAGAATATAGCCTCAGCGAAGGTTTCCACGTACATGCTCATTCCGTTTAACGTCAATTAACAATTTACCTTGTTGTGAGGCTACGGCTTCATTATCGCCTTTTTATTTCCCGCGCTTCCTACAGTTATAATTCTATTCATTTCTTTGTACTCATTTCGTGCGTTATCGTTTTTTCACCGTCATTTTCGGCGATTTTCTCTGAAGAAAAGGATGGCTGAGGAAGAAAATAGTGCAGTCGATCTACCATTTGCAGCTGAATATGCTAAAAGTGGCCGATCTAGCTGTAAAAGTTGTAAAGGAAAGATTGATAACGACAGTTTGCGTTTAGCCGTAATGGTTCAGGTATAACAAAACACGTGGGTGTTTTAGTAGTTATTACACATTCCTAAGGGATGAGGAAACTATGAAGGGGCTTAGAAGCCAAGAGGAATAAGTAATGTTCTCTGCAAATTCAATTGAAAGTAATAGACTTCCATAGATGTCTCTACGTTTTGATGCTATAATCTAAGCTATAATGCAACAATGAGCAGCTTTTTCTTTTATTTCTCTTGTCCCACCATATTCTTTATCATTTCATTAACAAAATCTTGTGTTAATCATAAGAATTTATTTACCTTTTTTATATTTAAAAATGTCACATATTTCTCTTGGCTTTTAAAACCGACTATAAACGCAGCAGTCGTCTTATACAAAATAAGACGATTGCTGCATTTATAGTCGATATTTCGGTATCACGGTCTTAACTCTTGCTTCACACAGACCGCTTTGTAGCCCATTACAAAGTAGCGCCACAAAGTGGTCTACGTGGTTATTCTCTTTTTCAAAAGTAACAATATTTTCTTGTTTGAAATCTTACAAAATAAACTTTTTATTGACTAAAAATTATCGTCAGCTTAAAGTTGTCACTTTTAATAAAACTGTCATAAAAAGCTTATTTTGAAAGATATCAAAAATGAAAATACCCTTAAGTGATTGTGAGCTACCCTTCTAGTTTTTAAAACACGTTTAAGTTTCTCACAATTTTGCTTTCTGAAAGACAGTATAATCAGAGTTCGAGAGGCGTTTACACACTTTAAAAAATGGGTAACTTAGATGAAGGAGTGGAAGACAGAAAAAAAAGGGGGTTAGGAGGGCAAAATGACAGTTAATATTTCATTTAACTCACATAATTCTTTTTCTTTTCTCTTCAGAGTCCTATGTTTGATGGAAAGGTGAGGAAATCAAAATGAAAACAAAAACTAGTTGTTTTTTTAACCCACTCGCTAACATTATTTTTTAAAAAAAAAACCGATAGATGCCCAACTGGTTCCATGTTCCGTGTTTCTTCGGACGTAACCGTGTCAAGACAGTTGGAGACATCAAAGATTTTGATAAACTTCGCTGGGAAGATCAAGAGGAGATCAAGAAGAAAATAAGTAATATTGGTTTTTTCTCTTACCCATATTTTATCTTTCAAATGAACCGGTTTTGGAACTGTTTTTGTTCGTTTGTTTTTTTTAGTCCCGCAAGGTGAAGGAGGAGTTCACTCCGCCGACGATGCGTTGTTAAAAGACTACACCGTCGATGCTGCAAAATCATCTCGTAGTGTGTGCAGAGGAGACTGCAACGAGAAAATTATGAAGGTTTTTTTTTTTGGCGTTTTCTTTTAATCATTGTTTTTGAAATCTCAAAATTTCTTTCTTTTGCAGGGTTCAATCAGAGTAGCTAAAAAAGATTACGATAGCGAGAGTGCGAGACGTTTTGGTCCGAAAGATAACTGGTATCACCTGGATTGTTTCGTTGCTAAACGTGAAGAATTTGAATTCTTTACGAGTGGCGACTTGTAAGTGGAATTCTCGAACTCTTAACAGAGTTTGAATGGTGTTTACATCATTCAAACCACCATTCAATTGCGAAGCGGCAACTTTTGCAGAGTCATTAGGGACGCTACCGCTAATATTGCTGAATCAACGGTTAAGTTTAGAAAATGTCAAATTGCTTATTTTTTTATATAGAATTCCAGGATTTAAGTCGTTGTCTGCCGAAGATCAAAAGCAGGTTTTAGACAAGATTGTGGCACTAAAGACCAAACCGTAACACAAAAGAATTTACCTACTTCTTATTAGTCAGCTTATATTTGACTTGTTATCTATTTCAGGACGAAACGAGTCAAGAGAACAAGCGACATTAATGCAGCAACTGCTGCTAAAAGTGAAGTTCCTACGAAAAAGAAGAAAATGTCGGCTTCGGCAACGCCGGCAGCTACAGAAACAACAAAGGAAATGGAACAGCTGAAAGTCAGTGAGAATTAAAAGAATAAAAAAGAACGAATCCTTCACTTTTTCACAGTCATTTTTCCTCTGGTCACACTTTGCATGAAAATATGAATTTATTTAAAGAAGGGAATTTTATGTTGATCACTCAACTTAGTTGAATAGATTTTTTTATTTCCTTCATGTTTGTTTCTAGTATTTTTCTCATTTTATTCAATTTTCTTGCTTGTTGTAAAATGTCTCACAATTGTTCTTATTACTGTTCTAGTTCACTTTTTTGCTTTTTGTTGTTGTTCTATGCACATATACTATGATAAATGTTCACATTGTTTGCCGTTTTTTGCTTGTTGTAATTGTTTTGCCAAAAAAAATTACCGTTTTTGAAAGAAAAAAACGTTTCAAAATTAAAACTTGAAACGAACAAAATTTGTATTTCTCGTTTTTTTTGTCATATATATTTTCAGGAACAAAACAAAATGATTTACAAATATCGCGACCAACTACGGGAAAATCTTGCCAAGAAAGACTTGCAACTGTTGCTCGAATATAACGATCAAGGAATACCGAGCGGAGAAAACAATGTAAGTGTTTTTGTTTGTTTTTTCGATACGAGCACTTGCTACATTGTTAAGAAGGGACGGGACGTCTTATGGTAGTGGGTTTAGTCCTGCATTGTAAAACACCAAATTTACAAAATTATATATCGGACTCTTTATTAGTACTTCTGATGAAAAGAAACACCGCCAATATACAAACGGGCGAAAAAAATGCTGCAAAATACGCTTACGATGGTTTATAAACATCTCATTGTCCCACCTCTTGATTATTTTTTGTCTTTTCAGAAGCAAAATTAACAGAAACTAGAAAATGGTTTTAAAAACTAGAAGGGTGGTCTTAATCACATAAGTTTTTTGACATCTTTAAAAATAAACTTTTTGTATTCAAAAATTAAAACTGTTGTCCGCTTAAAGTGGGTTCATTTTCAAACTGCAATTTGCACCTGAAATACTCAGAATTCGAGGGCGTTTGCACCTTAAAACAACCTTAAGAGGAGTGTTTATTAGAAAACGCTCTTAAAAAAGAATATGCCGATTTTTTTAACCGCCTCAAATTTATCATGAACTTATTCAAATGCATCGGTTGAAAAGCGCTGCGCAAATAGTAAGGAAGCTACCGGAAAGTTTTTTCTTTTCTTAAGAAGAAATTTCTACCTTAAGTCTTACTTTGCTTAACTAATTCGACCGCACTTTTAAGTATAAACGCCACCACATTAGAACTTGCAGACAAAGATTCGATTTAAAATTCAACACATGGGATTCGTCGAACTTATTTGTTCTAAACTAGGCTTTATATGCACTTTTGTTTTTCTCGCAGCTTCTCGACAGTATTTCTGATTGTATGGCTTTTGGAGCCCTTCTTCCTTGTCCAGAATGCAAAAACGGCAGTCTTAAATTTGAGTTCGTTTAAATAGTTTTTTTTTTTACTAATAAATGCATTTACTGATGTTTTTAAAGTAAGCGTCATATTATTTTGATAATAGGTCTGGAAGTTATCGCTGCTTGGGAAATTTAACCGAATGGACAAAATGCTCTTACACAACAAGAACTCCCAAACGCAAAGCATTTAAAGTGCCGCAAGAATTGAAAGACGAACATCCGTTTTTGTTAGTATACATCTAGTTCTGCGACCGCTTAATACTAAAAATCTATGTTTGCTTTTTCTTCTTTATTTGTAGGAAGAAATATAAATTTGCAAAACGAGAAAGAGCGTATTCTTCTGTGGAAGTAAAACCGTCTAGTGCAACCGTTAAAAAAGATGAAACGGATGGGTCGTAAGTTTCTCGAGTTGTTTATTATTATCTATAAAAATAGACACTCGTATGAGAGTGAACTTTGTGAGTTTTAACTTTAGTTCGCAACCGCTAGCAAACATGCATTTCATCCTTACGGGAACAAAAACTCCATCGTTTAAGAAACTAAAAGAATCGATAAAGGAACTCGGTGGCGTCGTCGATAAAAAGATAACCGAGGTTATTGTTGCCGTTATTAGTAATCAAGGTATATGCCAAAGATTCAAAGTTATTGCGTCGTTTTGAACGTTATATTTCTTTTTGTTTAAGATGAATTGGATAAACAATCGAGTAGCATTAAAGATGCCGAGAAAGCTAAAATACCTATCGTGAAGGAAGAGTTCGTCGATGCTGTTCGAAAAGGTGGCAACGTACGGGAATTAGTAACAGCACATACCATTTCTAAGTGGGACGTCGTGGATGTGAGTTATCACTCACGTTTCATCTGTAGCAACCCTTCGACAATGTTTCGTTCTGTTTCAGCTATCGACAAAGGTGAAAGCCGTTGAACCTACAAAAAGTGGATCGAAAGGTAAAATTAGTTGTGGTCCAGTTAATTTTTGTATCGAAAGGAAGTTTGTTACGTGGGACATGTACGAGTTTTAACACTTCCACCACTAAACTTCCGATATTAAACAAACTCTCTGATGACTGCTGCCGATCGAATACTTCGTAGCGGACAGATACGGAGTTAACAGACAAAAACGATAACCTCGCTCTGTTTTTTTTTATTATTATGCAAGATGTGCTCGTTGCATAAATATGATTCTTGATATTGATTTGCTTTTAGGTGGCGCAAAAAACGTTCCAACAGTTATGAAAATGACTGCCAAAGGTGGTGCCGTTGTCAACCCTAATTCAGGTAACTCCATTTATTGTTATCGATCAATATATTGAAATGAACGGGATTTGTTTTGTTCGGTTATCTGTCAAGGACTCGAAACGAGCGCGCACGTGCTGCTTGAAAAGTCTACTTTTTACAATGCCGTGCTCGGATTGGTCGACGTTAGCCGAGGAACCAACTCGTTTTATCAAGTTCAGCTTCTAGAATCTGACAAAGCCAAAAAGTATTGGGTGTTCCGTTCGTGGGGAAGAATCGGAACATCGATTGGAGGCAATAAACTAGAAAAGATGGATTCGGTGGTTGATGCTAAAGAACACTTCAAAGCATTGTACGAAGAAAAAACTGGAAATTCTTTCGAGTCGGGTGACTCGTTCGTTAAGTACCCAAACAAGTTTTATCCGATTGACATTGATTACGGACAGGTACGTCCGTAAAAGTTACTTTTGTCGCTACGTATTTAGTTTAGTTAACTTCTGTACGTGTTATAGGACGATCAAGGGAAAAGTTTAAAGGATGTGACTTCAAAGATAAAATCAAAGTTAGCCAAATCGGTGCAAGACCTGATATGTATGATATTCGACATCGAACTCATGAAGTCCGCAATGGTGGAGTTCGAAGTAAATTTTACTTTCTGAAAAAGGATCGACGGATTATTTATTATAGGATTTTAAAAATTTTGTTTAAATAATTTATTATAGTTGGATCTAGTCAAAATGCCGTTGGGAAAATTGTCGAAGCGGCAGATAGAACAAGCTTACAGCATTTTAACGGAGTTACAGAAGGTCGAGAGACAGACGAAAAATAAATTGACTTACAGATAATTAATGATATTTAATATTGTACCGTTCGTTTGTTTACTTAAAGATGATGGATAGCAAAAGCAGTGAAAGCAGATTCGTCGATGCTTCAAATCGATTCTACACTTTGATTCCGCACAATTTTGGAATGAAGAAACCGCCAATTTTGAAAACCGAAGAGCTAATTAAAGTACATTCATTCATTTCAAGAATTTGTTATTCATAAAATTTTCATAGTGAGAACAGAATTCAATTAAGTTAGAATTTACAATTAAAAATTAGTGGTACCTGAAATTGTTAAAGGGAAGTTGAAAGTTAATAGCACGAGAATATATTTACTAGTTATTGTGTCTTTCGGGAATAAATTTAAGAGAATGTGTTTTAGAAACTAGAAGGGTATCTCAATCACTTTGGGGTAATTCAACGTTGATATTTTTCAAAATAAGCTTTTTATAGACAAAAATTATTAAAAAATATAATCTGCTTAATTTGGTTCATATTGAAACTGACATAAAAAGCTTATTTTGAGAAATATCAACATGAAAATACTAAATTAAATGATTTAGAGCTATCCTTCTAGTTTCTAACACACTTTCAATTTCTTCTAAGTGTTGCTCGTCTGAAACGCAGAAATAACCCCGGCTATTCATAAAACATCTTAAATTAATCACATAAAAGTTAATTGCTTTCGTGTGTTTTTAGTCCAAGATCGACATGCTGGAAAGTTTGCTCGAAATCGAGGTTGCTTATAAACTACTCGAAGGAACCGAAAACTCCGATCGAAATCCAATTGACAGTCACTATGCTAAACTCAACACCGCTATCAGCGTAGGGAAAGAAACCACTTTCAGATTTTCGCATTATCATTGCCGGTGTTTTGAATTATTTCAGGTTCTTGAAAGAAAATCAGAAGAATTCGACCTTTTGGAGACGTATCTTAAAAACACACACGCCAGCACTCACACACAGTACAGCCTCAAGATTAGAGATGTAAACTATATAAAGGGGGGTCATGTATTTTTTTATCCGACGTTAACCTGTTTCATTCGATCGCTCTCTCTTAGGTGTTTAAGGTGAATAGGAACGGAGAGTCGTCAAGATATAGGCCATTTAAGAAACTGCATAACCGTATGCTTTTGTGGCACGGTTCGAGGACGAGTAACTACGTCGGTATATTTTCTCAGGGATTGAGAATCGCTCCACCAGAGGCACCAGTGGTTAGTATTCGTTAATAATATAATTAAACATGTGATTCAGATACGTTAGTTTATCGCTTGCTTTGAACGTTTCAGACTGGTTACATGTTCGGCAAAGGTATTTACTTTGCCGACATGGTTTCAAAAAGTGCAAATTACTGTCACACGTCAAAGCAGCATCCGATCGGACTTTTGCTACTTTGCGAGGTTGCGCTCGGAGACATGTAGGAAATAATTTGATTGCTTGTAAAATTAAACTGTTCGATTAACGAGACATTTTTGTTATAGGCATGAATTGAAGCAAGCGGCATACGTCGAGAAATTGCCTGCTGGAAAATATAGTACCAAAGGTTTTGTCGGAACCGTTTGAACTTGTATCATAAGAATTCAATACTAGATAAATACGTTATTTTGATTTTAGGTTTGGGAGCGACTCATCCTAACCCCGCTAAACAAATCGTTGATAAAAACGGTGTAATCATTCCTCTCGGAGAAGGCGTAAGCAGCGGAGTCACGAACACGAGCTTGCTTTACAACGAGTATCCTTTTAATAGTTTTATTTCTGTCTCGCTTAAGATATTTTATGAAGAGTTTATTTTTAAATTTAAACTCTTGTTATTTTATGTTATAAAAGAGCAAACACGGTGGAGAAATAAAAACGGTGTCACGAGTGTAGTATTTTAATATTTATATCTTTCAAAATAAACTATTGTAGACAATTTCTGTTAAAAAAATATCGTCTGCTTAAAGTTTGGTCATTTTCAAACTGACATAAAGTTTATTTGAAATGATATCAACATGAAAATATTCAAGTGCTTGAGCTACCCTTCTAGTTTCTAACACACTTTGAAGTTGCTCTTAATATAGACCCGGAAAAACAGAAAAACCCAAGTTCATTAAGTTTACTTAACTAACTATTCAGGTATATTGTGTACGATATGGCACAAGTAAATGTAAAGTATCTCATTGAAGTTGAATTCGACTGGAAGTTTTAGTATTTACGCGATGTTCTATGTATTTTTGTTCTTTCTGTCAAATAAAAGTTTATTAACAAATTGTAACTTTTTTTAAATTAAATTTTATGAAATAACGGGCCGAGTGTTTTTTTTTATATTAGGAGTCGCAAGCCTCCAAGATACGGCTACAGAGTTGCGTCGAAGGCGCGCAAAAAAAGCGTAAGTAAGGCGTAAGAATTACAATGGGCCCACGCAATAACCTTAGGATGCCACGAGCAAACTTGACAAAAAATATGTCACGATACACAGCAAACGCCGAATAATTTTGGTTTTAACGAAATATTTTTTTATCACCATATTTAGGTTCTTATTAAAGTTTGGGTTTTGTTATTTAACTCAAACTTTAAACAGCAGATGGCGTTAGTGAATAAATCACATGACTTGTTTTGTTGGCTGTCTACTGACTCTTGGAGTTGTAGTTGTTGTCCTTGTGAAACATAGCAATTTGCAATGGCAGGAGCCTTGGAAAGACAGTACAATGCTATTCTGTTAGACATTGAGGGAACAACAACTTCCATTTCATTTGTTAAGGTGTAACAACACAATTCAATGCATAATCCCATTAGATTTATCTGATATGTTAATTAACACTTGATTTAACATTATATTATCTCATGTAGGATGTTCTATTTCCATTTGTACGAAAAGAAGTCAAACCGTTCATGTCAAGTAACTGGGGGATGTCAGAACTGGAAGATGTCATCAAAAGTCTACGGCTTCAAGTGAAACCTCTTCCTCGTATCATTGTTTAAGAGTCTGGTAACACTCCGGAGTGCACGTGCTGAATAACTCCGTAGACGCAATGTTATAGTTCCGAAAACACGGTCTCTATTTTAACCACAAATCTCTCTTCGAACTTCGTTTTAAACAATAATTGAAGTTTGAATCGTTTCTTGAATGTTGTCACTGGGAATGAATGTCGTTTGGTGGCAATATGTATGACACCATTTTGAATTATACTAATTTACTCGGCCCACATTTAAGTTAATTCATTTCAAAAACGTCCATTTTGCTGACTACCTTTCATTCGAAACAAACATCTTCCAACTTTAAGAAAAATTGATTGTAATCTTTAATATGTTCTTCGGGAAACGAGGAATTTTCACGGCGTGTCCAAATGCCGTGTGGTTGCTAGAGCTAATTTTTGCAGTTCCAAAGTTGCTCAAACGTCGGAACCGCAAAAATATTAACCAAGTATTATGGCGCATGCAACTCTAGAGTAGCTAGGCTCTTAAAATGATTTTCTTTTTGAGAGTTCCAATATGTTAGTTTTGCAGAACGACTCGGACATCGAGAATGGAATCACGGATAAAGAAATCTTAAGGCACGGAACGGAAGAAGACTTAATCGACTCACTAGTTAGTAACGTCTTGTGGCAAATGGATAACGACCGCAAAACGGGAGCAATGAAACGTCTCCAAGGACTCATCTATAGAGATGCTTACGAGCACGGTCTCTTGTCGGGACAGTACGTTCTTTAATTTCTAACTTCCTACTTATTTAGCGAACTAAAATTCTCCACTTATTATGAAGAAATACAAAATGTTACAGAAACTCCAAGTGGTTGAAAGGTAATTTCATTGGACAAAATGACATTTGGACTCAAATGACAACTACCTTTTACTCACTTCTAGTTTAAATTTTATTTTAAAAGTTACTTCTAACAAAATTCCCTCCTAAACGATTGAACTCAATTTAGTGTTTACGATGATGTTCCTCCTGCCCTTCAATCTTGGGTTAAACTGGGAAAAAAGGTTTTTATCTATTCTTCTGGCAGCGTCGAAGCGCAAAAGTTACTTTATGTACACAGTACACACGGAAATCTATGCAATGCAAGTTTTACAACTCGCAGCATTTTATCAAAACCCCTAAAGAAAGCGCTTTGTGTCTTTGTTTCAACAGCTGATCAGTGGCTATTTCGACACTGCCATTGGAGCTAAAGGAGACAGCAATAGTTATCGCGAGATCAGCGTGAAAATTGCAACGAAACCGGATTCGATTCTCTTTCTAACGGACATACCAAATGGTAATTACTCAATAGACATTTAAAACGTTTAGGAATATACTGTTGCTAGTTAGTGCTGAAGGTCACAGATGTCACCGCTTTTTAAGTAGTTTGAGAGGCGTTTACACTTGGAAATTTAACTGAGTTATGTTACACCGGGTAGTTAGTTACAGTAGCATAAGTTGGATATAAACTTTTGTGGCTTACCAAATTTATTTCTCCTCAGAGGCTCACGCGGCCAAAGAAGCTGGATTTCAAGCGATCCTTTCCATTCGAGACGGGAACGCCGCCATACCAGAAAAAGATCTCGATGTTTTCGAAACTATTCGTTCCTTTGCTGAACTCTTTCGCGATTCCGAGAGCCAATTATATTGCCAATACGAGAAACTCCTTCGAGAGAAAATAAAAGAATAAAGAAATAATGAATGTATCGAGTCGTTAATTAAATAATTATCAGCAATTTTAATTGGCGGATATTTTGTTGTGTGTATTTATATAATGCTAAAAATTAAAAACGAACAGAAAAGACATTTTTTTGTCACAATTCGATAAGTTATAGTATAATTTACAAAGCCACTAAAATAAAAAGAGGCCGAAAACGATAGAATAAAGTCCTCACAATTCTATAATATAATGTGTGAGGTGTACATAAGTCTTGGTGGAGGTTTTTTTTTATTAAATATTTTACGTTCTCTTTCGTAGCCGGAACATTCGAAACGTAACATCGAACGCGTTTTTTTTTTTTACAAATTAGCAGTTCGATGTTGCAAGAAATTATATCTTAACGGTAATACTTTTTAGATTTCAAGCTCAAACAACAAACGTTACAAGTGACAAGACTCCAGAGGGTCTCGAAGATCTGCACCAATTAAAATTATCTTAACAAAGAACCGATTGTCGGCTCGCAATTGTAACTTCTCTCGTACTTTTGGCAGTTTACTACCATAATCAAATGTGCGGAGTTTTTTTTTTTCTCCAACAATGCCAACCTTAAGACAGGTATCAATATTTTCTTATTCAGAAATACTAAACTGCAAAAGTGAGTGTTTAATTAACGAAATATTTTAAAACATAATTTTTTCTCTGAAATGTTAATCTCACACAACCATAGAAATAAATATTGTGCGTTGGTTTTTCAATTTTGCTCGAGAAATATGAGTGGGGGGAAATGGATAGGTTTTTTTTCCATATTATTTTCTTTAGACAAAAATACAGAGAAATGAAAAATTATTTTCACGAATACACAGGGTGGTAAAGTCACAAACATTTACAAGAATTCTATATAAAGAACAAGGCTGAAATTTAAAAAAAAAACCACACGAGACACCAAAGCAGTTTATAAAGAAATCGTGGTTACGATTCCGCGTCAAGTCGTAATATATTAAAATTTTCTTTCTGTCAAACAAAATAAAAATTAAAAATCAACAAAAATTTGTTAAAAAGTCTAAAATGTAAAAAATAATTAATTTTTTTATCTTAAAACCCATCACCGCACTTGTAATAAATCAGTTAAGAAAATGCTTTGGTCTTCTCGTAGTTTTTTTTTCTTCATCTTGCTAAACAAATAACAGTGGAAACCGTTTAAACACGAAATAGAAGCGAGCAGAATATTTTTTTCTTGTTAAACGAATTTGGAATTAAAATAAAAATTTTAAAAACGTATTTTATAATGTATTTACGGTTCTAGAGTATCACGATAACAAGGGTGAAAAGGGGCAAGGATGACAAAACTTATAATGCGGACATTTTGGTCTACTTTAAGACAAATCTAATAACAATAAGCAAATTTGAGAAACCCGTTCTTGGGACCGAAAAGATTTTTCACGTTAATCAATATTTTCATATCCGTTTCGTCTTAAAACGAATTTAAATATATAGAAAAACCTAGCCAAAGGGACCAAACCGAACATATACTTCGTGTCATCCATTTTCGTGTTAAACAATTTCCACTATATGCAAAAACTTAAAAGACATATCCTCTTCCATCGATAATTGTTCCAAATGGCTGAGTATTTTTCCCAATACATGACAGTATTGGAGAGTGACTTTGTCACTTCAAACTCAAAACCACAACTTTCTCTATTTTAAAGTTATTCTCCGATGTGACATCGGTCGAATACAAAACAAACCTCCGCAATCATTAAGTACAATACTCGTAAAATCCCTTTAAAGAAAAGATTGCTAACAAAATAAAACTAACCTCAAGATTTTGTAAAATCCCTCGTAAGATATTCACAAAGCTGCCAAGAAAAATTCTCGACTCACATAGAAATTATGCAATTTTTTTCTCATAATATAACAAAACTTCGTTCGAAGTAAAAAGAGCTATTTTCAAATTTCAACTACTTCATTACCTTATCCACAAAAAAAAACCCATAATTGCTTTCAAGAAAGTAAAAATCTTCTACTGGAATGTTTGCGAACATAGCTAAAAAAAATCATAAGATCTGATCCCGGTTATCTTTTTTAGCAATATTTTGGTTTTTCAGGATTTCTCACGATCTCTCTCAAGTGTCACCAATCCAAACATAAAATGGTTTGACGAAGCTGTGATTAATTTTATGTGTAATTGAAGAAGGCTTTATGTCAGAAGGTTTCCTTGCTCCTTAGATGTTCAGAGCTCGTATTCCGACCTATCGAGATAAGGTTGCTAATGTTTATCTGCATTTAGAAATGATAAAAAATAAAAAGAAAAGGTGTCGTAAGAGTTTTACATTTCATTTAGTGCCTCGGCACCCGAACCACTTTTTAAGTTCGACTGCAAAATGAAGTCAGCGTGTCGCTTGTGTGCAAAGATTCGGCTTTCTTTCCATAGCAATACAATATCAACCACAGCCCAGACACCTGCGACAACATTTTGCAATCGAACTCAACCAATCAGAAGTGGTTTGTGTGCCTTTCGAAAAAAAATTCTCTCTCGTACCTGGTAGTCGTTACTAAGTACGGACATTGAACTGGCGCGCTTCATGCTGTAACGAAAATAAGAAAACACATGAAAAAATCGATCATAATATGTGTTCGTAATTTGAAGGAATATTGTAGAACCACAGAAAAGAAATCTGTAGGATTTTAACACTAGAATTACTCGTAAAAGAAAAAAACAAAAACCATGCATTTAGAACGTCAAGTATTAGTTTTGTCAATAATTCTGTAAACAAGACTTTTTTTTGCAATGGTTATTAGAATGAAGACAAAAAGATTCCTATAACCTTTATTCGGATATAATGTCGTAAAATGAATTCATTATCCAATTACTATAAATCTAACATGAATTAAAGTGGAAACCGTTTAACATGAAATCGAAAGAACCATAATATTTGTTTTGCCTGTTAACAAGGCTTGTAAACTTTTTTTATAGAAACATTACGAAAAAATTCAAATTGATTTTAAAAACTAGAAGGGTAGAAGATTATACTAAACGTTTTTTCATGGTAATATCTTAAAATGATCCGTTTTCGAGGGTGTTTTTATCACGATTCATCAGCAACATTTCCCTAAAAATATTCTGTCTTTCAGGAGCAAAATTATGAGAAACTAGAAAGTGTTTTAGAAAATAGCAGGATAGATCAAACACTTAACGGTAATTTCATGTTGATATATTTCAAAATAAACTTTTTATAAACCATACAAAAAGTAAAAAGCTAATTTTGAAAGGTATCATCGTGAAAATACCCCCATTAAGTAATTGAGCTGACCGAGTTTCTAAAACAAATTCAAGTTTCTCTTCACTTTGCACCTGAAAGACAGAATAATCAAGAGTTCAAGACGCATTTTTATTTTAAAATCACCTTAAATGAATTTCGTGTTAATATATTTTCTGTTATCCGATTTTTCGTGTTAAACGGTTTTCACAGCATACGAGAAAAGCCACTTCAGTTTTTGGAGGGGGAGTTGATACTCGATAAAACAAAAGTGCATAATACAGCCTAAAATGGCGTAGTAGTTACCAAACAATAAAATCTACCACTTGGTCCGTTAACTTCCGTTTTAATAAAACACTTACCGAAAAAAACACAACACACGAAATGAGTTAGAGACTTTCGTGATTGAAGCAAAAAAAAAAAAAAAATTAGAAATGCAACCAAGTTTTAAACATAAAAGTGAGCAGCAAAACCCAACACCAGCAGCAAGATACGAAAAAATATCTTTTAACTAAGTTTAAAAAAGCAAAAAAAAGATCTACAGTTTTCCATTTTTCTGTGGTTCTTCAACATGCAATAATAGAAATTAAAACTAAAACAAATTCATTTCACATGCTCAGATAGATAGAAATCAATATGAACTTAGTATATCAAAAGGTAAATCTTTTGGATTTTATCTATCAGACCAATGCAAACAAGACATTTGTTTTTGAGAAGTCCGATTTTAACTTCAGAATCAAAGAAAAAAAACTTTCTTCTTCAGAAATACTTGAAAAATAAAAAAATAATCATGCACTTCAGCCAGCCCCATGTAATGATTCAAGTGTAGAGAGCAAACAAAATAAATAATAAATAAGGCAACAGCAAAAAAAAAAATGCTTTCAATCAAAAACGACCCGTTTCGAGGCTAGAGTTCTTTCTCGAACATGTATTTATTATAAGCCAAAAAAATTGTGTGTTGTTTTTCAATGTATGTGGCTGTTTCGAGGCTATAATTTGTACGAATGTGTACAACAGTTGATTTTCGAAATCTGTCTTTCAGGAACAATATATTAAGATACACTAGGCAGTGTTTTAGAAACTAGAATTGTATCTCAATTCCTTAAGACAAAAATTAAAATATCGTCTGCTTAAAGAACTTTCAAACTTACATAAAAAGCTTATTTTAAAAATACTCTTCTAGTTTCTAAAGCATTCAAGTTTATCATCAGTTTGCAAATGAAAGGCAGAATAATCAGAGTTCAAGAGTTTATACTTTAAAACCACGTTAATAGTTCTTGAATTCTAGCCTACAAACAGTCAAACTGAATGAAAAATGCATAATTAGTTTTGGTCTTAGTCTATATAAATGAATTAGTTTTCCTAGATTTTAGCCTCTAAACTGTCCTTTCTGATTGAAAAGTATAATTTCTATCGCCCTTAATTATAAATTAAAGTTCTAAAATGAACACCACCACATCTACAAAAAATAAAAACGAACAAACTCAGATTTTACACATTGTTTTGTTTTCTACACACAAAAATTGACACAAAGTGCGTTCGACTTAACTAAGGCTTAAGTGCAACCCAATAGCTTAATTAGCTTTGTGCATGTTAATAATGCAAATAAAAGCAAAGTGCAATTAAATTAATCTACACAACAACCATAATAATAATTAACAACACACGAAACATAGAAACAATACGGCAAACATGCTACGAATGTATCGTCATATGGCACTTGGACGATATTCAGATTATTGTCGAACATCGAGGTTAATCTTGTTTAATGAACAAGCTAGCTGACTTTCGAACTTTGGTTATTTCTGCGTTTCAACTTTCAGAACAGCAACATTAAAGAGAAACTGAAATTGCTTTAGAAACTAGAACAGTAGCTCCGAATCACTCAATAATATTTTTCTATTGATATCTTTTAAAATAAACAACATTGCCAAAATTTCCTAAACAATATTGCCAAAAAATTCTAAGTGTTTTATAATTATATTAAAATAGTTAATTATAATTGTTAAAAAATATTTCCATTGTGTTATTTTTCAAAATATAAACTTTATGGCAATTTAAAAAAAGGTGAAAATAATTTTTGTGAAATGTGAAACTGACTATAAACAAACTAAACTATAAAATATTTTAAAAGATATTGTCATGAAAACCATTCTAGTTTTAAAAAACAATTTGTATTTTTTCATAATCTTAGTTTTTTTTAAAAAAAAAACTTCACTTGATGCAAAAACGGCGCCGTTAAAAGTTAAGAGATTTTCAAGCTACCATAAAAAGCTTAAAGATTTGAAAGATTTAAGAAAATACTCAATTTGAGCAGCTACTCTTCTAGTTTCTAAAACACTTTCAAGTTTCTATTAAGTTTGCTGTCTGAAAAACAGACTAATCAGAGTTTGAAGAGTCGTTTACACTTTAAAAACAAATAATTTAAACTTTTAAATGGAGAAAAAACGATTTGGAATTCTAGTCCAAAAGCCACCGATCTGATCCGAAAGAAAAAAGAAAACTATTGAAAAAAACAAACTTACCGTTTCTAAAACACACAAAACACCAATTCCACGGCAAATAACACGAACACACAACATAACGTGTAACTTTCGTATGTTTCATTTCAACATAATAAATTTAAACATTCCAAACACTCTTATGCAACTTGCCGTGAGATGGGTTTCGTGAGATATATTTTTTTTACCGTGTTTTTGCTCTCTCATTTTCACTCTTTAATCAAAACATTTGACTGACTGAAAAAGTGCCATTATGTGCCCGCGCGCCCACAATGCCAACTTTTTTGGATCTCGTGTGTAAAACTTACTTGCTACCACCACTGGAGAGCAGCGAGTCTGACGATGGCGTATCTCCGAGACCTCTGGACAGTTTTTGCATCACCTTGGCAGTACTATTAACTATGGAGGCTCGTAGTATGGACAACGAACCACTGCGTTTCATTTTGTTATTCTGCATAGGAATCGTGGAAGTTTTTTTTGTTGGGAATGAGGAGGGAAAAAAGAGGAAAATGCATGGGATTGGATGGAATAATGGAAAGAATTTTCGTAGGGATTTGTTTTGGGTTGGGATCGAAGAGGTTATAACAAAAGACAAGCAACAGTCATGATAACAAATCTCTTTGGCCTCCCTTGGCGGCCGTGTACAGAGAACCAGACCCCCAAGGGGTTTGTCGTACTTTTGGTAACAATGGTATTAAGTACTTCCAAGCACAGATAATAATAAGTGAAAAGCAGCACAGAAAATGTAATCCGTAAATTAAAATGAACAAATAGAAACAAAAATAAAAAGTACCCATCCCACTTTAAAAACAAAAACAAATTACAACCACATGCATATTTCTAGTCTACATCATTTTCTGAGATTCTTTAAGACTAGACATTCCAGTGCGCACGGGTTGCATGACGCAATATTAAGTAAAATCTGACTTTTCCTGAAACATGATTTCGATGGTTCGTATTATGCTAATTTGCTCGATCCATGTTAAAGGCCATTAGCCTCAAAAAGGTCTATTTTGCTGACTACCTCTTCAGGAACATCTTTCAGCTTTAAGAAAAAATCCGTCTATTCTTTAATATGTTCTTCAGGTATTAAGATATTTTCATGACGTTTCGAATTTGCCGTTTGGTTGCTAGAGCTCCCATTTGAGCAACTTCGAAAAGGCAAAATTGACCATACCTAACAGCACACGCAACTCTGGAGTGTCTAGGCTCTTAATTAAAACCGCCGTTCAGTAAAGAGAGCGCAAAGTCGTGTTCTTCGAAAACATCGATTCCAACGGATAGTTCACACCAAATTTTTAATATCTCGAAAAAGACTCAACTGTATTCATCTTTGAGTGTTTTTTTTATTCGAAACAAATCCTGTAATTACAGTATCGAGAGTCAAAACATTTCGCAAATAACCATTCTTTTTTTTTGAATATTCAAAAAAACATGAATTTATTATATTTTTAGCTATAGTTTCAGCCATGCCAGCAACAATAACCATTAACAATAACAGAAACAGGGAGAGAAAGGAAGAGTAAGAAAATTGTTCCAAACAATAATTAAGGAATGGGGTAATTTGATATTAAAGGAAGAGAGAAAAAAAGAAAAACGAGCGAAAAATAAAAGAGAAAACTTTTAAATGCAAAAAAATCCCACGGTTATTGTTTGTGTTTTATCGAGTTGCCGAGCCAATGAGAATGTTTCCGACTTTGGAATGCCTTGAAAATAAAGAAAAACAAAAATCCAACATAAGGAAACATATTTCTAAGAGTTTCGTTAATTTTTTCGTTTCTTTTTTTGGAATTCCATTGGAAACAGCCGAATCCATTAACACAAACAAATACCATGATGGGAATCATAAACTGAGATTTCTTTTGTTTTAAACATATAAACCCCATTAAGAGAACGAATCTTTCCCCTCCTTGAATTAATTAAATTTAGTAGAGATTCATCTGTTCGGTTTGATAATCAATTTGACTTAAACAAGCTCAAATCAAACTTATTATTAAAAAATTAAGTTATGTGTATATCGACTACATCTGTATTTCCTGATCGTAATTCCGAATCTTCTCTATTAAGATTTTATTTATTACGACGAGACAGATGTTCCAAACATATATGGAAGTTACTTAACGTTGTTTGTAAACTACTGCAATGTTTTTAAAACACAGTAATATTCAGCTTAAATCAATTTGAGTTACAAAACATAACAGCGAAGTAAAACAAAACATGAAAAGGGCCCAAAAAAAAAAAATAAACGCATATTTTTTAAATAATAAATTACGCAAATTTAAATTGTTTGCCAATATTCATGCATTAAACAAGCTAACTTTTTAATTTAATAGTCCCTTAAACAAAACTCAACAGAAAATAAAAAATTGCAAATAACAAAAAAAAATTATCTAAAGGATCTTAATTTTAAAACAAAAATGTTAGGAAAGCTGTCGTTAATGTCGAGGCCACGAAACAAAGCGTAAAAGCAATGCTAATTGTTAAATAATGCAACAACAGCATCCCGCAGCACCAAGAGAAAAAAAAATAGCATTTTAAACTACCCATTCATGATAGGATCGGAACTGGAGATCAAATTTATCACTTATCCATTTATGATTGAGAAACATTCAGGTTCATAATGTGTCCTGATATTGTTTTAATGGATATTGATCTGTTTGTCAAGATCCGTCAGTCCCAATCCCAATCTCATCGTAAATAAGTAGCTTTAATTATATATTGTTAAAAACTTAAAATCTGAGGCTTCTTTGTATGATATGCAATTTTATCATAGTATATGATATATACAGTAAATCCTCGCAACTTAAAACGAATACGAGTTACGCAGATTCATAGATACACACGGTTACGATACTTCGCTTTATACAGGTTAGGTAAAACACGGTTATCTCTTTATAAAAGTTAGGTAAAGCGGCCCATGTTCGTATGTTCCGAGACAGCTGACTACACGCAAGTGTAAGCAAAATAACATACAAAACTTCTGTTTTTTTCCCCCCTCAGACTCAAAGATTCCCATGTAATCAGCTGTTACGGGAGAAAAAAAAAATGGCTGCTTTACCTTACCAGTGTAAAGTTAACCTTTTGGTTAAGAACGTTACATTCTCATAAATGAGCGTCCATTAAGCACCATTCATTCGACTTGCGAGAGAGGATAAAAAAAACTTCGGAACAAATTAACCGCATAAGTTTGAGAACTTACTGTATTGCACTGTCTCGTATTTAAGAGAAGACTGTACAATAAATTCTAACGATATGATTGCACGATATGCGTTATATATAAAACCATGCGACAGAAGAAAAAAAAATCATCGATTTGCGCTATTTGAACAAGAAAATACTTGCCTTGATATTATATTATATACAATAAAGTGTCTTAGGACCCCCGAAATACTCTTCTCGAAAAACAAAAACAAAAAGCCCCACTTACAACAAAAGATATAAAAAACAAAACAAAACCTCCCATCCTAGCTAATCATCTGTACAAATTCATAATTTTCTTCTTTTTTTTTTTTATAAATAAGCAATTTCATTAATTTTCTTATAGCAAATTATAATTAAAAAATAGGGAGTTCAAAGATAAGATAGAAAGATAGATGTATAAAGAGAGGATAGAGAGATAGATAGAGAGAAATGTACAAAAAAAAAAGGGCATTCCCTCTTTCATGAATGCAGCCCAAGTGCGTGGAAGAGTTTAGATTTTATTCCGGTGCCTCGTTGGGCGTTGTCCCCCTCGGGTCTCTGTACACTACCAAGGGAGGTCGTGGGCTATATACAGCGAAAACAAAACAGGCCATCATCAGTGCTCTGGCAAGCTAGTATAAGAAAATTTCAAGTGTGATTTTGTTTTTGGAGGGCAAAATGAAGAAGATGTTAAGTTATACGATAACCACCGTAACAGGAGCCAAAAAATTAACAACCTGTTACGCGTATAAACGTAGCCAGTTTAAAAAAAAAAACGTTTCTCAGCTCTTTTACACAGCGGATTGAAATTTTTTAACAACTGACCAAAAACAAAACTCTTCTCATTGTTTAAATCCAATCAATTTAACGGGGAGAAAAAACATGAATTGACGGACACGACAAAAAAGATTTGCGTGAATTTAACAGAAAACGACTTTGAAGCAAAATAACACGAACCCAAGAGAAAAAAAAGTTCATGCTTCTTTAAGAAGGGGAAATAAAACAGAACGTAGAAATGACATGGACAATTATAAAAGAGAGAGAAAGAGGCTTAAAAAAATTACGAATCAATTTAAGGAAATGAAAGAAAACTACAAAAAAGTTTACGAAATATCGAGAAGAAAAAAAAAACGAATTGGACAAACTCGACTTTTGACGACAAACGACAAGTAAAACTACGAATGGATCCATTTGGGATGACTCACCTCATCTCCGCCATCTCCGGTACGATCGTAAGATATAGAATCGAGTGATTCTCGGCTTCCTCGTCTACTTCTGTCTTTACTATTCGAACGCCTCTTTTCCTTTGAACTAAGGCTAGTGGTGCTGATCGTCAATGACTCATTGCCAAGCAACTGCGCAACTTTAGACTGTTTTACTATGTCCAGAGCCTTTAAGGCCAAACAAAAAGAAACACACTTAAAAATCATCAAATGACACTTAAAGCTGATAAGAAAAACATTATGACAAAATATTTGAGTTCTCTTTTGAGGGTTGTTGCATTTAGTTTTTTCTTCCATTTCAGAAGCAAAATTACACACAGAATTTCAAATTATTTTAGAAACTATAAAAATAAATGTATCACTTGTGGGATATTTTCATATTTTTTTATCGTTAAAATTAACCCCTTTACAGATGAAAAACTCCGAGGAATAAATTTACAATGTATCGTTAGAAAAGTGTATTTTAAACAATATCAACGTACAAATAGTCTTACGTGAGTCAGTTACTATTCTAGTTTCTAATCCACTTTCAAAATATTCTTTATGTTGTTTCTGAAACGTAGAAAATAACCAGGGCGTCATTACAGAAAAAAATAAGCGTCATATCTAGCTCATAACCTTATAAACAGTCACAAAAGCAAATAACAAAAAAAACCTTATGAAAATTGTTGTGTTCAGAATAGTATGACAGTCATAAAATAATAGCGCACAAGACGTGACATCATAAGATACGAATGTCACATTTTTACAACTTTTTCTGTAATGAGGCCCCAGAGTTCTAGGAAAAATAAATATTATTAACATTTCTTTCCCTAAGTGTTGTAAAAAAAACTTGTTTATTTTTTAAGTTTATTAATAAACTTTACTAAGATCTGACATTCACAATGAAAGTCAATTTAATATTCTTGAGAAACAAGTACTGTATGTGGACTGGATAGATTGCTTTCTTGAGAACGTCCCTTTAGGTTGAGCTCGCATGGTTCTCGGACACGTTTTCATCACAGTCACCCTGCTCACATGTTGTTTCCGGAAGCTACTTTTCTGTTTTCTTTACAGAAAATCGTTTTTTTTCCCCCGTTTTCGAACACACAGCCATTGAATCTTATTGACATGAACGCATTACAATTCATTTGAATAATTAATAATCCATATTAAGCTACTTGCATAGTTGATTATTTTTACTATTTTCAAACTTCAGCACAATCTCGATCACAACCCAAAAAAGGAAACACAGCCAGAAATAAAAAGAAAGAAATCGCCACTTACGGGTAGAACTTCTTTTCTCGACCTTAAAGCACAGTCTTCGAGTGTTTCGGCCGCTTCGTATTTTCCCTGCCTTCGATAAAGAGCGCCAAGGTTCTTGAGAGTTGTCGTAACGGTCGGACTGTCGACCTTTGCAGCTTTGTGCCAGCTGCCGTACTCTCCGTATGGCGCGTTTTCCTTATGCTTATTCTTTTTATATAAAATTGCAAATCAACAAAACAAAACATAACAAAGTGGAACGCAAAAAAAAAAAAAGAATACGTCATAACTAACAAACAAACCTTATTCTCTTCTCTCTCTTCGGCCACTTGCCAAATAGGTTTGTTATCACCGTCGATGCTTCCAAACTCACGTTCGTGTGCCCTTGTTAGAACTTGCTTATAAAGTATTTCAGCCTCTTTGTATTTGCCTTGTTTCAGATAAGCGGAAGCCTTTTAAAGAGGGACACAACTTCAAAGTTAGAAATGATCGCCAAGGGAACTTTAAACTGAACCGCTAATAAACTCACAAGGTTGTTTTTTGTTTTAGCAACATTAGGATCATCGCGGCCGAGTTTACTTTCGTAAATCTCCAAAGCCCTTTGATAATAACGTTCGACTTCTTCGTATTTGCCTTGATTTTGACATAACAGTGCTAAATTATTTAGTTGTTTCGCAACGTCGGGATGATCGGAACCAAGGACCTGAGTGAGAAAACCTTTTTCGTAATTATCTGTATTTTGTGTAATGAATTACAAGAACGGTCGTTTTTAATTATTCTTGAATCTTTGTACATGTGGCGCCAGTTCAGCTCTCCTGAGGCCGTTTCAGGCCAATTTGAAATAAGCAACGTTTTGATTTTATTGACATTTTTTCAACTTTTATAAATTCTTGAACCTTTGTATTTTTTTTAAGTTTTTCAGAGTATTTAAATACATTTTGTATTTCAGCCATTTTTTTTTTTGGAGAAACAAAAAACAATTCTTGATTTTTTTTTTGGCCAATTTTCTTGTAATATTTCTTTTGTACTTTTTGAAGCTTTTTAGAAAAAATCTGGGGTCAGTTAAATCCTGCTAAGGCTTTTACAGGGCATTTAAATACTTTTTGTATTTTGGCCATTTTTTTACGAAGAAAACCTATTAATTTTGTTTGTTTTTTTTCCCAATTTTTTTGTAATATTAATATTTAATACATCTTCGTACTTTCGGAAGCTTTGTGAAATATAGTTTCGGTTGAACATTCTAGAGGTCTTTTTCAGGGCATTTAAATACATTTTGTATTTAGGCCATTTTTGAAAAAAAAAACAAGTTTTGATTTCTTTTAATATTTTTTTTGGAGTATTTATTTGTTTAATCTTCGTATTTTTATTTTAAGATTTTTGCAACACCTGGGGCCTGTTGAGCCCACCTGAGGCCTCTTCAGGACATTTAAACACCTTTCATGTTTAGGCCATTTTACAAAAAAAAAATTTTTAGAATTTTAACTTCTTCGGTCTTAAAGCGAGCTGATAAAAATGCTCTAAAGAGTAGAAAAAATTGTTGCAAAAGCAACTAATGGGAGACGTTACCAATTATATATGGTAAAATATGTACCCATTACGTCAAAATTGCATTTCACAAAGATGAACACCTCATTGAAACAATTTTAAACCAAAAATATAGTATGCAACTGAAACACAACCCAACAGAACTAATAAACCACATCGGCACACTTGAAAATTACCTTTTCTCTGATCTCCAAAGCTCGTTTGCAAAGCGGTTCCGCATCCTTGTACTTTCCTCGTTTTCCGTAAAGAACGGCTAAGTTATTTAAAGTAGCAGCGACCTACAAAAATTCAAAATGTCTTAATAATTACACATCCTCACGACTCCTTTTTAAATAACTTACTGCAGGATGATTTTCTCCTAACGTTTTCTCTCTAATTGCCAAAGCGTCGTTCAATAGATTCGCAGCTTCCTTATACTTGTTTTGGTCCCGATAAACGAGGGCTAAGATGTTGAGCATCGTCGCTACGTCCGGATGATCGTGACCGCTCGTCTTCTCTAAATCTTCGAGGGCTTGTTTGCAAAGAGGAACTGCGACTTCGTAACGACCCTGAGAAGCATACTGAATAACGAGATTGTGCAGAGTACGCAATCTTGCTGGAATCTCGTAACCGGCGTTCGCAGCTGCAGCCATTTGACCGGGAGGAGTCGGCGATAAAACTGACCAAAAAGAGAAAAAAAAAGCGACACGATTAAAAAAATCGTTTCAGCCGATAACTCGTTTCTCATATAATTCACAACCTTCTTGTTGTTGATCATCATCGTCATCCGGAAAGCCAAGATCTAGAGGTTGATCTTCTTTCGGCTTTTCTACGGGTGCATCTTCGGTCTGCGAATTGTTTCCAACACTGTCGGAATCGTACTTTTTAACCGAATTCATAAATTCGAGATGTTTCTTCTCTTCTTCGAGCTGAGCAACCATTTGTTCGGAAGCCTGCAATTTCTGTTGAGTGTTTGCCAGTTCATCTCGTAACCAAGCATTCTCTTGGCAAAGACGCCTCACTTGAGCCTTGAGTTTCTGTTTCTCGGCCTCCACAGTCTGCAAATGACTGGCCAAAGCCATCATCACCTAAAAATGGTACATTAAAGTTTTAACCTAATTGAAACTCTTCATTTTACTTTTGTACTGAAACATCACACTTAGGATTTTCTTTATTATTTTATTTATGACTTCAAAAAGCATTAAGCCACCTTGTGTTAAGTTGTCTGATGAAAAACACATGTCAAATTGAAACTACAACACAAATGCAAATTGGGAGAGAGTGAAACAGATGTGTTAAATTTCCGTCGAATCTCTATTCTCTCTCGAGGGAGAGAGAGAGAGAAAACAGAGAAGACCGCAATGCACCATATACAGAATACCGTGATCCTTTCCAGAAAATTCATTTACTTTGAGCAATGAATGTAAATGTAGGACCATTTCGAACACCGTTGGCATAATGATAAAATGTCAACTCTCTTTTACGGTGTACAACTATTGCACTTGTTCTTTTTTTTCCGCCCTCCCCTCGTTTCTATATTGTTTTGCTGGCATTAATCCAAGTAAAATTACAAAACTTGTCAATTTTTCTCCCTGTTTTTATTTGAAAACTATCCATCAGAATTGATCCGAACAAAAAAAACTCCTTATTGCAGTGCATTTTAACGTTAACAAATCTGACGACATAATTGTATCGTAATTAAAAATTACTCGAATGAACTAATTATTCAACAGGTAGTATTATAGTTCAATATTTTTAATTTTGTTAATTTATCGTGTTTCGATCATTTATTAGTTCTTTAAAGCCGACTTTTACGGGTCGAATATTCATTAAAAAAATGCTAAAATTTAAGATAGTCAAAGCTAAGCTCATTAACTGTTGATAATAATGGTCGTATTTTCAAGTTATGCTTAGTCAAAAGTAGAGCTATAAAGTCATGAACTTTAGATATAAAGTTTCATGCAAAAGTTAACGCCGCGGCCCGACATGTACCGTTTAACTGCACATGTCTGCCACTTTATGCCGTGCCGTTCATGTCAGAAATACTCCAAATTAGTGATATCACTCACTATTATATTTCTATTTCTATTGTATTTCTGACATAAACGGCGCGGCATAAAGTGGTAGACATGTGCAGTTAAATTTGCGCAGTTAAACGTTACGTCTAGGGCTGGCATAATAATACAACTTTATTAAGAAATGTGTGTTCAGAACCTCGAAAGCGTTAGAAACTAGAACGGTTGTTGAATCACCTAATCTTATTTTCATATCTTTCAAAATAAACTTTTTTTTTATAGAAAGAGATTTTTAAAAAAATCAGTTTAAAGTTGGGTAATTTTCGCAATACCATATCTAGGTAGGTCTGCATTTGACAGAGTTGATCATGGTCTTCTGATGGCCAAGCTTGCTAGATATGGTATATCAAACCCTGTCTATGGATGGATACAGGCTTTTCTGACTAACCGCTTCCAGTCAGTTCAAGTGGGATCAACCCTCTCGTGCGTTAGCTCAGTTGGTAGTGGGGTAATTCAGGGTAGCGTATTGGGACCAATCCTATTTGGTATATTTATTAATGATATAGCACAAAACAATCTCTGTAAGACCCTGCTTTATGCCGATGATGTGAAATGTGTATCCAGTTGTTTGGAGAAACTGCAAGGAACCCTATCTAACATATCAGATTGGGCAGATACTAATGGCATGTCTCTTTCAATTGACAAGTGTATGGTGCTGGACTTTAATACTAAAGGGCTGGCATCAAGTCTATCTTGTATGGGCAGTGCCATTAAATTGGTTCCTGAAGCCCGAGACCTGGGTGTCTTATTTAATGATAAGTTAAATTTCTCATCACATTGTAACGTAATATGTTCCAAAGGCCATCAAAGGGTAGGCATACTATTTAAAGTATTGCCCAATAGCCCAATTACAGTATTAGTCATGGCCTTTAAGGCATTTGTAATCCCAATCCTGAGTTATGCCTCTTCAGTGTGGTCCCCATATCTGATACGAGATATTGATGCAATAGAGGCAGTTCAGCGTAGATTTACTAAACGATTGAAGGGCTTGTCTAATATGTCGTATATACAACGATTGCATTCCCTTGGAATAATTACTCTTGAACTCAGACGCCTCCATACTGACTTAGTATTGTTATACAAAATATTGGCTAAGGATGTCTTTTTTCCCTTGGAGTGGGAGTCTTTCCTAATATTTTCTCCAACAATCACTAGGTCCCACTCAAAGCGTATTATGTCACCTGTAGCTCGCATTAATTGTAAACAACACTTTTTTTAATAGGGTCATCCCTATTTGGAATTCACTCCCACAATATGTAGTGGACTCTTCATCATCAGCTAGCTTTTATGCTAATGTTAAGACATTGGATCTAGCTTGTTGGTTGCATGGACGGGCTGCAAGAGGAAATTAAAAAAATGTATCGATGATGAAATGATTGTTTTCACCTCTTTGTATATCCCTATGTATTTGTGTTTGTTATTTTATTTTGTCTTATATTGACCAGGGTTAGACGTAAGTGTTGCTGTAATGTACAACCTGTAAAACCCTAATAAAATATTATTATTATTATTATTTATTTAAAAAAAAAGCTTATTTTAAAAGATACCAAAATGAAAATATCCGTGATTCCACATCCCTTCTAGTTTCTAAAACACTTAAAAGTTTCTCTAATTTTGCTTTTGGGTCATAAAAGGTTTAACTGTCTATTATTCAGTTACTCTTCTAGTCTGTAAAATAAACTCAACTAAAAAGCAGAATAACCAGAATCGTCTAAAAGCTGAATGCATTTCATCCGTGCATTCTACGCAGGCAACTACGTAACGGGTTCCACTTCCGACATGAAATGTTGCCGTAATAATTAGTTGCCTAAGTGTACTTAAGGTGCGAAGGAACAGAAGCAGCAAAACGGCCCCTGTTTTGTTTTCGAAACAACAGAAATGATTTGTTTGAGGGAAGATGGTGAAGTTGGTCAAATCTTCAAACTATAATGACCAACAATCGTGTATTCTTTTGTGACCATTTGCTGCGGTCAGCTGAATACTCGAGTCTGAAGCGAAAGAAACAAAGTGAAACGACTGCAAAACTTAGAGTTTCATCTGTTTACCATTGTAATAACTCCTCCGTAAGCAAAAATGGTTCTAAATCAAATGAAATAAAAAAAGAGAACAGTAGAAATGCAACACAAAAAAACCCCCCCCTCCCGAATGCGTCCGTAATTCGATTCTAAAAAGAAGAGCACGCATTCCAAATGGTGAGCACGTCGCCCTCGTAAGTGGCAATTCCAACTGGTAGAATCAAATATATTGGAAAAAACGACAAGACTCACTACTTTATACAAAATGTATGGTAGCAGTGAGTGTGTGTCGCAATATAAAAAAAACCTCATCTGACGAAAAACTGTCTCGATTGAAATTCACGTCGGCATTTCAATGTTTGAGGTAAACAACATCGGATGGAACTCCCGAGTCAACTCATAAACTACAATACCCTTAAATGTCTCTCTGTTGTTTAAAGTGTACATGATGACTTGTGTGTTACCAACACTGAACTTGACTGAAGTGCAAAATTAGGCATTCTACATAATGACTAGTCAATTTTCAGGAGCACGTTCTGTAGAATTTGTCTGAATTTCGGCCTTTTTTTCCGAATTTGAAAAATTCCCGAATCTTTGTAGGCTACTTTTTTCAGACCTTTGTGCTTCCATGGACTGATCAGGTCATCCTTTCTTGGTGGCATTTTCAGGGCATTTTAACATTTTCTCAATTTCGGCCAATTTTTGAAAACTGCATGATTTTTTTTCCATTTATTTGAAATTTTATCATTTCTTTGAATCTTTTTTTACGCTTTTCATGACTTTTACATTGTCAGGTGAGTTTACTGGTGCATTTTCACTGCCTTAAAACAACTGATTTTCGAGAATTTTTATGGAGAAAAAAAACGCAGTCCATACTTTTTTTTCAAATATGAAAAATTCCTGAATCTTTGTACTTTTTGAGACTGTTGTAGTTTTCCTAAGGATTTTTGATAGTTCTACAGCCAGATCATCTTTCGTGAGGCATTTTCAGGCCATATCTGCCATTTATTGAATTCTTTTTTCATTTTTTTTTTAAAATTTTATCGTTTTTCGAATCTTTGTACAATTTTTTAGGTGTTTTGTGATTTCGCGGGTCAATTACTGAGGCATTTTCAGAACATTACAACACCTGAATTTCGGACATTTAGAAAAAAATATTTCTTCCATTTTTTAAAAAATTTTTTTAAACAAAATCGTTTTATTTTTTTGGAAGTTTTTTTTTAAGGCCAGTCGAGTCTTTTGAGGCATTTTCAGGACATTAAAATACGTATTGAAGTTTTGTCATTTTAAAAATAAATTCCATTTTTTTTTTCCAGCAATTTTTTCCAACATTTTATAAAAATGTTTTCTTGATCTTTTTGGCATTCTGCACATAACCTAAAACACTGTTAATTATGCAAATCTGATACTTTACACATTTGTTTAGTAACCGTTTTGAATAACTGATTTTAGACTTCGACGTTGACTCACTACTTCGAAAATGGGAATGGGGGGGGGGGGGTCGCTGCAAATTGCAATATAATGTCTCCAGACAGTCTGGAACCAAATCACAAAAAGGCAAAATACTGGAATAGACAAACACACATACATTCACTTCCATTAAAAAAAAAGGCAAACCGTTTCCACCTGTCTCCAACACACCTAAATATCCAATGAGAATAAACCATATAATATGTAATAAGATAAAAAAACCAAACACACTCCAAATATTGTGAATCCGAGATTGCAATCTCGAGAAACTTCATTTTCAACCTACAATTTACTAAACAACTCTCCACTACTAGAAATCAATAAATAAACCAAATCTGTAAAGTTACGAACTGAATTCTAAATGAACTTCTAAGCTTAATTACGAGGTTTCATTAAAATGTGTTTAACTTCCCTCGTACTCTGGTTAAACTGCAGTTTCATAAGAACACAACAATTAATAGTATTTTCATGTTGATATCTTTCAAAATAAAACATTTTACTACAATAAAAAGCATATTAAAAAAATATCAACATGAAAATACTATTAAGTGATTGAGATACTTTTCTAGTATCTAAAAACGCGCTCAAGCTTGTTTTATGAATGGGCTAGCTAGCTGACTTTCGAACTCAGGTTCTTACCGTTTCAGAAGGGGAACGTCCTTTATAAACTAGAAAGGGTACCTTAATCAATTAATGGTATTTTCATATTGATATCTTTCAAAATAAGCTTTTTATCATTTTCAAACTGACATAAAAAGCTTATTTTAAAAGGTATCAACATGAAATCGCTATTAAATGATTGAAGATACTCTTCTAGTTTTTAAAACACATTCAAGTTTCTCTTAATTTTGCTTCTGAAATAACAGAATAACGAAAAGTTCTAGTTGCGTTTACACTTTAATACCACCTCTTAAGTTAAAACACCTAAAATTGCGTTTACTTCTCTTCATCTTCTTCAAGATTTCCGTTCGTACGAGAAAAATCTAGTCAGTTGTTACATTCGGAAACATTAAACCACCATTAACTCGCGCACTCCTCAACTAATTAAAGACGCCTTTTCTACTTAATAAACTTCTTTTTTTTTGATTATCACAATTAATTCTTTCAACTGTTCAGAAAATACGAAAGAATTCCGCACTTTCGTTAAGTTCCGATAACGAAAGTAAAAAAACAAAGCAGACAAAAATAAAAAAAAGAAGCAATTCTTTTTTTTTTACAAACCTGAGCTTCACCGAGACCAAGTTCGATCATGTCCAGAGATTTCTGTACGATTCCGACTTTTTCCTCCATCAGATTAGAATCCACCTTCTCCTGTTTTGCTGCTTTCAACGAAGACTCAAGTCCGTTCATTATGGAATTGTGCTCGTTCTTCAGAGCTTCCAATCCCTGAACCACCGTCTTCGTATTCGTAACGATCTCCTCCTGAGTAAGAGCCGTCATCTTGCCGATGGACACTATCTTTTTTCTATATAATAATAAAAGAAAAAGACAAATTTTTTTTTTTAGAAAATTAACGAGCGAAACTGAAAAAGACGTAACAAGTTAACAGCACATAAAAAAAAAGAATCTTCCGGAGTAAAAAAAACAACCCTGTCGTATTTTTTTAACAAAAAAAAAACTATTCTTCAAGTCTCGTACGACAAACGAAAAAACACATCTACGTGCTTCTAAGTTCGCGTCGAGATGTGAATTGTGTTCGTAGTTTCGCTAACACGTTAAGTAAACCTTGACGAATCAATATTTTTAAAGAGAAAAGGTTAGAAAAAAAAAAGAACTCGCTCTTTCTCTTCTTTTCTGTTCGAAATTTACCGAAATTCTATTTCAGTCAAATCCAATGTATCCATTTAGAAGATTAAAACTTAAAACCCAAATTGATGCAGCTCGACATCGGTCGTGTTTCACGAAAACTTTACGACAACAACCCATTTGCGCGACACTTTCTCTTTCGTCTAGCTCTCTTAAGAGACTAGAATTACTAATCATGTTGAATGAGACCGAAAAAACCTCCAAGTAAAACTGTTTGACACGAGCCAAGCTTAAGAATATAAACCTTAAAAAAAAAACCACATATATTATAATCCATTCTAGACGCGGTTTAACACTAGACGCATACAAATAAGCCAATATATGTGGAGCTCGTGTGCCATCAGGTTTCTAAACAAACTCATATAATAAGGATAATCAATCATGATAATATATAGTGTCACAACCTTATTACAATCTTACTGATGTCAGAATTATGGTTTTTTGTTGTTGTTGCTGCTGTCATTATTCTTTGAAAAAAATGACTAGTTTTTTTTTTCATTTTAATATGAGACCAGAAGCAAAAGAGAGAAAAAAAATATGAAATTAAAAAGCTACAGGACAAAAACGAGACATCTTTTTTTACGAGCTTCAGGCTTTGGTTGTTGTCGAAACGTCGATTGAGACACCGTTAGTTGACGTTCATTAAACGTTAAGGTGGCTTCATCATAGATGTTTCTTAATGAAAAAACGTTAAGCAAACTTCTTTTTTTTTTATGTCTGAGCGTTCGAGATCCCAAAAACGTCCAGAAAATCAGATTTTTAAAACAAAACAAACCAACAACTGTCAGCTGTACTCAAGACAAAACCACAACAAATTTGTGACACAACACAAATTAGGTTTTGTTTTTGTTTCTATAACTGTTTCCTACGTTAACAACGCAACTGTTCTGCTGTTGTCTTTATACTAACTGTCCACGAGTTGACAAAACGCAACATTTTGTCAACTCTTGTCTGTGCAGTATGGACAGTTAGTATCGAGATAAACCAGAAACCTTTTCATGTTTACCAACTTGAGCCGGGACACGGAATAGTTTTTTCTCAAACTATTACAGACAAAACGTAAAAGTTGCAGAAATGTTTCAGAATTGTCACCAATTTGTCTCAAAACACTTTAGTTTCTGTTTTGTTTGTGTTTTGTCAGCTTGATGTGGACCCGCGGCCTTAGAAACAACGTTGATCGAAACACAATCAGTTGACGTTCATTAAAAGTTAAGGTGGCTTCGTAGATGTTTTTGAACGCAAAAAACAATAAGAAAACTTTTTTTTAGAACCAAACAAAGTTTACGACAAAAATTCACGTTATTTTCAAAACTAGAACGATTATGCTAAGTATTTTTTTGTTTGAAAACTTGCAACATTTTCTATACAACATGCAATGTAGATGTTAGAATTTGCTACAACAAAACAATGAATAATTAATTACATACGACCGGAAGTAGCACTAACAACCTTGATGCCCCTGATACCTTGATCGTCACTGTTGCTACGCGGGGTAGTAGTGGTGGTGGTGGGGGGGGGGGGGCTCCATACTGCCTTTTATGAGCAAAATAAAGAGCAACTAGAAGAAAGTGTTTTAGAAACTAGAAGAGCAGCTCAATAATTTAGAATTATTTTCAAGTTGATATCTTTCAAAATAAAACTTTATAGACCAAAATTATTTTAAAAAACATTGCGTCTTAAAGTTGGATCAATTTCAAACAACTGACATAAAATGTTTTATTTTGAAAGATATCAACATAAAAATACCCTTAAGTAATTGAGCTACTCTTCCAGTTTCTAAAACACATTCAAGTTTTTCCTTCATTTTCCAACTGGAAGACAGAATAATCCGAGTTTGCAATGCATTTTCACTTTAAAACCACCACCGTTTTAAGGGACAAACAACACAATTGTAAATTTTCAAATAAAAACGTTTAGGCTACTTTTCCGTAAAACCCGGCCTCATTCAGAAAATGTCTGAATGTAATTGCCAATAAAATTCCAAACAGAAGCAAATACTGACCACAAACAAACATGAAATCGCTTTTTATCACATGACTATTCCTCGGTAATATATTGGCAACTTTACGATCAACATTTTAAATCTCTAAGAACCCACATTCTGTATTGAAAAATAATCAGAACCAAGTCCAAAGGAAGTCATTTTTCCGCCGTAACAACTCAATTGTCCATTTTGAAACATGCAAAGTTGCACAGTGTCGAAGTAATGTCCGTACTTTAGTCTAAGTATCGTACATCCGATTTATAAGCTCGTGTAAGGTTTTCCTCACAATAGAAAAACATCTAAGTCAACTTGTAGTAAAATATACATCGGAAACTGGATAAAATGGTTAAAATATGCCATAAAACAGTCATTGTCGTTCAACAATGGATTTTTATCAGTCCGGATATATGCACTACGTGTCTTATGAATGCTAAGAAGAAAATCGTCGTATGAACCTTAAATCATCTTCGTAAAAGATAAAAAAAAAACATGAAATGATACAAAAATAATTCAAAGTTCGTTGCTGTTTTCAATGAATTTCCGATACGAGCTGTCGATTTTTCCTAAAATTGCAAAAAAGAAAAAATAGTTTCAAACTTGTTTCTCTTGAGTTTGTTTTCGAAGAGAGAGAAAGAGAGAGCGAGAGAGAGATAATGGCGGAACACTTTGCACCTTCGTAATCAGTCACGCAGCAAGACATCCATCCACCTTACCCTTGGTCACAGAGTATAACAATATTATTAAAAATAAAACAAGACATGGCTGCGTGCAAATAACAATCTTTCATGCATATAAAAACCCATATTAAAAAAAAAAAAGCATGAAAGAAATAACGATGAAACTTCTTGTATTCGAGAGACTGAGAAGGTGTTTTCTCTCCATCCACGTAGTCAGTGCGTAACTATCGATCGATCAACAACAATTTTCTGTAAAAACAAAGTTATAAATTGCATGCTTTCGAGAGTTTACAATAGAAAACTATAGTCACACAAAATCGGTCGTTAGAGCGAAACAGCAACGAAATAATAACCCATCGCGATTAATTAATTTTTACTCAAAAGTCAACAATAAATAAATGTTGTTGAGAAAAAGGAGAAAAAATTGGGCTTCGATCTTATTACTCCAATTCTATAGTAAATATGAATCATTTTCATGAATCAAGTTGGAAAATGTCAACTATTTTTGTCTCCTATCCCTTTTTCACATTTAAGGGGTTTTCTCACCAATCCAAGACACTTTTCAAAATGTAATCCACTAAATAAGGCTTCTTGTTTCTTTTCTAGTCTCTAAAGAAGGCTTCTTGTTTCTTTTCTAGTCTCTAAAGAAGGCTTCTTGTTTCTTTTCTAGTCTCTAAAGAAGGCTTCTTGTTTCTTTTCTAGTCTCTAAAGAAGGCTTCTTGTTTCTTTTCTAGTCTCTAAAGAAGGCTTCTTGTTTCTTTTCTAGTCTCTAAAGAAGGCTTCTTGTTTCTTTTCTAGTCTCTAAAGAAGGCTTCTTGTTTCTTTTCTAGTCTCTAAAGAAGGCTTCTTGTTTCTTTTCTAGTCTCTAAAGAAGGCTTCTTGTTTCTTTTCTAGTCTCTAAAGAAGGCTTCTTGTTTCTTTTCTAGTCTCTAAAGAAGGCTTCTTGTTTCTTTTCTAGTCTCTAAAAGAAGGCTTCTTGTTTCTTTTCTAGTCTCTAAAGAAGGCTTCTTGTTTCTTTTCTAGTCTCTAAAGAAGGCTTCTTGTTTCTTTTCTAGTCTCTAAAGAAGGCTTCTTGTTTCTTTTCTAGTCTCTAAAGAAGGCTTCTTGTTTCTTTTCTAGTCTCTAAAGAAGGCTTTTTGTTTCTTTTCTAGTCTCTAAAGAAGGCTTCTTGTTTCTTTTCTAGTCTCTAAAGAAGGCTTCTTGTTTCTTTTCTAGTCTCTAAAGAAGGCTTCTTGTTTCTTTTCTAGTCTCTAAAGAAGGCTTCTTGTTTCTTTTCTAGTCTCTAAAGAAGGCTTCTTGTTTCTTTTCTAGTCTCTAAAGAAGGCTTCTTGTTTCTTTTCTAGTCTCTAAAGAAGGCTTCTTGTTTCTTTTCTAGTCTCTAAAGAAGGCTTCTTGTTTCTTTTCTAGTCTCTAAAGAAGGCTTCTTGTTTCTTTTCTAGTCTCTAAAGAAGGCTTCTTGTTTCTTTTCTAGTCTCTAAAGAAGGCTTCTTGTTTCTTTTCTAGTCTCTAAAGAAGGCTTCTTGTTTCTTTTCTAGTCTCTAAAGAAGGCTTCTTGTTTCTTTTCTAGTCTCTAAAGAAGGCTTCTTGTTTCTTTTCTAGTCTCTAAAGAAGGCTTCTTGTTTCTTTTCTAGTCTCTAAAGAAGGCTTCTTGTTTCTTTTCTAGTCTCTAAAGAAGGCTTCTTGTTTCTTTTCTAGTCTCTAAAGAAGGCTTCTTGTTTCTTTTCTAGTCTCTAAAGAAGGCTTCTTGTTTCTTTTCTAGTCTCTAAAGAAGGCTTCTTGTTTCTTTTCTAGTCTCTAAAGAAGGCTTCTTGTTTCTTTTCTAGTCTCTAAAGAAGGCTTCTTGTTTCTTTTCTAGTCTCTAAAGAAGGCTTCTTGTTTCTTTTCTAGTCTCTAAAGAAGGCTTCTTGTTTCTTTTCTAGTCTCTAAAAGAAGGCTTCTTGTTTCTTTTCTAGTCTCTAAAGAAGGCTTCTTGTTTCTTTTCTAGTCTCTAAAGAAGGCTTCTTGTTTCTTTTCTAGTCTCTAAAGAAGGCTTCTTGTTTCTTTTCTAGTCTCTAAAGAAGGCTTCTTGTTTCTTTTCTAGTCTCTAAAGAAGGCTTCTTGTTTCTTTTCTAGTCTCTAAAGAAGGCTTCTTGTTTCTTTTCTAGTCTCTAAAGAAGGCTTCTTGTTTCTTTTCTAGTCTCTAAAGAAGGCTTCTTGTTTCTTTTCTAGTCTCTAAAGAAGGCTTCTTGTTTCTTTTCTAGTCTCTAAAGAAGGCTTCTTGTTTCTTTTCTAGTCTCTAAAGAAGGCTTCTTGTTTCTTTTCTAGTCTCTAAAGAAGGCTTCTTGTTTCTTTTCTAGTCTCTAAAGAAGGCTTCTTGTTTCTTTTCTAGTCTCTAAAGAAGGCTTCTTGTTTCTTTTCTAGTCTCTAAAGAAGGCTTCTTGTTTCTTTTCTAGTCTCTAAAGAAGGCTTCTTGTTTCTTTTCTAGTCTCTAAAGAAGGCTTCTTGTTTCTTTTCTAGTCTCTAAAGAAGGCTTCTTGTTTCTTTTCTAGTCTCTAAAGAAGGCTTCTTGTTTCTTTTCTAGTCTCTAAAGAAGGCTTCTTGTTTCTTTTCTAGTCTCTAAAGAAGGCTTCTTGTTTCTTTTCTAGTCTCTAAAGAAGGCTTCTTGTTTCTTTTCTAGTCTCTAAAGAAGGCTTCTTGTTTCTTTTCTAGTCTCTAAAGAAGGCTTCTTGTTTCTTTTCTAGTCTCTAAAGAAGGCTTCTTGTTTCTTTTCTAGTCTCTAAAGAAGGCTTCTTGTTTCTTTTCTAGTCTCTAAAGAAGGCTTCTTGTTTCTTTTCTAGTCTCTAAAGAAGGCTTCTTGTTTCTTTTCTAGTCTCTAAAAGAAGGCTTCTTGTTTCTTTTCTAGTCTCTAAAGAAGGCTTCTTGTTTCTTTTCTAGTCTCTAAAGAAGGCTTCTTGTTTCTTTTCTAGTCTCTAAAGAAGGCTTCTTGTTTCTTTTCTAGTCTCTAAAGAAGGCTTTTTGTTTCTTTTCTAGTCTCTAAAGGCTTTTTGTTCCTTTTCTATAAAATAAAATAAAACCGTGAAGTCTAACTTAAAAACGTACCTCAGAAGCAACAAGACAATGTGATAATGCTTTAGAAACTAGAAGAGCTGCTTGTCTATCACATAAAACTAATTTTCATATTGATTTATTTTAAAATAAGCTTTTTATGTCAGTTTCGAAACGATCAAACTTTAAGTTTTCGAACTAAGATACAAACTAAACTAGAACTCTTAATTACTCTCCACTTCAGAAGCAACATTAAGAAGAATTTCAAAGTGTTTAAAAACTAGAATAGCAGTTAAGATTATTTTCATGCTGAATTTTTTTTTAAAAATAAGCAAAAATTAAAAAAAAAATCAATATGAAAATAAGATTAAATGTTTCAGCTACCGTTCTAGTTTATAAAACCACATTCTAGTTTTTTTTCTTAAAATTGTTACTGAAGTACAGAATAACCAGTAATTCTGTACTTTTTAATATCAGCCCGTTCGTGACTAAATATCAATCAAGGGAAGATTTTTCAGGTAGATATGAATAAACACAGCCTTAAAGTCTGTACTCTAGTCACACTAGGCTGGTTTACAAGCTGCTGGCTATTAGCAGCAACAGCAAGCAGCAGCTGCTTTGGGTTCACACTTGTCCAGTCACTCCTGGTATTAGCAGTGCAGGTCATCCAATCACCGTCTTGCAAAAACACAAACTAACAACAACCAACCCAAGCAGTGGAGTTTCAACTACCACTAGTGCCACTACTAGCAACAAAAAGTTCACACTAGATGGCAGCAGCAGGAAGGGAGTCACATGACCAGCTTGTAGCTGCTAAAGTTGGACATGTCCAACTTCACCAGCCGCTGTTAAAATCACTAGCATGCTGGGAAAAGCAGCTGCTGGTAGCAGTTCAGACTATGCTGCTAGAGCGCTACAACCAGCCAGCAGCAACCAGCGGCTGGGAAACCAGCCTAGTGTGACTGCGGCATAAGTGGTTTTTTTTTAAACTTTTCTAGTACTTAATACACCTTTCGAATCCTTCGTCAAGTTCCTTGCAATAATAAGCAGAATAACCCAAGAGTTCAATTAACAGCAAACTGTAACGGTTTTTCCCCCACATTAGGACCAACAAACGTCCTAAAGTATCGAACGAATACATTGTATCGAAAACAGTCTTCAGATCGTTTTTTAACAACATGTTCATGCTCAACCACAGCTCGAAAGCGTTTCTCCGATCAGATTCTCAGATTATAATAGCTCATACCTCGCTATACGGCCCCTCTTTATACGGCATTTCACAATAACGGCCTTTTTTAAAATTATAGCTCAGTTTCTGTTTACAATGTTGTCCGCTTATGGTGAAAACATTTCGCTTTACAGCCAACTTTCTCTGAACGTATCTCGGGCCGTGAAGCGAGGTATTAATTGTATTGAAATAATTCGGGCCTTATAAACCCCCCCCCCCCCCCCAAAAAAAAAAGAAGAACCGTGTTGGTCAATAACGTTCAAAAGACACGAACTTCTGTAAAAAAAAAAAAGACAAAAACTCGCATCGCCGCCGTTAGTTTCGAAACCCGTTAATCATGTTAGCCACAATACAACAAAACGATCGAGACAGAAAAAAAAAACAATAGCAACAAGAAGAACACGCAAAAAAAAAACAATACTCACAATCGATAAGCCTTGATGGCTTCTGACATGACGACGGCAACAACAAAATATCAGTAGAACAAGAAGTAGACGTCGTCAAAGAGTCGTCAAAGAAGAAGAACCACAGGATGTCGTCGTAACGACAACGACAACAACAATCAAACCGCCGCGCAAAGAAAGAAGAACACTTACAACTGTATTGACGACCAGAATAAAAGTGAACCTTCATGGTGACACCGGAACCACTTCATTCCGCAAGTTTAAATCTCTTGTTTCTTACGGATCTAGACGAAAAAAAACCTCTTCCACACTGCAATGCAGAATTATATACATAAAAAAGCAGATGATATTCCCTCGAATTAAAAATAAAACCACCCTAGAAATGGACGTTTTTGTTAGAAATGAGCAGCAGTAACAGCAGTAGAAGCAGCAATGCAGATGAATACGAAAACATACTAGCCAAACAAAAAACCGTCGTTGGTCAACACGAATAAAAATAACAACATGGACCCAATATTCGACACACACACATAACAGTAACAACAACAAAAATGGCACCCAGAAAGAGTTACGACGAAAAAGAGAGAGAGCAGCACCCCCGTAATATATTCTAAAGGAATAAGAAGACTAAAATGGCATCAAGACATGAAACCAAGGCAACGACGACGACGGCGACTCCTCGTACCACACACCGAAATGGATGGATCGACGTTGTATCGTATTGATTTTTGTTCGGTTCCTAAAAGTCTGCACTCTCGAAGAGAGTTTTGCAAACAAGAACTACAGGGAAAAGGGGATAGAGAGAGAGAGAGATACTTTTAACCATTTTGTCTTCATTCGAAATCCACCTCATTCAGCTTCGTAAGGTTCTCCTCCCCCTTTAACATTATTTCACCCACCGTTCTCCTACAAACACAACCACTATAGTCCACCATCACCTATGGATCTAAAATTGTAAAATGGTTTCGTATGACGTCATCATTGTCAAGAGAAGTCACACACAAACCATACAGAAATCGATATACGTGCCCTCGCGCTCGGCTCTCTTTGAACGTTGACACAACAATCATCATCATCATCATCGGAGGAGGAGGAGTAACATTCAAAATATATATATGTATCATAGATATGTGTGAAAACAAAACCGAAAATACAAATAATACACAAACACACCTTGAGAAGAAGGAGCGACGTGTGACGTCACACACACCCCCATCTCGAAGTTACCAAAATATAACTAAGAATAACATATGTCTTCGTAATGTAAAGTTATGCTGCGATCCAAGTTATTATATTATTGACAATGCATCTTGCAGCACTTGGATCTTAAGGTCCCTCTGCCATAGGCCAACCGGCTGCTTGCAGAGTATTTTTTGTAACTAATTTTTAATGAAAATGTAGGAAACACAGGCAGTTAGAAATCGGTTAGAACTTCAGTTGGCTCCGCCCTTCCGCAACTTCTAATTGGCTGGTTAAGTAGTTTGACGTCACATGCTCCGCCCTTTTCAACGTCAGACTACATAACCAGCCAATTAGAAGTTGCGGAAGGGCGGAGCCAACTGAAGTTCTGACCGATTTCTAACTGCCTGTGTAGGAAACACTCATTTAGTGTTACATTTTTTTTCGAACCATGCAACATATATTTGACAATTCGAAAAACATTGTCGCAGGTCCACATTTTTAACCAAAACTGTAATAATTAGGGCCCTCGTTACAGAAATACTGTCATATGACAGTAAATTGCAATATATCTAGCAGTCATAACCATGTAACAGTCACACAAAAACAAATTACAAAATATCATAATGACAAATACTGACAATTGACTGTCATATTGACAAGTGTAGAAAATATAATGACAATCATAAAATAATAAGACACAAGCAGTGACAGACATCATTATAAGGTAAAATTATCCCAATTTTATGACTTTTTTTCTGTAATGAAGCATCAAAACAAGTAATAATAAAATTGGGATAGTCATACCGTATGATGTCAATGTCTATGCGCTATTATTTTATGACTGTCATATACTATGCTATACACCCGTCAATAGCAGTCATAAGACAATATAATAAGTCCTGATAATATTTTGTAATTTACGTTTGTGACTGTTAAAAAGGTTACGAGCGAGATATGACAATTTCCTGTCATGCGAAAAGACACATTTTTTTTTCTATAATGAACTCCCAAGATACACATTGGGTAGCTGAACTAAGCCACAGCTGAGTGTAGCCACTTGATGGCTACACTAGCTACTTAGCTACATAAGAGCTAAATTCCGTCTTTGTTACACTACGATGTTCTAAGCTTGACTGCATTCTATGTTATTAGCTTCAAGTTGCAGTGATGCCATCTAGTAGCCACATCCAGCTATGTAACTAGAAGCTTCACAGAAGAAATTCTTATGACTAAGTCAAAGCTAATGCTAAACTTCATGAGTTTAGCTCAAATTTTGGCTAAACTAGCAGTAATTAAAAAACGCAAACCTTCAAATACCTTAGAATACTGTGCTCATAAATGTACATTTGTTTGAATGTACACTTAGTGCCAGAAACAGCCACTGGGAGCACTGCATACTGAAAAAACCAACAACTAGCGACGCCATGTTCCAGAATATATTTCAAACCTGACATCATTACTGATGTAAATTATTCATAAATTACAGTTAAACGTGAATTAAAAAAACCTACAGTTGCTGATTTGTTCCCAACTTCATGAAATATGTCTAAAAATGACTGACATCACCAAATTGGCACCGATGGTTGCTAAAAGTTCTGAAAGTAATGGTCCGCCACACTTTTTTTTGTGTGGCGGACCATTATTCGTGACGTCAAAACACTGTCTCAAGAGGAAACTGCTCGTAGTAATGGATGCCAAATTTCATACAGGTCTTGCACCTTAAGGCACAAAAATAATAATAAAAAACATTGTGGAAAAAAAAAATCCTAGCAGTTTGGACAGAATTCAAAATCGTTAAGATTTTGTCAAAAGACGAAGTGACTCATTTCTGGCTCCTTGTTTCTTGAAGCACCTACTTGAAGCATCTACTTGAAGCACCTACTTGAAGCACCTACTTGAAGCATCTATACTTGAAGCATCTATACTTGAAGCATCTATACTTGAAGCATCTATACTTGAAGCATCTATACTTGAAGCATCTATACTTGAAGCATCTATACTTGAAGCATCTACTAGACAAAAAAAAATCGAACACACGAAAAAAAAAAACCCCAATTTTGTCAAAAATTATCACATAAAACGAATAAAACACCGTTACTAGGAAGAAAAAAGAAACACGGGTCACTTTCATTCTTGCGTCAGAATAAACAATACGCGCAGCCGAAGAAAAAAAGGAAGCAAATAAAAGCAGAAAATTTCACAGTTATGTTGCAGAATATAATAGAAATATGTAATAGAATGGCAGGCTTTCGAAAACAGTTTTTTTCTCTCAAAAGAAATTGCAACAATTTCAAAACATAATACGAAACATGAAAATACGAGGTTGAAAAAAAGCGAGCGAGAAATATAAGACTTCAAAAAAATTGCTGTTTCAACAATGGCCAATAATAATTCCACTTAAAAAATATTCATGAAATTTTGTATTAAAAAATGTTAATAATATTTAGGCTAATAATATAAAAAAACACATTTCCAACCAAAACCAACTTACCAAAAAAAGAGAGAGAAAATAGCAATTTACTCAAGAAAAGAAGATGATTCAGAGTAGAAAACAATGTTCGGAATGTCGAATTAAAACCACCACATTCTTGATTCTTAATCGTTGTTTCGAGTAATTTTCAACTGGAGTATTTATTTAAAAAAACGCACACACCTCCAAGTTGTTTATTAAAATTGTTGAAAAACTAAAGAAAAAATGAAAAGAAAACACCTTTAAGAATTTTATTAAAACTTATTATAATTAGAAGTTGAATTATTTTAAATAAAAGTTCATTTTTCTATCGAAATGGTAAAAAATAAGAGGTGGCAACGGGTAGAACCGAACCGTTTCTACTCGGATCGAAACCGATTTAATCAGTTTGTGGTTCGCCATTTTTTTTTTTTTGGAAACCGGTTCTGATCAGTTCATCAATCTTGACGAACCAAGATACAATATGCATTATTAGCATATTTGCGAAGCACTTTAGTTAGACGTGGCAAAGTATAGAACCGAACCGAATCCACTAGGTTTTTAACCATTTCTTATCAGTTAGACCTATACTAGCGAACAGGCCCTATTAGTTCCAGTAATTGACGAACCGGTTCTATGAGTTCCAGTGCTTGACGTACCGGTTCTATGAGTTCCAGTGCTTGGCGAACCGGTTCTATCAGCTCCAGTGCTTGGCCAACCGGTTCTATCAGCTCCAGTGCTTGGCGAACCGGTTCTATCAGCTCCAGTGCTTGGCGAACTGGTTCTATGAGTTCTAGTAATTAGCGAACCGGTTCTTTGAGTTCTAGTAATTAGCGAACCGGTTCTATGAGTTCCAGTAATTAGGCCAACCGGTTCTATGAGTTCCAGTAATTAGGCCAACCGGTTCTATGAGTTCCAGTAATTGGCCAACCGGTTCTATGAGTTCCAGTAATTGGCCAACCGGTTCTATGAGTTCCAGTAATTGGCCAACCGGTTCTATGAGTTCCAGTAATTGGCCAACCGGTTCTATGAGTTCCAGTAATTGGCCAACCGGTTCTATGAGTTCCAGTAATTGGCCAACCGGTTCTATGAGTTCCAGTAATTGGCCAACCGGTTCTATGAGTTCCAGTAATTAGGCCAACCGGTTCTATGAGTTCCAGTAATTAGGCCAACCGGTTCTATGAGTTCCAGTAATTAGGCCAACCGGTTCTATGAGTTCCAGTAATTAGGCCAACCGGTTCTATGAGTTCCAGTAATTAGGCCAACCGGTTCTATGAGTTCCAGTAATTAGGCCAACCGGTTCTATGAGTTCCAGTAATTAGGCCAACCGGTTCTATGAGTTCCAGTAATTAGGCCAACCGGTTCTATGAGTTCCAGTAATTAGGCCAACCGGTTCTATGAGTTCCAGTAATTAGGCCAACCGGTTCTATGAGTTCCAGTAATTAGGCCAACCGGTTCTATGAGTTCCAGTAATTAGGCCAACCGGTTCTATGAGTTCCAGTAATTAGGCCAACTGGTTCTATGAGTTCCAGTAATTAGGCCAACCGGTTCTATGAGTTCCAGTAATTAGGCCAACCGGTTCTATGAGTTCCAGTAATTGGCCAACCGGTTCTATGAGTTCCAGTAATTGGCCAACCGGTTCTATGAGTTCCAGTAATTGGCGAACCGTTTCAATAAGTTCCAGTAATTAGCGAACCGGTTCCACCGGTACCGAACCGTTGACATCTCTATAATAAAAAAGGCAAGGAGTAGGAAAGAGAAATAAACATAACACATTGAAGAGAAAGTACTTTAAGTTCTACCAAACAATAATAAAACCCAAAGAGTCCAAAGACGAAAAAACAATTGTTAACAACAAAAGTAACTGAAATTCAAGTACTACAAGGGCTTCACAATTCATTTCCTTCCTTCCTTCCCATACTGCGACAACTCTAAACGACATTTTGTGAATCACAAAATATCGTTAGAGATGTCAACTGTTCGGAACCAGTTCGCCAAAAACTGAAACTGATAAGAACTGGTTCCAAACCGAATAGATTCGGTTTGGTTAAACCCTGCGCCACCTCTAATATTCGGAACCGGTTAGTCAAGATCCACTAACTGATCAAATAACCGGTTTCAAAAAAAAAATCGCGAACCGATTGAACCAGTTTCAGAACCAAGTAGAAACGATTCCGTTCCAATGGGTACGTGCCACCTCGATTATGGCAAATCGGCTAGTTGTTATTTAGGCATAACAGCTAGCCGATTTACAAGCCGAATTAGTGGTTTTGCATATTAGCTAGGGAATTTGGTAAATAACTTTTCACTTTAGCGTAATTTCTACCACAAATTTCGAAGTAAAATCCCTACAAGAGATCTTCCGAGCCACTCACAACACACGTAAAAACTGCAAAACAGGTAAAAGTGCCGTTCAAATTTCAAGATAAGATGTTATATTTAAATAATAGAGTTTTAGTGAAGAAGAAAAAACGAAAAGAAGAATATTTTCTCCAATTTACCTTAAAGCAAATAAGGTTCGAAGGTACCGTCGCCGCCGCCGCGTGTAAGCCGATCCCGTTTTTTTTATCGTCGTTCTCACTTAAACGAAGAAAGGCTCGAGAGAAAGCGCGTAAAAGCGAGAAATTATTAAACCGATCAAGAAGCTCCGAACTGAAAGTCATTTATTTCGTTCTCTCGGTATTCCAACATAAAACAGCGTACATAATGCATAAATATTGCCCAAGGGTGAACGTCTTGCGGGTGAATTATAAAACGGAGCCGTGGCTTATTCATCATATTATACATATTATTATTATTATTAAACAACCATAAAATATACGACCACTGTGTGTGTGTTTCTACAGGCGAAAAACCAAATTAATGAATGATGGAAAAACACGACCGCAGAAGACACGAAATCGATCCAAAAAGACTAATATATTAAATATCATGGCTATATAAATATAGTGCAAGTGTCAACTGACACACACTAGAATGTCTCACCATATTTATAGAATGGCAGAAAGAAGACTCGAAATTAAAATGACGCGTGACATTTTCAAACGAACCGAACTGTCAATCAATAAATTACCAACGTTCAGTTCTTTAATTCGTCTAGCAGCGGCTGTTTAGCTCTTTATCTGGTCTAGCAGCAGCCGTTTAGCTCTTTATCTGGTCTAGCAGCTGCCATTTAGCTCTTTATCTGGTCTAGCAGCTGCCATTTAGCTCTTTATCTGGTCTAGCAGCTGCCATTTAGCTCTTTATCTGGTCTAGCAGCTGCCATTTAGCTCTTTATCTGGTCTAGCAGCTGCCATTTAGCTCTTTATCTGGTCTAGCAGCTGCCGTTTAGCTCTTTATCTGGTCTAGCAGCTGCCGTTTAGCTCTTTATCTGGTCTAGCAGCTGCCATTTAGCTCTTTATCTGGTCTAGCAGCTGCCATTTAGCTCTTTATCTGGTCTAGCAGCTGCCATTTAGCTCTTTATCTGGTCTAGCAGCTGCCATTTAGCTCTTTATCTGGTCTAGCAGCTGCCATTTAGCTCTTTATCTGGTCTAGCAGCTCCTATTTAGCTTTTATTTGGATAAGTTGGTCAATCAGCAGCTGTTTAGCAGCTATTTCACCGGCCGTTTGGCTAGTTATTTGATCTAGCAACTGCCATTTAGCTCTTATTAGATCTAGTAGCTGCTGTTTAGCTCTTTATTTGGTATATCAGCTGCTATATAGTTGTTTAGTCTTTAGACAAAAATGAATTTAAAAAAAAAACTAAAATTCTGAGAGGCAGAAAGGAATCTAAAATTAACTGTAACAAAAGGAGGATTTCAATTATAAAGATTTCTGAAAAAAAGATGAAAACAAAAATCCAATTATAAAAATCCATTTTGCAAAACAAAATCCACATCAGGAGGGAAAAATCTCATAATATTTGAATATTTCCTTTCAAAACAGACAAATGAATGCAGCAGCAGACATTAAGTTTAAATCTATAATCCATTAGGAAATTCTTTCGGGGAAAATACTTTGTTTTCATTAAAACATAAACTAATTTATTATTAATTTAAATCGAGAATAAAAAATTCTTTTGTCTCAAACGCAGACGAGACAATAACCAAATTAAATAATATTGTTTCACTTTTCTGTCACTAGAGTCGCTGGCAGCACTCTAGAACTCAAAACTATTTTCTGTGTCTGCTGCGCCACCTAGAGGATCACAATGACAATCACTGTGTCCAGAAAATACAACCAACTGCTTCACTCTGATTATTATTCTGTCAGGAACACAATTAAGAAAAACTAGAAAGTGTTTTAGAAACTAGAAGGGCAGCTCAATCACTTAAATGACTTTCAAAATGAGCCAATTTTAAGCATACATTTTTTTTTTCTTCAAATTTTTGTTTTAAAAGATGTCAAAACATGAAAATACTTTTAAAAGTGATTGAGTTGCCCTTCTAGATTCTAAAACACTTTCTAGTTTTTTTTTTAATTTTATTTTTGACATTATAGATTAGTGATTGAGCTATTATTCTAGTCTTTAAAGACAGAATAATCAAGAGTTCCGAAAAATAAACTGTTAATAAACCATCTTAACAAAAATCCACCACAATTACACAATCAAATTTTGGCACTAAAAAGTTAGAATGAACAAAAGAAGCCAGAATTGATTGTGTGAACCCAGCTTTCAGTGGAAAGAGGAAAAAAAAAAAAAAACGAATTCCTTGAAACGAGGCCCTCGATGGAAATAAATATGCATTGAATAATAATAATTAGAAATCGGGACGAACTTCAGTTGGCTCCGCCTTTTTTATGACGACCGGCAACTTTTAATTGGTTTGTTATGTGGTTCGACGTTGAAAAGGGCGGGGCATGTGACGTCAGACTACATAACTAACCAATTCGAAGTTGCCGTTCGTCACAAAAAAGGCGGAGCCAACTGAAGTTCGTCCCGATTTCTAATCGCCTGTCTCGCAAATCATCCTCATAACTCCCAATCCAATTATCACTCCCTCACTTTTTTTTCTTCCCAATTAAGTAGAAAAAAAGGAACCATTTTTAAATCTCCAATCGTCATTTATACCAAACAAATTTTTTGGAGGAAAACATTTAGAACTTTCATAAAACGCATAAAATAGACAAACTAAGAAGAATTTGAAAAGTAGCCATTTTGTTGTAATTGCACAAGTTCACGGATTCCGTGAACTTTCTCGAAAAAAGAAAATCTCTCGAATTCTCGAAAAGCCAAGGACAATAGTAGACGTGTCGGTAAAGTTTGTATATTCCGACCTAAACGTGTTCAATCAGATATTCAGAACACATTTGTATTGCAGATGGCATTAAAAAACGGTCCGCAACGGGTAGAAATTTCTCAATAAGTTCGAATGACCACTCCAAATGGCCAGTGTAACAGAAACAGATGACCATTTGTAAGGCATCGGAGGAAATATCGTTCATTTTATAAGTTTCTGTCGGATCGTTTATAATTAAAGGTGAAGTGAACAGATTGTAAAAAAATTCACTGTGTGCAGCTAAAACCGATTTGTGAATCGGATATTTGTTCCCATTCGCATCTTCCAAAACCCCGTCACAAAGGGCCAATAACCCGATTCGGTCCATACTAGCTTCTGATGTCATTTGATTTTATTAAATTTGAGACCAAAACCAAACCATAGTCTTTGATGTAAAACAGGATTTTTAAATTTGAAGTTAGTATTTTTTTTTTTTAAAAAAAGGTCCCAACAGCCACGTCTGTGCTTGTTGGAGAGGGCACTTGTGTCATGTGTTGCTACAATAACCTTTTTTGAGGAAGGGGTCAACGTGGGGCCTTGGCACACATGTGGGCTGTGTGTGTGTCCCATCATCCCCACATTCTCTTAAAATGTGGAGTTTCCAACAAGAATTTCTCGTTTTTAATATGGTTTTTATCTTAAATCGAATCTACAAAGGAAATTAAAGATAAAGTCTATCAAATAATTAATTTCTATAAGAAAATATTTAATTATCTAAATAATTGATTCAATCTTACAAAAGTCATTTTCTTAAGATGGATTTATGAACAGCTGATTTTGATTATTTTTATTGTTTTTTTCTTCTTCTGAAGAGCAAAATTAAAGAGAAACTAGAAAAGTGTTTTACAAACTAGAAGGGTGATTTCATGTTCACACATCTTTCAATATAATCCTTTTATATGCAAAAATTAAAAATATGTAGTCTGCTTAAAATTGAATCAAATTGCCACAAAAAGGTTATTTTTGAAGAAAAAAATGACAAATATTAAGTAATTGAGCCTGTCCTTCTAGTTTCTAAAACACATTCAAGTTTTCTCTTGATTTTCTGACTGACTGACAGAAAAGAGTTCGAGAGGCGTTTACACACTTTTAAACACATCTTCCCTTGTAATTTCATATGGCAATTAGAAAGAATTTCACCGATTTTTCTTGCCTATTTACATTCGGTTAAATAGAATTATTATTCAAATTAGATTTCTTTTTACAATGAAATTATTTTTCTGCGTGTATGAACCATCCTCCGAAGTAAATAGCGATCTATCATCATAAGAGAATATCTTACTAAGAAAGCGGAACAGAAAAAAAAAAACGGAAGAGATGGATTGAGTATGTTTAACTTCAAGTGACGTCAATGAATCAACAAAAAAATCCTCATGGGTTTATCGAAATTGATCGTCTTTGTTTCCATTATCAGTCACAACAAAAGTATTCCAAACTTATATTTGCATAAAACATTTAAGAGGGCTCCATAGAAAAATACTTGTGTAATTGCAAGGTAGATGGCGCCTGCAACTCCTCCATACGTGGGCAAACTACACTCACCACCAATTAGTTGAAATAGAATGCAGCCTCCTTTTAGCTCTAAAAAGCGCGTCCAAAACAACCTTAATTACCAGAGCACGTGACAAACTTATACCCAGAACATTAATATAAGTGAAGAGAGAGCACGTGTAGAAATTTGCGATGACGCAATTAAAAGTTTGCCACGTGACAAAAAGGAAAGATGAGTGTCAGCAGTACATTTCTATGGGAGGAGGGCTAGTGGCGCCATCTAACGATACAGTGACGAAATAAATGATCGATCTACTTGCATTCTTGAGCCAATATTAAGTCCGGAACACACACACGGAATTCCGCCAAGGAAAAAGAAAAAAAAAGTCATTTTCTTTTTCTGTATCTCTGTTGTTCACACACAGAAACAGAAAAGTAATGAGGAAAGTTGTGCGCGCCCTCTACTGAGCAAGAAAAGAAAACATTATATTTAGATCTATTGCCAAAATGGATTCCAATTTGCTTTTTTTGTCATGTCACGTCATGCTTCTTTCTGATTGGTGGGAATTTCAACAGAATATTTTGAGAACGGAAAAAGTTGAGCTTTTGTTCAACTTATTTTTAATGAATTTTCCGTTCACTTTTTATGGAAAATTGTCTCATTTAAATATTCTGTTAAATATTTTCTGAGCTGAATTCCGCGTGTGTGTTCCAGGCTTTAAGATGATACAAAATTCCTAGTTTCTCCAACAAATTAACCCACCTTGTATTTGATTAAACACATTCAGAGATTGTGTTCAAATCTTTGATTAGAGGGTTCAAGTTGAAGTTCAAAGTGTTAATTTTCCATTTTGAATTGTGGTACAGACAGGGATGGGTAGGTATAATACGTCACGTGTTTATACTGTATAATATGTGACGTATAAAACTGTTATTTTGTGTACGTATAAAACCAAACGTACAAAACTAAAAAAGTTTAATAAATATGGTTGAGGCCTTTCCGAATTTACTCAGTCAAGCCAATGTAATGACGTCATTTCGACACGACCTGATCATTCTACCGTAAACCACGAAATGTAAGCCGCGTATACTTGACCAGCGCATTATTTGTTTCCATTCTATATAAATAAATATAACCAATAATTAAGAATGGAGAAAAAAAAATTAGGCTTTTAAAAAGTTAAATGACTTAAACAGACAGAAAAAAATAGGATAAAAAAAAGGTTGTTAATGAACATTAAATATGTTTGCAACCCACAAGAAAACACCTACATAGTTAAGAGCAGACACACACAAAAAAATCAATGTAAATCTTATTGGTTGGTGGTGCTATTAATTCTCGTTTTCTGCCGCCATCTTTTAATGGAAGCTCTGATCAAGTAATTCCCAAAACACATTTATCAAATATATCCAACAAACACCACCACCTCATTTACTTCACAGAGTTACAACATTAAAGTACTTTTAGAAAGTTATTAATGTCGTAAAGAACGAGCCGAACTCAGCAGCTACTATAGCTCACTCAACAAACACGAATGGTGCGCCCTTTAGTGGCAGATAACCGAACCCAGTAAGGTGCCCTTTTCGTGTCCTTACCCTCCTCCTCCTCCTCTTCATGGACTCTTAGTTGTTAGCTCGGTTACTGTTTAAGTCCACAAATAAATTTCTCCATTAAACAAACAGCTGTTGTTAGTCATAATAGAAAAACATATATACATAGAGGTAGATCAACTCCATGTTAAGAAGGCATAACCATCAGGGAGGGGTGAGTGAGCTTTAATTGTATAGCCTCTCTTCAAGGGTGAACACGGTGTAGACTCTGACCTATATAACAATGGTCAGGAGTCTCAGAAACAGGCAGTTAGAAATCGGAGAGAACTTCAGTTGGCTCCGCCCTTTTTATGACGACCGGCAACTTCTAATTGGTTTGTTGTGTGGTTCGACGTTGAAAAGGGGCGGAGCATGTGACGTTAGACTACATAACCAACCAATTAGAAGTTGCCGGTCGTCATAACAAGGGCGGAGTCAACTGAAGTTCTCCCCGATTTCTAACTGCCTATGTCGCAGAACCACCAAAAAAATGTAGAAATGCACAGCTTTATGTTTTATGAACAGCTGATTTTCGAACTTATAACTATTTTAGCTCTTTAAAAAGAGCAAAATTAAGAGAAACTTAAACATGTTTTAGAAACTAGAAGGGTAGCTCAATCACACTTAAGAGGGTATTATATCTTTTCATGTTTGATATCTTTCAAATTTAACTTTTTAATAGACTTAATTAAAAATATCGTTTACTTAAATTTAGATAAAAGGCTTATTTTAAAATATATCAACATTAAAATATCCTTTTAAGTGACTGAGCTACCCTTCTAGTTTCTAAACCCTATTCAAGTTTCTCCGTCATTTCGCGCTTCTGAAATACAAAACAATGAAGAGCTCGAGAGACGTTAAAATTGTCTTTAAAATCTTATCATGAATAATTAATCTGATAACACGAAGTATATTTTCGGTCCAGTTCCTTAGAATAGAATAATAATTCTTTTAACACGAAAAAAATGTTATTGTCTTTTTCATTTCGTGTTAAACGGTTCATACAGTATGCGAAACCACGTGAACCGCAATTGTTTTTCAATGAACCCCCCCCCCCCCCCCTCTTTTCCAAAATAAAACCTTTCAGTAAATATTTGATCGAAATCTTAACTTAATTACAAACACGCCATTTTGAGGGGCGACTGACTAAGCGCCAAATTGAACAAACGCCAAACTGAATAAGCGCCAAATTGAACAAACGCCAAACTGAATAAGCGCCAAATTGAACAAACGCCAAACTGAATAACCGCCAAATTTTTGGCTTTTATTCAGTTTGGCGTTTGTTCCATTTGGCGCTTATTCAGTTTGGCGTTTGTTCCATTTGGCGCTTATTCAGTTTGGCGTTTGTTCAATTTGGCGCTTATTCAGTTTGGCGGTTATTCAGGTTTTTTGTAAATTCTGATGGTCCAAATATTGTGAGCTTTTATAGACGTCAGACTGTGCAGATTTACAAACAGAACATGCTAACCTAACCTAACAATGTGTTTATCACATTTTGGCGGTTATTCAGTTTGGCGTTAGTTCAGATTGGCGTTTGTTCAATTTGGCGCTTGATCAGCGCCACCATTTTGAGCTCCTAATTGTTAATTCCTGCCTAGGTTCAGAGATTACAACTATTCAATTGATTTTGCTGAGAAAACGTTCAAATGAAACAATTTCGTACATTCGGGGCTACTTCATCCAAAACCCTCGCCATTTCAAAATGAAACACCTCCTCCTCCTCCTCCCCCTCCCTAACCCCATAAAAATAACTCAAAAGAATTCTCTTTTCAATTCTAAACTACTTTAAAAAGAAAAGAGAAAAAAAAAAACTAACGACCCGTTAAATAAAATCCTAAAATCCCATTCATTGACCGTTACGCTAGCCTGATCAGGCAAATCACCACTTTACCAAAATGGTTACGAGAAACAAAAAAAAGAGTAGAAGAGCTTTTTTTAATAAAAAAAAAATGAAAAACACCTTACAAGCACTACTAGATCCTTTGCGGAGCTTACTGATACCGCAAACCGATCGTTACAAATCATTTATTAACAGCGTGATACCTCTATCTTTGGTTAATCAACATTGAATTGTTGATTAACCAAAGATAGAGGTATCACGCTGTTAATAAATGATTTGTAACGATCGGTTTGCTGTATCAGTAGAAACTTAAAAAATTGTTAGAAACTAGAACGGTTAGCTGGATCAGTTTTATTTTCAAGTTTATATATTTCAAAATAAACTTTTTACTCTTAAAATTGACATAAAAAGCTTATTTTAAAAGACATAATTATGAAAAAATACCTTTAAATGTCTGATTTACCCTTCTAGTTTCTAAAACACTTGAGTTTCTCTTAATTTCGCTCCTGAATAACAAAATAAACAAGAGTTCGAGGAGCGTGTTTATTATTTTAAAACCACCTAAAGATGTTATGAACAGCTGATTTTCGAACTCAGAAGAGCAAAACTAAGAGAAAGTGTTTTAAAAACTAGAAGAGTAACTAAACAACTTAAGTGATATTTTCATGTTGACATCTTTCTTTCAAAATAAGCTTTTTTATACAAAAAAAAATATAACTTGGATCTTGAAAGATATCAAACATGAAAATACCCGTAAGTGATTGAGTTACCCTTCTAGTTTCTAAAACACTTTCTCTAGTTTTTTCTTAATTTTGCACCTGAAACACAGAATTAATCAAGAGTTCTAGAGGCCGCGTTTACAGCTATAAATCCACCCATTTCACATACACACACAAACGTTTACTATACACAAAGTGAAAAATCAGTCATTTTGCACAATTACCGAACGTATAGTCAGACAATGTGAAAAATAAGTAAACTACACCACGTTAAGTTACTTACCCTGATAAGAGAGCGTAGAAAAAACGTGTTCTCCTCCTACACAGAATTCCTCAAAAAATCCGCTATTTTACATTGTCGTCTAACATGACAACGCGTTTACATTAGGTGCGGCGGCACCTGCGTAGGAGGTTATACATACAGACACTTTTCATTTAGTTAAGGACTCACGCGTAAACCCTCAGCTCATCATTATAATATAAAATCAAGACAATCTAACTACACATTAACAGTGTGACGTCACATAATCCATAGAAAAAATTAAACGCCAAAAAAAAATCGACTTCGGAAAGGGTGAGACTAAAACACGGAAACTTATGGAAACGCGCGGAAAAATAAATTTTAGGCTATTATAAGCGTTACAACTTACAAGAAACGGAAAATACATGCAGACACATTGGAAAACACAAACACACGGAAAACGCTTACAAATTACACAGGGAACACAGGGAAAACACTTACAAACACTCAGAAAAGTTCGGAAAACGCTTATAAACACGGAAAAGCGCGGAAAACACAAAGACAACACGTGTTTATAAGTGTTTTCCGTGTGTTTGTAAGTGATTTCCACATTTTTCCGTGTGTTTGTAAGTGATTTCCGCACTTTTCCGTGTGTTCATAAGTGTTTTCCGCACTTTTCTGTGTGTTCATAAGTGTTTTCCGCACTTTTCCGTGTGTTCATAAGTGTTTTTCGCGCTTTCCCATGTGTCTACACGTATTTTCCGTGCCTAGTAAAGCTTATAGTAGCCTAATATTTATTTTTCCGCGGGTTTCCGTCAGTTTCCGTGTTTTAGTCTGACCCCTTTGGAAACGAAATAAAACGAAAATATTTGGCCAACGGACCACTTTCTGACTGCAAAATGAAACCGGGGTTACCGTCAAAACCAACCACTTAGGCCCTCAACATACAGACCACCGTAGTGTACTCTTAAGTGGCCGATTTTAGCGACGACCGCACTTCATTTGTAGTTGAAAAAGTGGTCCCGTGTGTCAAGAAACTAAACTTCAAACTTACAGTTGCGTATGCGTAATTAAACGCGCCGCAATATATTAAAAAAAAAACTATAAAAAAACACGTTTCACGAGACCTGTCAATCACTTCCGAAGATAAATAAAACCTCCTACCACCTTCCCACCCACGCAACAACAACAACACACTCAAGAGATGATGATAAAGCGATCTCTCATATAATAGATCTCACTTTACGAAGACAAATTAAAGAGCATTGTATGCGAGGCTAATCGGATATAATAAGTATATGAGGTAAAGTCTATTCTAACAAAATTAGGGGTGTTTACTAATGAAAGAAAAAAAAAAGGAGGGAGACATCACAGCAGTGAGTCATAACTATGAACCAATAAAGGGACGTCGAGAGAGAGGAGAAGAAAAAAAAAAAACACCTGATCAAAATATAAGTTGAAACGATTTTTACATCAATTTTAAGTCTAAAAATGACCGCATTTTGATCGAAACCTTACATTAAAAAGTATAAAATAAATGTATTTATTATTAAAAAGTGCATTAAATGTCATTCACATTGCTAAAAAAACCTTTTTCTTTTCTCTCTCTTCTTGGCCACATTCGGCAAAGACACACAAAAAAAAACCCCCGAGACAAATGATCCAAATTTAGAAACACATTTAGGAGCAAAAAGGATCCTTTAAAGAATATTCAAAGCTTCAATTACTCACCACAAGATACTGAAGGATGATAATTATTAATTTAATCACTGGATGTTCCTCTTCTTATCGAAGGAACACAATAAAAATTACATGATGAACAAACGAAAACCGCTTCGAAGCTTTCAATAGAAACACATACACAAATGGCCGCCACCGCCGCCGCAAAACTCTCTTTCTCCCCCTTTACTTTTCTTAAATGAAGCGCGTCACTACCGGAACGGAAGTGACGTCCATTCTCAAACAGTCGACGCATGCGCGATGTGATCAAAAAAAGCGCGCAAAATATAAATGTCAAAATACAGGGTGTTTTAATAAAATTCATTATAAACATTAAGGTCTGCTTCATACAGAACACTTGTTACATTTTTTTTTTTGGTAAAATAATAGTTAAATTGTGACAAAAAGACTTTCTTGACCAGTTTCACACAATGGCCGTTCTTTACACATTTTTTTCACTTGTATTATATACCTGCCTCATCGTAAGAAACTTGTGACGTCAGAAGGGTTGTCAAAAAATTAGGCTTATCATTTTTGTCTAATTAAAAAAGGTGCAATAAACAAGAGAACAATACGATAACCGATACGATACGATAACCCCTATGACGTGACAAGCTTCTTTTACAATGAGGCAAAATAATGGTATGCATTTTTCAATCATTAAGAATGTTTTGAGGCTAAAATTCTAACAATTCAAGGGTGGTAGAAAAATGACAAGTGTGCAACCATGCATTCTTTTAATTGTAGCCTCTAAACAGTCTTAGTGATTGCAAAACGCATACTACTTATAGTCTAAAACATAACATAGTTATAAAATAGCAAAACTCTCAAATTAAAGTTAATTTATAAAATGTAATCACAGCAAATTTTGAAATTACTTGCATGAAGTTAACGTAATTAACTTCTGAAACCTTGAATCTTCCATGAATTAAGTCTTGACATTAGAACACAATATGGACAATTTTTAATGAAACCAATAAAAATAAAATGGCATCATGATTTACTTTTACAGAGAATAATAATAATAAAAAGACGTGTGCTTACTTCAATTATGATATTTATATATACATTAAATGTATAAAAAAAAGGAAAATACAATTTCAACAAAACCTCAACCGAATTCCAAGACAACCCCCACAAAAATTGAAAACTTCGCTTTTCAAGAACACGTTGAAATGAAGAATTTTGTAAATCGTTAGGGTGTAATTGACAAGAATTGTATAGATTGGAGGTTTATAATAAATAAAAAATCAGTAAAAAAAAAAACCACTTCTCATTGAAGTTTTGTGGGGAAAAGGACCACACCTAATTTATCTAAAAAAAATTATCCCTCTCATTAAATGATGTCGCAAACGCACGCAAATTATGTTACAAATAGTAAATTAAAAACAGTTACAAACTGATTAATTGGCGTCGGAATAACAGAAAATGTCTACAAATTTAAAAAAAAATTAAACAAATTCAATCCAGAAAATACAATGGATTTTTTACTCTCTCAGCAAATGTGAACGCACTTAACACATAAAACATATCAAGTCATAAATTCGAATCATTTATATTTGTTACGGATCAGATTTTTATGCAAATGATACTCAATCTGTGGAGAAAGAGCCAATTGTGAAGTAACAATCCCATTTAGATCAATCAACAATGGTTTTATCAATCAAAAACACTGCTTAGAGGCTAGAACTCGAGTTCATAACTGATGGCAACTAGTCTCTCTTCTAGCCTCTAACCAGCCTTAATGATTAGAAAAAACTGCATAACTGCAGTTGCTCTAATGACAATGATTACTTCACAATTGGCACATGGGCCACACATTGAGAAACATTTTACTTAATATTGCATAAAAATCCGAGCTCTAATAATTATGAATTGTCAAGTTTTTTTTAAAAAAAAAGGTGGCACGAAGTTTGCTACTAATTTGAAAGTTAGACACTTTAGTCGGTAAAAATATAAACTAATATTAATAATCCAACTTTGTAAACAGTTTATGTGACAAATTTGAGCAAACTTAAAGAAAACCATCCACTTGTTTCAAAAAACGATTGGGTTTAAAACCTTTTGCTTAACTAAATTAATTCCCCGGTGACCAAATATTTCAATAAATACAAAGCCAAAACAAACAAACAAAAAAAACCTTCCACATTCTTTCTCTTCTTAAGATACAATTTAAGATTCAGTTCCTCAAAATTAAAATTATCACTAAAAATACATTAAAAATTGGGCTGGAAAACTTGTAAAGAAAAAGCTTCAAAGAACACTTAAATTATTGTTGCTGTGTTTCAAGTCGTAAACATAGTTATCACTAGAAAAAAAGAAAAATGTCTAAATCATTCAACTTCAGATTCATTCAAATAAGTCGAAATCGTACAAAAAAAAAGTTTTAAAACAATTAAGGTGGGTTTTAAAGTGTAAACGCCTCTCAAACTCTTAATTATTTTGTCTTTCATCAGGGGCAGAAATGAAGAGAAACTTGAATGTGTTTTAGAAACTAGAAGGGTAGCTCAATTACCGTAGAGTATTTTCATGTTGATATCTTTTAAAATAAGCTTTTTATGACAGTTTGTCATCGTAAAAATATCCTTAACTGATCGAGTTACTCTTCTAGGTTATAAAACACTTTCTGGTTTCTCTTAGTTTTGGCTCTTGAAAGACAGAATAATCAAGAGTTTGAAAATCCACTGTTCATAAACCATCTTAAGTCAAATTAAGTGACTTGAATGTTATCGGGACAAAAAAAAGTTTAGTCTAATAATATAAAAACAGCTGCAAAACGCTCATAGAGCAATGCGTTTGTGTTAAGTCTAATTGACATTTTCAATCAAATAACAATCGCTAGAAAAAATTCATAATCGTATGGCAGTCATAATGATTTTATGGATATGACTATTCGTCGTATAATAATGATTCATAATTAGCTTTTGTCACGAGATATTATCCTAGACATTACAATATAATGTCTTCTGACAGTCATAATACCTTTCTGTTACAAGCCCTATGGTTGCGACTAATGTTGCTACTGGAGTTGTTTAAATCAAATCACATATAAATTAACATTCTTTTTATAAATCAATTTTAAATTTACTTATTGGGTTATTTTGAAATTGGCTATTAAGGTTTTTATTTGAGAAAAGTCAACTATTTTTAACTTAAATGTATTGCCATTGCCAAAACTTCTAAAAATTTCTTTAAGTGTATGCAGGCCCGGACTGGCCCGGCCGGCTGACCGGCGATCGCCGGTCAATTGGGGGCCACAAATAAATAAATTAAAAAAAATGGGGCCAACACAATTTCATAGCCGGTGGGGTCAACCACTAGCCAGTCCGGCCCTGAGTGTATGCATGTTTTATTATTTTGTTTTTAAAGTACTTGATTTAAATCAAATAAAATCTGTTTTGAATAAAAAAAATCAGAATTTTTTATTACAACCCTGATATATCACTCACAACCAAGCACAACTCTCGTACTCAGTTCTAGTTAATTGGCAAGACAATCGTAAATTTACTTCTTCGCCTGCTTTTCTCGTCAGCATCATCATTACTCATAAAATTAAAAAAAAACCATAACGAAGAAACAGAAGCAAAACCAATCAACACGGCTAAACTTAAGTTCACCCAGTTTGTAAAAAACCCAAAATAAATGGAAGAAAATAAAAATACCGAAAGTACCACAGAATCTGTTTCACTTTTAGCGACAGACAGAACTGTCGTTAACATTAGAAAGCGACACTATTCCCAACCGAATAGAAGCAGCTAACACTTACAAAGACGTACTTTGAAAAAAATAAAATAAAATAAAAAACACCCTGATTTTTTATATGAAGACTAAACATCGACCATAAAAATGGGGGGGGGGGGGGGGAAATGAGGGAAGTTTAAATAGAAAGGACGGTGATTAGTCTAAAGTGCCACACATACATACACATACTATGCATAAATTAGGTAATGGGAATCCTTTTAGGAACGGTGAACTCCTTTTTTTACAGCATTAGCAAGAAAAATAAAAAACCCCTAAGACAACCCCCAAAAATAAAGGGGTTCAAGAGAAAGAAGTTGTAGTAGATTGAGGTAAATGGGTTAAAATATCCCGGTGGGAAAAACCTCCTTCTCCGTGTTAACGAGAACCGTTCCGACCGCACAACTTGCATATTTTTTTCTCTCTCGGAAAAGTAACAACTTTCAATCGAAAAAAAAAAACCACAAAACTTGTATTCAGTTTTAAAAAATAACTTGGCTTTATGTGGAAGAAAGGCGGTGGCGACAGAGTTCTATCGTCAGACTCCATCTCGACCTGAGTACGCACCCGAACCTCATTACGACGGCTTCACGAGACCTGTTTTCTCTCTCTTTTCTCTATCTCTCATATACCTTTACACCTCCCAAAAACAAATAGCAACATTTGGAGAGAGGATTTTGCTTTTCAATTTACCATGAGTGTGTGCGATCCCATAGGTGCTGCCGAGTCGTATAACGTGTCCGTGTCTTGAGTCGGTTCTCCCTGAAGCTGGCACAAATTGGTTAGCGTTCCCGCACCACAATCGCAAAAAAACCTAATCATAGAAAAGAAAGAAGAAGAAAATAACGATTTAAATGACATCAACCGAGTAGTGAAGTTAACAACACAAAAAAAAACCTGTCGTGTCTGATAAACTCGACTTCATGTCCAGCATGGCAAGTTTTGATACAATTGACACAAATGGCATTCCGATCGGTCGTGTTACAAGTACGACACCTAAAAAAAAAGGAAAATGATGTTTGATGAACCGAGATAATGCTGTATAAATTACAAGGGTTCCCACCAGATATCAATTTTAATTTCCTCTTCAGAGTAATTTATTCTATTTAAAAAAAGTTTTTTTTTTAACTTTTTCTGGTTCCCCTATGATTTAAACTGGTTATAAAGTAGAATCACCCCTTGAAATAATTATATCGGCAGCAAAATTAAGAGAAACTTGAAAATGTTTCAAAACTAGAAGGGTAACTTAATCATTAGAAAGCATTATCATGTCGGTATATCTTAAAATAAGCTTTATGTGTCAATTTAAACATAATCAAACTTTAAAAGCCAAAAATATTTTTAATTTTTGTCTATAAAAAGTTTATTTTGAAAGATATCATTAACATGAAAATATAATATTAAGTGAATCAGATACCGTTTCTAGATTATTACACGTTTTCAATTTCTTCTTAGTGTTGCCCTTCAGAAAATGCAGAATAACCAGAGTACGAAAATCAGCTGTTCACTAAACATCTTAAAACCGCAAAACGAGCAGTCAATTTAGAAAATTTTAATATTCTTCAGTTTTGCGAACAAATTTCTACGCAAATTTATAATTCACTGAAAATGCCCCCGGGTTTTTCAAATACTGGTGGAAACCCCTCGATAAAAGAATCTTCATTAATCGTGACCTTACCTATAAAAGTCATGCATTGGGAAACTGGTGTAACTAGAAATTTTGTACAAACATTGGCCACTATTTACAGCTTTATCAACAGCATTATGATTATCAAAGATCTTGTTATCTAAACAAATAACGAGAGACGAAAAACGGTGAAACAAATAACAAAAATGAAAAAGATATAAAATCTCCAACCATTAACGTTACGAACCTTTGAGAATCGGTTGAACGCCACTCGCAAGACACAAACCACCAAACTTATTGTTAAAAATCTGATTATATTCAACCGTCGCAGTGGCATTATTCGTTATCTCTACACCGGCAGCCATGCCGTCAAATATGCGATTCTTCCGTAAGATCGGATGGCTTTGAGTACTAACGAGAACTCCGGCTTGAGTATTACGAAAGATATCGTTTTCTTCGAGAATTCCTATCGAGAGAAGAGAAAAACAATCGATTCTAGAAAACACTCGATTTAAAAAAAAAAAAACATTGAACAACAATGAAAAAAAAAAAAGACAAACAAACCCTTTCCGCCGTTAAATATACAAATCCCGCCGTCTCTACCATCGAAAATCTTATTCCTTCTTAAAGTAGGATTCGAATCGGTCTTGATCCAAACTCCGGCCATCGCGTTATCGAAGATCTCATTCTGTTCCAGAATACCGAGACCTCCATTGTAAACGAGAACTCCGCCGTTTTGTCCACCCCAGATTTTGTTACGTTTAATTAAAGGGTTGCTTCCGGTTCTAATTACAAACAAAACAACAATAAATATCAACACAAGATTTAAGAAAGAAACTAGCGCAAGCATAAACAAACAAACCGAATCTGAACACCCGAATAGAGATGGTTAAAGATATCGTTCTCTTCGAGTCGACCGTGACCGTTGTCGTAGAAGTAAACTCCAACCTGATAACAGTAAAAAGAAAAAACGGTTCGAAAACACTGACCACCAGTCATATAACAAAGAACAGAATGAACATATTATACCTGTTTCCCGCTATGGATCCGATTCCGTCTCAACACCGGAGTGCTTCCGGTGGTGATCCAAACACCAGCTAACGTATTGCAGTAAACTTCGTTCTCCTCGATTAAACCTTGTCCCTTTTCGTGCTGCATTTTTTTATACGATATATAAGAAATTAACAACAAAAACCACCCTTTTACAATTCCAAAAAACGAACCACATAAATGCCTCCGTGTTGTCCATGATGGATCTTGTTGTGTCGCACGATTGGATCGCTACAAGTCCTAATTTGTATTCCAGCAAGTGCATTGCCTGCGGGGAAAAAAAGGAGAATAAAACACAATATTCAAGTTCAAACTACGCCATATTTAAGTTCGCTTGTAAGCGCAACCAAGTCTCAAATGCTCTGGTTAAGAGGCTGGTTTTTACAAGTCCAGATTAGATTAATAGGAAAAAAATGGATCGAAAATAAATTGAAAAAATTAAATACAAAATTTTAACTTATTAACAAATAATTGAAAAAATTATGAATAAATAAATGATTAAGAACAAAAGAAATGCGAGATTCTTAGATTTCCTCTCAAGTTTTGCTTCTGAAAAGCAGAATACGCTGGTATAACCAGAGTTCACGCATGAAAAGAGTGGTTCACAAACAAAAAATACCATAAATATTATTATGTTCGATGAGCCCACGCCCTTCTCCAAATATATACACACCACCCTGTTGACCGTTATAAATATCGTTACGTCTGCAAACAACACAATAGCAAAAAACGCAAGTTTAGAGAAAAACGAGGAACAAAAGTAGAAATAAACAAAATTTATTCAATTAACCGTATAGTCGGATCACTGTTTAACGTAATCCAAACTCCAGCAAAATTATTGGAGTGAATTTTGTTCTCTATGAACTGTCCTCGTCCGTTTTCGTGAACATAGATGCCACCGGTTTGACCGTGATGAATCTCACATCTTACAACAGTCGGATTTGCTCCAGCCTTAACCTCAAATCCGGCTATCCTATTGTTATGAATGTCGTTTTCTTCAAAGTATCCCTTAATAAACAAACCAAAATATTTACTTTTTCCACAGAAAAAAGTCGTTGAAAGAGACATTTCCAAATTTTGGGCACTTAAGTTTGGCTTATACTTGGTGAAACGTTGCTATACGATGTCAAGCGAATAATTATTATCAATATTCTTATCACTTAGCATCGTAAAACATTCACGTTTCTCGCTCTGCTTCGCTTCATTGTCTGCTTCTTTGTCTTGCGAAAACAGAAAACTAAGCTGTGATTGGCTGCAAAGTACGGAAACGAAGGTATGCAAAGGCGAAAACGCTATTTTATTGCAGCGAACGCTAACGAAGTGCAAACTTTTTGCTGCGAAACTTTTCCCCCCTTCATTTCACCTTTTTCACCGAGTACGAACTAACCCTCAAGTCTTAACAAATAGGAAGTCTTTTAGATATAATATACAATCGACACACGACAAGACAGTAAAATAAAACAATTAATACCTGGCCGTTGTCGAAAGTAAAGATTCCAACGTCACGACCACTATGAATGTGGTTACGCCTCATTATAGGATGTGCGTGATTCTTAACCCAGATGCCAGCAAGTGCATTACGACTGATTTCGTTATCCTCGTAAGTCCCCTGAGCGAAGTCCGTGATGTAGAGACCGACGTTCTCGCACTCGCTAATGTCGCAGTGACGTACAGCCGGTTCAGAACCACGTCCGCTAACACATACAGCGGCTCCTACTGAAAAAGTCACCAATTGTATACAAAATGCATTCAAACCGAATAAAATCTCTTTCGACGAAGCTCATTAAATAATTAAAATAAAAAAAACGTTAAATGTTGCAAGGATGGAAGGCTGAAACCGTAAAAATTAAGCACGGAAAATCAGCACTATGACTTCTAGACATTTGTTCTCGGCATAAAAGTGAACCGAAAAGACGAATGAATCGACCAACAGAACGTTAGCGAAACATAAGTCGGAGCATAGAACGTTTTCAAACCATGTTTCGGAACACAAAGCCTTATATTCTTTTCAAAATTCACAAAATAGAAAGTTAAAAAATACTCCGAAGTGTCATTATCAAACGAATTGGAGACTCACCAACGGACGAACTACGTATGATGCAGTGATCGATAGTCGGAGAACATTTCTCTCGTATCTCCAGACAGTAATGCTTGTGGTGAGGCACGGACGATGCGAGATCGGGTGAAAATTTCAGCGTGACGTAACCGAGATACGCATCTTGAGCACCCTCGGAGAACGAGATGGTAGATTCCGTAACCCTTTCTAAAGTCACCTTCTTCGCTACGTTACCGGGGGCTTAAACAAAAACGAGATGGAACATTTCTTAACACGCGCGTGAGAAAAAACTTAATGATGACACTGAAAAAATGAGATACGAGTCGGCAGTTTTTAATTTAAGATTTACTCGAAAAAGCTTCTTTTTGAGAAATTCTCAAGCGTCAATCACATTAGAAATATTTAAAGAAAGATTCACTGCAATTTGTCCTTGTGACGTCGACTCTTAAAAAAGCAAAAATTCACTGTCATTCTCACCTGCTCCGATAATGGATACGTTGGTACTAACGGATAACAACTCTCCTTTGTAAAGACCGGAATGAACGAAGATTAGAGGAGATTTCAAACCATCGCAATAACTTAAAGCTGCTTCGATCTTATCGAAATACTAAAACAACAGAAAAATAGTAATAAATAAACAAAACAGAAAAAAAAACGACGAAAAACGTACTAATACTCTACGTCCTCTAAATCGTTCCGGATGTTCTTCTAACACTTCCTGATAACCAGGTCTTACGTGAACACCATGATACTAAGACAATCAAAACAAAAATCAGGCAAAAAAATGGCGAAAAACACGTTTAACATCTTTACCAGTTGCTTGAAGCTTTCCTTCCATGGATTGTCGTATTCGGACGATTCCGGTTGAACAAACTCGAACTTTGATTTTGACGACATGTGAAGCGGAAGATCGTATTCATAGACATTGTGATAAAGGTTTTTCCTGCAATGATTGAAAAAAAAGTTAACGAAAAATGCAAACGGAACAGAAGAAAGAAAAAAAAAAGGAAAACAAACCAAAGCGTTGAATCGTTGCTAACCGGATGAAAACGTTTACAAGCACGGCCGACGTTACAGAGATCTTGTTCGAAAAGATACGAGAAGATCGTGAGGAGAACTTCGTCGGGAAGTTCGCATTGAAGATAATGAGCAGCCGTCATCGCACCTAAAGAAAATATAACAAACGGTTGAAATACGTTTGTTGTTGTTGTTAGTGGAGAGAAAAAAATAATACCGTCTGCACAACCTCCGCCACCACATCCAAACAGAGATTTTCGAGGCTTCTTTCGAGCAAAACCCGGCGAATTAAGCGCTCCGCATGAAATTCCACTACTTCCGCCGCTTCCTCCAGGATCCTGAAGAGGCGACTTACGACGTAAATCGTAAGGAGGATGATGCGATTGGTTACCATTTGCTTGCTGAATCAGTGAACCATCGCCGTTCGGCACTTGAGAACCTATAACATCAACAAAAATAGCCTTTTAAAGTGGTTTTAAAATATAAACAAACCCCTCTCTCGAACTCTTGATTATTCTGTTATTCAGGTGCAAAATGAAGAGAAACTTTTAAGTATTTTAGAAACTAGAAGGGTATTTTCAGTGTTGATATCTTTTAAAATAAGCTTTTTATGTCAGTTTGAAAATGACGATATTTTTATATTTTTGTATAAATTGCTTATTTTTAAAGCGTTAGCTTGCGCTAACTACCCTTCGAGTTTCTAAAACGCTTTCTAGTTTCTCTTTCAAAATAAACTTTTTATCACAGTTTTAAAAATTATTCACTGATGCAAATTAAGGTTAAAAATTGATCATTTTCAATTAAATTGTAATAAAAAGTTAATTTTTTTTATATCAACATGAAAATACTGATACCATTAATCGTTTACTATTCTAGTTTCTGACAATCTCTGATTTCAATGCAATCCGATACATCTTTATCTGTAAATGAAACTATAAAACGGCCCAAACATTTGAACCTTCGTCACAGAGTTCTAACAGTACTGTTCCCCAGTCGGTAGAAGAAATCTGTGACGTCAGAGAGGTCGCCGTAAAATTACGCATTGTGTCATTTAGTCCGCTTGATTCAGAATTCTTTGCACGCTTTTCTTATTTCCGTTTTATCAGACTAAATCACACACACAAAAAAACGCTAAATTTTACGTCAACCCCTCTGACGTCACAAGCTGCTTCTTACGATGAGGCAAGTATATAAAACGTATATCATGACGTAACACCGTCACTGATTACTGTTTCAAGGGTGTATCATCGTTATTCTTACTTTTATCGATTAGCAACCGCTTAGCCTCTATACAGGTTTGTCTTATTAGTTGCTTAAGGACCTCATCAACAACATTTTAGTCATTTCCCCCCCCCCCCCAATACAAGTCAAAGTGAAACGAATCAGATTTCGCCAGGATTTGAACCAGGAACCCCCATCACAGTAAGCTGAGACCTTCTCCACCGCGCTACCAAGTCGTCGTCGGTTCTCAACGCAGAAGATTGTGTAGCTTTTCGTTTAATTTCGCGCCTAAGGCGCAACCTATATACAACTCCACAACCTTAGATTAGAGGCTATACGTAGCAGCTCAATAAAAAATACCCCGTTTCGATACGCAACAGCAAGACTCCAAGCTAAGGCTGCGAGGATGCTATACGGGTTGCGTCCAAGGCGCTTAATATGCGAAAAAGCTCGTACACTGAGGCTAATCGGCTCCTATTCGAAAGAATAACCACCATTTACAGTTATGACATCACTTTTAAACCTAGTAACACAACAAAAGTCATTTTAAAAGCTCAAATGAGCCATTTTCTGATAATAAACCGTGTTTTATTTTAGTAATTCGGGTCAGAGGTTCAAATACTACGAGTTTTCTAGACAATAACAGACAAAAATTGTTAACAAAACGATTTATTGTTACTATCACTATAATTAAAATGCATAAACGACATGTGCGCCACCAAGCGCCAAAAATTAACACGCTTAAAAGAAGGGGGAGGGGAAGGGGGTAAAAAAACGAGGCAGTGAATCGGCTACGGCGTGATTGACCAATGAAATCCCTCCGCCTTAGAAAAATAAAACCCTCGGTTTTTCTTTTATGATTCTCTTACCACGCATTGACGAAATTGGACGTTTAGAACTGTGTCGTTGCGATCTACGTACACTCTGTCGTGTTGATCTCAACGTCGTTGTGGACATATTGCTTTTAAATTAAATAAAATAACAAATATCTTTGCAACAAAGTCCCCCTTTGTTGCTATCAGCCCAAACACAAAAACTGTCCTGGATCACAACGTAGCCATCTTACATCTCTCTCTCTCTTTAACAAGAAGCGGAAGTTGAGCCGAAGCAGCCAATCAGTGCCGCAACCGCTTATCACGTGGCCACCAACTCAATGACGTCACTAAACTATCATGTCGGCGATCTACAAATCAGCCGCCGGCGGCGATATTATCATTTAGAGATTAGTCGTCGCTCGTCAAATCGCTTACGGACCTCGTTACAGATGCGTTTGTCAAATATTAAAAAATATTTTTTGTGTTCAACATAAAAACATTTATTATAAATTTCATTTTTAATTGATATTCGTATTAATAAAACGATGAATTTAAACGATGCGAGGGCTCATATAACGTCTTTACATAGTCCGTGACGTCATACGATAGCTTGCGCGCCTTAAAAACAACGCATACGCAAGCTAAGGCCCGCGAGCCATAAACGAAATTTGTCAATAAAAAAGCTCCCAATATTAATTTCATAATAAAAATACTTAAAAAAAAATATATAGCAAAAAATCTAATAATAGCAGATAAAATAGACACAAAATTCCTTTGATGTAAATAATTTTAATCGATTTCTGTCAGAAAAGGGGATTAGATTGTCACCACTGATATATAGAAAATGAGAAAAGGGGGAGGGGAAAGGGCGTAAATGCATGACTCAGCCCATTAATTTTGATGAACAAAAAAAGGAAGGGGGTATTAATAGTAGTGGGGGTTCATTCGAGAGCAATCTAAGAGGATAAAGTATATAAGTAAAACAACGAAAATCAATACAATCATAAAAAAAAAGTAACTGTATAAAAGTAACCAGTTATTGGTACTTCATTTACTAACGTAAAAGACATTGTAATTGCAACGTACTATAATAAATAACTGTTTAAAAGGTTATCTTTTTTTAAAGTTAAATACAATGTATTTGCAACCTAGTAAAAGTAACTGTAGTTACTTTGATTTGGTTACTTTACAGCATATTTTCAAACTATAGTTTGTTCCAAAGTTACTTTTTAATCTTGTTGCATTCTTAACAACAAATTGAAAAATGAATGTAACTAGTAATTTTGTTTGATTATTTTTTGTAGTTTAGTTATGATGGTTATTTGAATAATGAACTAAAAAGTAACTTTTAAACAGTTACTTTTAATTACTGAATAACAGACAAGCTGCAAAACAAAAAAATTAAATCAAAAAGTAACTTCAACTCGGAACTTACTAGTTACTTGTTTTTAACCTCAACTATCGCCTTTGTACTCTGCTACATCTGTTCACTTTTTTTTAATCGGTTAGACTAGCTCCGATTTCAAACAGAAACGGTTTTGTCATCCACTTCTTTATGTGTACCGTTACAGATCGTTCAACTCCACCAGGATGTTTATCCGAACAAACATATTCTTCAACCAATGCCTTCAACCACTGAAATTTTTTTTCATGCATTTTCGAACTAAAGCATGTGTTGGGATTAGATGAACGATTTAATTCCTCCATCTTAAAAAATATGGCGAGTTCCTTCTTGTCTTTCATTGGTTTTAACATGTCATGAAGGATCTTATACTAGAGAAATCATTTATCATAATATAAAATACACGCAAGCATTTGTTAAATGTTTTAACATCATTTTTACCTTATTTATATTTGCTTTCTTTTCAATCTAAACAAAATTAATAAAAGAAAACGTTTCAATAATTAAATCAAATTTCTCAATTTAACTAAAATTAATGAAATAATAAAGATCATTTATTGTATTATAATATAACGTCAATTTACCGTTAATGCTTCCTTCTTCACTTTCTTTTTAATCTAAACAAAATTAAAAAAGAAAAATAACTTAGTCAAATTTCTGAATTTAACTAAAATTAATGAAATAATAAAAATCATTTATTGTATTATAATATAACGTCAATTTACCTTTATTGCTTTCGTATTCACTTTCTTTTTCTTTTTCTTAACAAAAATTAAAAAACTTAAGTCAAATTTATGAATTTAACTAATATTAATTAAATAAATAATAACATTTATCGTACGCAAGTATTTGTTAAATGTATAAACATTACTTTTACCTCTTTTATTTTTGTGTCCGCCTTCTTTTTAATCTAAACAAAATGAAGAAGAATTTTTTTTCAATAAAATCAAACTTCTGAATTATTTCAGTAAAAATGAAAATTCCACTAACAAAAAACAAAACTTTAACTTAAGAAATACCTTATAAATTAAGTTATTTTTAAAACTAATTTTAAATCAAAAAATTCTTGTGTAACTGTTACTATAAGTTACTTGTGGAAATTAGCTCCAGAAGAATTCTAGCCGCTAAACAGCTTCTTTAGTTTTGTAATAACTTACTTCATTACTTTCACCAGGAGCATTCGAGATTTCCATTTCCTCTTCTAAACAAATAAATAAAATGCAAAAACAATGTCTTTTAAAACATGAAACAAAATAAAACCATCTAACCTTCGTCGTCTGCACTTTGTTCAGCATCTTCAACTTCCTTTGTCACTTAAAATAATAAAAAATAAACAACAACAAAAACAAAAATTAGCACTCGAACAAATATAGAATCAAAACGTCGTCATGAATCACCACAGTTGTCATTAACGAGCCCTGTCTTTTCTTCCAAACTTTTTACTTTATCACAACTGATCCTGATGGTTTGGATTTCGTCGCCATTCGACAGACCTTAAAATGTAACAATATTGCTCTTATAAAACGAAAACAACTGAAACGAAGTCTAGATTCACCATGAAGGCCGTTGCCGTTTCCTGTAATTAGCTTAGAATCGGACATATATAAGACTTCGTCTTCTTCGTCACTCGACAGCACTTAATTTAAAAAAAAACACACGAATAAAAAGGAGGGTTTTGAATACGATTCAAACGTAAAAATGCAAATTCAAGAAGCAAACATGGAGCTTAAAACTTCGACTGTTACCATCCCGGACTACGGATGGTCGACAACTTTAAATATGAAAAATAAACATATTATTTAAAAATTAACGTATTTTCTTTAACATCGAGTCTATGGGCTCAATAGAAAAAACGATTCTAGCGCTCTTTGTGGAGATTTTTCAAATTAATTTCGCGATGTAGCCTCTTAACTGAATTTTCAAGTTTCAATTCTATTCTGGATATCCTGTAAAACGTGAATTACAAGTAAATTTACCATAATACAGGATCTGCTGTGAATCCCGTACAAAATTTTCTCCAATGTCGGCACCATTGAGGGTTATACTCATTTTTTGTTTAAAGACAAATCGAAATTTAGGATAAGATTTTACGTACAGATAATACCACCAGATAGTGCTGGACTCGCTCCCACCTTAGAGCAGTTATTCAACGCTTAGTTATGGAGGAGACAGGAAGTTGCCAGTCCAGGAAGGTAATAGTCTAAGCTTAACCTTCTAACCTGAATTTAACCTCTGAGCAGGGTATCAACATGAAAAGTGCACACAGTGAAAGACATTTTTTTTATCTTGAAAGACTAGTTCAAATGACAAGTTTCTTTCTTGAATTTGGGCCTAAAGCACTCGAAAATTGTGTTACAATTTACCATAGAGTTGGGTGGTGGTTTCTTTAGTCGATTCTAAACCTTTATTTATATTGAAAGATTCTTCTTCTTCTTTATCGTCTTCTTCCTCTTTGTCGTTGTCTTCTTCCTCTTTGTCGTCATCTTCTTCCTCTTTGTCGTCGTCTTCTTCCTCCTCATCAACGTCTTCTTCTGCATCATTACCATTTAAAACATAATCTTCTTCATCAGTAGAATCATTGTTATGGTCACGTTCATTTAACGACGAAGGCAAATGTCTAAAAACAATCATTTTCAAAAATAAATTGACAAAAGCTTCTTTTAAAGTATCTTACGTTCGACTGACGAATCTCTGAAAATCAGGAGTTAACCAGTCAGTGAGACTTTCCGGAAACTTGTCTTCGTTTACTTCTTTTTTATTCATTCCTTTCGTCATTAACACAAATGGCTTCAAATCAGAATACCAATTGGCCACGCGAAAAGTGAGCGAACGCAGTAAAACCCTAACGAGAGAAGGAGCGACAAAACAAAAATAAGAAAAAAATAAAACAATAAGTCAAAACAGTCAATTAAATACGGACCAAAGTCTTGAGAAAATCGCCAACAAGAGCATACTGACACTCTTATAGTGTCCCATGTAAACCCTCTGCAATACGTGGCTAGAAAGAAAAAAAGAGTAAAATTGATATGAAAGACAAAAAAGTGCAAGTAAAATTGAATTGGTTACTAGTGGGCTTCTTCGATGTACTGGATAGTTTTTATCAGGAGTTTTGCTAAACCCTGGAGGCGTGTCAAAACGTGGCAAAACATCTCCTTGGATGGCAGATAAATGGTACTCGAAATAGGCCGGTCTATCCTGAAACAACAATTACAACAAAAACAAATACAATTAGATGGTCGACGTACAGGTCTAAAAAAAAAGACGTGCCTCGAACATCAACTGAAACCCTCTGAGCATGGTTCGAACAAAGAAAAACCTTTATTTTAAGATGTTTTGTGAACAGGTGAGTTTTGAACACAGATTATTCTGCCTTTCAGAAGAGCAAAATTTAGAGAAACTAGAAAGTGTTTTAGAAACTAGAAAAATAGTTCTACCACTTTATATTGACATCTTTCAAAATAAACTTCTTAAAGACAAAAATTTAAAAACATCGTCTACTTAAAGTTGAGTCATTTTCAAACTCACATAAAACGCTTATTTTGGAAGATTCTAAAATCGTTCGTGAGCCAAAGGCCATTTAGGCTCCCTGCATAATAATTATTTTTTTTTTACAAAACAAGTTCAGATGGGTTTTTAGAAGAACAACATACATGAACTTCTTGATATCGGCTTGAAGTCCTTTGCAATACGACGACAACCCCATGCGATAAAAACGTTTAAAGCAACATCGTACCTAAGGCGTAAAAATAAAAGTATTTTAATCAGAAAATCAGAATGAGTAAAACCAGAAAACGTAAGCCTTCAGCTATTTCACGCTTTCGATGCAACGCTTATAACAACACTGCAGTCTTCCTAGCTTGAAGACTAGCGGCTTTTAATCGAAAGAATACCCCAAATATTTGTTATAATATAAGCAAAATTGCCTGGCTAATTGAACGTCGCTGTTTATCCGCTTTGAAAACACAACGAATCTTGTAGTACATTCGATCGAGAAGCGCAACATCCATCTTCAGCCTTCCATTCCATTCTAAATTGCTGCAAATCTTTTCAAAAATACCCGAAATATCATTCAACTTGTATTTTTCTGAAAAAAAAAAAAAATCATCAAAACACGAAATAAAAGCAATAATTAATTACACGCAGTGACGATTATTTCCCTGCGAAAACGCACGACACGTTTTATTATTGGGGGGGGGGGGGGGGGGGGGGGTGACGAACACGTGGGTTCGCGAACAATGTGCGTTTTCGCGGGAAAACTGAAAAAAAGAATGAAGCGAAAAAGACATTTGACAAAACAATTAACTGTATTAATAAATTCATTACCTAATTCACTTAATTCCGGAACTGTGTACGAATACAAACGCTTATCGGGAGGTGCCAAACAAGCAGAATTCCACGAGTCCACCATGTTTACGTCTTACAGTAGCACTAGCCCATTAGTATTAGCAGAGCGCATGCGTATTGCCATCTTATCGTTTTATATAAGAAAGTGAATGCAGATTTGCGTTAGCAGCGCCATCTATTGGTTATCAATGGAAACTACCGATAAGACGTTCACTATAGGAAACCTATATAAACGATAAGACGGTAATACGCATGCGCTCTGCTAATACTAATGGGCTAACGCTAGTCACAGACTCACAATACATTTCAATAGGATTTTAACCAAGGGGGCTGACATTAGGGGTGAATCTCGTACGGCATGGAAAGACATTTTAGTTTTTTTATCCGCGTTTTACTAGATTTTTAGATTTTAATTATATTCTGAAAATCCAGCAAACCGCGGATAAAACATTAAAATGGCTTGGAATACATACGATCTGATGTGAATCTCGTATATGATTTTCGTCAATGTCGGCCCCCTTGATTTTAACTTTGTAATACATGGTATAGGCACTGCTTTGGTGTGACGTCACTATATAACGTTTTCTAGTTTCTAGTCGCTAGTGTTTGAGATGCCATTCACTAGGGGGATGTATTGAAGCAATTTGTCGTTTTCCAAAACGTAGCCTCCTATAGATACAGGCCTGTCAGCTTCCCATTGACTCTATGGGGCATTAACACTAGAGGCGCTTAAAATAGCCACCTAACATAAGAGAAAAATCACACATAGAACATGTTAATTGTAATTGTTTTCAATTAATTTAATTTCTTACAATCAATTGTAAATTATTAATAAATTATTGTATATATTAATTATATATATTTTATGCTTATATGAATATATACATATATGTAAAAAAATATTTTTTAATAATACAAAAAAAAAAAAATTCTTCAGACTTAAGTCTGAAAAAAAATTTTAAAAAAATATTTTTTCAGAGACTTAAGTTTCTGAAAAAAAAAATAATTTTTTCAGAGACTTGTTTCATCCGATTGAAAATGCAATGGCGTAGGAATACTATCGCAATAGTCGAGTACTCGTTAGTCAAACTATCGAGAATCGAGTGGTTTAGCAATCGAAAGTACTATCGATAGTTTTGCAAACTATCGGCATACGCAAGCTACAGCCCGCGAGCCATAAAAAAAATGTTTTTCAATAAAAAGCTCCCAATGTTAATAGTTTTTCATATTAAAAATACTTAAAAAAAATATATAGCAAAAAATGCAATAAAAGCAGATAAAATAGACACGAAATTCCTTTAATGAAAATAATTTTAATCGATTTCTGTCACAAAAGGGGATTAGATTGTCACCACTGATATATAGGAAATGAGAAAAGGGGGAGGAAAAGGGCGTAAATGCATGACTCGGCCCATTAATTTTGATGAACAAAAAAGGGAAAGGGGTATTAAAAGTAGTGGGGGTTCATTCGAGAGCAATCTAAGAGGATAAAGTATATCAGAAAAACAACGAAAATCAATACAATCATAAAAAAGTAACTATAAAAGTAACCAGTTATTGGTACTTCATTTACTGAAGTAAAAAACGTTGTAATTGCAACGTACTATAATAAATAACTGTTTAAAAGGTTATCTTTTTTAAAGTTAAGTACAACGTATTTGCAACTTAGTAAAAGTAACTGCAGTTACTTTGATTTAGTAACTTTACAGAATATTTTCAAACTATAGTTTGTTCCAAAGTTACTTTTTAATCTTGTTGCATTCTTAACAACAAATTGAAAAATGAATGTAACTAGTAATTTTGTTTGATTATTTTTTGTAGTTTAGTTATGATGGTTATTTGAATAATGAACTAAAAAGTAACTTTTAAACAGTTACTTTTAATTACTGAATAACAGACAATCTGCAAAACAAAAAAATTAAATCAAAAAGTAACTTCAACTCGGAACTTACTAGTTCCTTGTTTTTAACCTCAACTATCGCCTTCGTACTCTGCTACCCATCTTCACTTTTTTTTAATCGGTTAGACTAGCTCCCATTTCAAACATAAACGGTCTTGTCATCCACTTCTTTATGCGTACCGTTACAGATCGTTCAACTCCACCAGGATGTTTATCCGAACAAACATATTCTTCAACCAATGCCTTCAACCGCTGAAACTCTTTTTCAGACAATTTCCGACTAAAGCATGTGTTGGGATTAGATGAACGATTTAATTCCTCCATCTTAAAAAATACGGAGAGTTCCTTCTTGACTTTGATTGGTTTTAATACGTCCTTAAGGATCTTATTCTAGAGAAAAACCATTGATTATAATATACACTACACGCAAGCATTTGTTAAATGTTTGAACATCATTTTTACCGTTTTTAAATTTGCTTTCCTTTTCATCTAAACGAAATTAATAAAAGAAAACGTTTCAACAATTAAATTTCGGAATTTAACTAAAATTAATGAAATATTATTGTATTATAATATAAATTAACAAACTAGAACAGTGGTCAACAAACGTTTTTGATTGCGTACCTCTAAGACAGAAAAAATAAATAGCCCGGACCTCCAAATAAGAAATAGTCCCGTTCGTAGCCACCTTATCCTTAGGATAAAGAGGCTATGTCCTGCCTTACATTTACAAGTATCTGCCTCTAGCGTAAAGCATACACGAAAGCGTTGCTGCTACCAATTCCTCGTTTATTTAGTGTTCGTGATCGTGTAATTTAAAAATACATGTTAATATTTATTATTCATTAATTAATTTTCTTATTTTTTTCTGTCAATAAGAAACTTGTCTTAGGGAAAAAAAAAGCAAAACGTATCGACTCAAGTACCACCGGGTCAGGATAAAAAGATGAACGAATGAAAGGGATGAACATTGGGGTAACTCTAAAACCCGGCACAGAATGCATATAGAATTAGATGAACACTATATGCATTCTGTGTCGGGTTTTAGATTTACCCCAATGTTCATCCCTTTCATTCGTTCATCTTTTTATCCTGACCCGTACCACCTGGGGGTACGCGTACCCTACTTTGGAGACCACTGAACTAGAACACAAGTGTATTTATTAAATGAACGTCACTTTACCCTTCTTGCTTTAATCTTTGTAATCTAAACAAAATCATTAAGAAAAGAAAAATAACTTACTCAAATTTCTGAATGTAACTAATATTAATTAATTAAATAAGTTTATTTATTATATGCAAGTATTTCTTAATTTTATAACACCACTTTTACCTGTTTTATTTTCGAGTCCGCCTTCTTTTTAATCTAAACAAAATACGAGAAAAGAAAAAAACTTTTCAATAATTAAGCCAAACTTTTAAATTACTTAAACAAACTTTACGAAATGAAAGATACTGTTCATCGTATTACAAATTAACAAACAACAATACACAAGCAATAGTTAAACTTTATATTTTGACCTCTTTTGTTTTCGTAGTGACTTTCTTTTGAATGTAAACAAAATTAAGAAGAAAAAAACTTTTCAATAATGTAATCAAATTTCTGAATTATTTTAGTAAAAATGAAACTTCCACTAGAGTTACTACAGAAAGTAAACAACATTACCTCAAAACTAATCTTAAATCAAAGAATTCTTGTGTAACTGTAACTATAAGTTACTTATGGAAGATAACTCTAGAAGAATTCTAGCTGCTAAACAGCTTCTTTAGTTGAAAAAACGCCTATTTTTTGCTTTTTTAATAACTTACTTCATTACTTTCACCAGGAGCATTCGAGATTTCCATTTCCTCTTCTAAACAAATAAATAAAAAATGCAAAACAATGTCTTTTGAAACATGAAACAAAATGGTGGCGCTGATCAAGCGCCAAATGGAACAAACGCCAAACTGAATAAGCGCCAAATGGAAGAAACGCCAAACTGAATAAAAGCCAAAAATTTGGCGGTTATTCAGTTTGGCGTTTGTTCCATTTGGCGCTTATTCAGTCGCCCCAACAAAATAAAACCATCTTAACCTTCGTCGTCTGCACTTTGTTCAGCATCTTCAACTTCCTTTGTCACTTAAAATAATAAAAAATAAACAAAAAAAAAACAAAAATTAGCACGAACAAATTTAGAATCAAAACGTCGTCATGAATCACCACAGTTCCCGTCATTAACGAGCCCCGTCTTTTCTTCCAAACTTTTTACTTTATCGCAACTGATCCTGATGGTTTGGATTTCGTCAGCATTTGACAGACCTTAAAATGTAACAATATTACTCTTATAAAACGAAAACAACCCGAAATGAAGTCTAGATTCACCAGAATCACCACGAAGGCCGTTGCCGTTCCCTGCATTTAGCTTAGAATCGGACATATTTAAAGACTGCGACTTCTTCGTCACTCGACACTAGCATTAGCTGATTAGAATTTTCCATAGCGCATGCGCATTGCCGTCTATCGTTTTATATAGGAAAGTATTGCAGATTTGCGTTAGCAGCGCCTTCTATTGATCACCAATGGAAACTGCCAATGAGACGTTCACTTTCCTATGTAAAACGATGAACGGCAATGCGCATGCGCTATGAAAAATTCTAATCAGCTAATGCTAGTCACTCGACAGCACTGTATTTAAGAAAACACGCGAACAAAAAGGACTGGCAATTAGAAAACGGTACAAACAGAAGTTGGCTCCGCCCTTTTTATGACGTACGCAACTTTTAATTGGTTAGTTATGTAGTCTGACGTCACATGCTCCGCTCTTTTCACCGTTTAACCACACAACAAACCAAGTAAAAGTTGATGACGTGCATAAAAGGGCGGCCCCAAAGAATTTCTGAAGCTGTCTACAGATGCCTGTGTTTTCAACAAGAAGGTTAGAACATAGCCTCTATAGATAAATACTATCTATAGGAGGCAATGCATGCGCCAAAGAAAATCCATGCGACATCACATTTTATAAATTAACTCTAGTTTATCCCCAAACTCTTCTGATTTATCCCTATCAGAGCATAAATAACAACATAATGAAAATAATTTGTGTTTCTTGAAATTTCAATATAATTTCAATTAATACATTTTTAAAAGAATATAAAATGTAATTTTGTAAAAAAAAAAATTAAAATTGTTTCCGAAATTATGCTATTTTATTTAAGTTTTTATTATTTTTATTTATTTAGTCTGTCTTTCAGGAGCAAAATTATGAGAAACTAGATTTTTTATGTTGACAACATTCAAAATAAACTTTTTATAAACAAAAATTAAAAAATATTATTTGCTAAAAGTTCGGTCATTTTGAAACTTAAATAAAAAGCTTATTTTGAAAGCTATCAAGAAAGAAAATATCCATAAATGATTGAGCTAGCCTTCTAGTTTCTAAAACACATTAGCTTCCCTTTATTTTTCACCGGAAACATAGAACAATCAAGTTTGAGAGGCATTTACACTTTAATACAGTAGTATTTTCATGTTGATATCTTTCAAAATAAATTTTTTTAGAGACAAAAATTGATAAAATACCGTCTGCTTAAAGTTGTGTCATTTTCAATATGCCATAAAAAGCTTATTTTAAAAAAATCATATCAACACAACAATCCCTTAAAGTGATTGAGCTACCCTTCTAGTTTCTAAAACACTTTCAAAGTTTCTCTTAATTTTGCTCTTGATAGAAAGTAAAATCAGAGTTTAAATCACAATCACAAGTTTACGTTTAAAGAAAAATAAATTCACACTGCCACAACGTAAAGGTGAAGAGAACATTGTTGCGAGGTCTATACAGTATATATGAAACCTTTCCGGTGTTGAACCGGGTTTGACCGTATTAGAGCTGTTCTTTGGACCACCTTAGACCGGATAATCTGGACTCTGCTGTACTTTCTTTTTTTTTTTGCAAGGCCTATACCAACTAATTTCGCAATTGCAACCATGATTTACAGTTCTTGAGAAAGATTTATTAATCAAATAAACATTTTAGCAATATCACATAGTGAAAAAAAAAACCAAGTGAGCGAGCTCAGGTCACAGTGATTCAAGGTGATAAAATGTTAACTGGATGTCTTCTTGTACATATGAAATAGTGAATGAAATAATTAAAAAAAAAAGAAGAGGAAAAGGTAATAAGTGAGAAAACATAATGAAAATGAAATTACAATTTGGGCTTGTAAGAAAATTAAACCTCACATAACCATTATTCATCCATTTAGTCAGCCGAGTGACATCACTTCCATTTATTTCCATGGACTTTGATCTCACAAACCGTTGAACAAATCGATAAATAAAGAAATGTTCGGATGAAAAAAAAAGGCACAAATATATATGAACATAAAATAGTAAATTTTTATATTATAATAAAAATTGAAAATATTTTTTCATTATATTTTCATGAAACAAAAAAAGTTAAGAAAATAAGAATTATAAATTTTACAGGGACCGATAAAAATCACCCACATTTTAATTATTTTACAAATTGGTCCAAATAAAAATTACACAAATAAAATTTTTCGCGTAAAAAAAAGCTATGATAATAATAATAATTAAAAATAATCTGCCATCAAATTTTTTTTTTACTGTAGGAAAAAACAAAACAAAAATCAAAGCCAATTCTCATCTAGAATTTCTAAACAAACTCCTTACGTTCCGTTATTCATCGATTTATACAGCAGTGTGGCACAATCACAGCCGTGTCATGACGTCACAACACTGAATAAATCGATTAATAATGAAATGTGCACAAAATCAGAAAAAAGAAAAAAAAAAGGAACAGAAACAAAAAAAAATATATATAAAAATTTGCTCGACGGAATTTTTGGTTTTAAAATGTAATTTGTTAGAATAATAATAATAATAATAAAAAAAACCAGTCAAGTCCTGAGTAGTTTGAAAATGGATCAATAAAATAATCGGTTATTTATGAAAATTCGAAAATTAAAATATACATGTAAAAAAAAAAGAAAAGCAAAGGCATTTTTGAAACGAATGCCTAGAATTATAATCATAATTATCGCTTGTACTTTTTTTTCCTCCATGTTTCATTTAGTGTTACATTTTTATTAGAAAACAAAAGAATCTTAACTTTTTTTTTGTCCGTCAAAGAGCAAGTTAATAAGGGGATGGGTGTTATCGTACACACCATTCAAAAAATGATAAAAGATAAAGAGATTTTTAACATACAGATATGTATTATCATTAGAGCCAGGATTTTTATTGTACAGTTTTTGATTCAAAATTCGAACAATTTCTTTTCTCTCGACATTACGAAAACTTTGTACGTATTATAGAAAATTTAAAATCAAAATTTTAAGAAACCCTCATGAGAAATACCTGCCGTTATAGGTAAACCTAACTGAAAACACGTTTCTTTCTACGTGAAATCTTTACCTCACTGAATTAAATAAGGTTTCCAATGATTACGGCCTCAAATAAAGTTTCACTGGTAACTAACTCCTAGTCTCAAGCTTGGACCTGGATGTTTCCGTTGTCTATTTTATTATAATTGGTGCAATTACAATAAAAAGACAATAAATATTGCGTATTTGAATAAGTTCCATATGTCTAATTATGAGGTCGCTGCACAGTAACTTAAAGCTTGTGTTGTAAGAGGGCTTGTGTCAGGTAACAACACGAGTGTTAAAGCGGTTGACAACGTTTGCTCATTAGCCCCTTTCTATTTCGTCCACTAAGTCCAGAAACTAAAGAAAAAAGCTATTTTCTGTAACAAAAACAGTAAATTAGTCTTCAGAAACATGTAACCGGGCATATGTAAAAAAGAAATAGGTGTTTGGGAACCATAATAGTAGCTCCGCCTAGTCTTCTCAAAAAAAGCAACCGTCTTCTGATTCAATTGTTAGTTGGTTGATATATGCTTTACATCCCTTCAACTACAACGTTATTCCGGGACAAATAGTCAACTCTGCAACAAGGGCGAGCTTGATTCAACTGCCTAGTGAATTTATGACTTTGGCATGTATTGACGGTTGTCAGTCCCTAATAACCTCGATGCGAAACTTAAGAATGTGTATATGCAGACGTCATGTATTTCCATTATGGCAAAAATGGCAAAATCAAGTATATTCGGAAATGCTTTTCGATTAAAACTGTCTAGGATGCAAAATCACCCATCTAAATTATTTACAGCATAAAGATCAGAAGATTCCTGTAAATGAACATTCAACAATATTGTGTTCAGTGTGCTATATTATATAATTCTATTTATTTTCGTTCGTTGTGCGTTACGTTACGATTAACTCTCCATAACGTTTCAATACTTTTTTTTTTCGAGAGAGATGAACAAACATCAAAATCAAAACTTAATACAAAATAAAAATCCTGGCTGAATCGGATTTTTCTATCGTTTTTTTTTGTTTGCTGCATTATTTATACAGATTTATTTATTCAAGATGCTCGTCTCTTTATAATAAACATTGTTTTCTCCTTCGTTTGTTTCATTTCGAAACCGTAAATACTGACCTTCAAATTATATTCATTATACTTACAAGTTACATAAAAATGGTTTTTACTTTCCGTTTTTTTATTATTATTATTTTGTTGAATTTGTTTTTCATGGCACATTTTTCTCAGCTTGATTCTTGAAGCTCTTTTACATAAAAAGCTCAACAATCAAATCCTGCATTTATTTCGATCACTCGCGGTTCTACCTTTAAAAAAACAAATGTCAGGTCATAGCTACCGTTAAGCATTCCTCAATTCGTACCTCTTATGAGTGCGTAGGAACCTTATTTGCTTTGTGCTGACGTTCGGAGTCATCGCACCGATACTGTACAATATAACGGATGCAAACATTTCCCGCTTTACTGACGAGATACTCATTATAGTCGGCCAAACCTCGTACAGCGTTACCGGCAGCATCGTTAAGACACGTCAACGATCCAAGTGGAATCGTAACACCTAGAAACAATGAGAAAAATGAAAAAATGCAACGTAACAATGATCGTTTAGGAAATTAGAAATCGTACCAGATGTCAAAACGAGATTGCACACGGGATCCGGAAAGTAAGTTCCGGATTGTTTGGAAGTCGAGTTCATCGTCGACGTTTCGCCATCGGGATCGTTCAATGGGACCTAAACATGAAATTCAGAAACAATTGCATTCAATTAAGGTGGTTTTAACACACAAACACATCTCGATATCTGATTATTCTGTCTTTCAGGTTTAAGACTAAGAAAACCTAAAACCTTGAATGTGTTTTAGAAACTAGAAGGGTTTTCACGTTGATATCTTTCAAAATAAGCTTTTCGTGTCTTCTATTAAAAGTTTATTTTGAAAGATAACATAAAAATATGAAGTGATTGATCTACCCTTTCTAGTTTCTAAAACACTTTCTAGTTTCTCTTTATTTTGCTCTTGTGAAAGACAAAATAATAAAGAGTTTTCAATACATAAAATACGATCGGAACCTCGCAAAGAAGAATATATCGAACGCCTCCGATCTGTTTCGAATAATTATGACACGTTTCGTGAGCCATTTCGAACGTATCGGCAAAACGCAACTCCTACAAAACGGAAACACAAAAGCTAATTAGAAAAAAATCTAATGAACTATATCGGCAGATTTTTTACCTTATGAACAAAGTCTTCTTTGTCGCCATCTAATTCGAGAGCTGCGCCTCCGAGTCCTCGAACGAGAACACTAATAAGTTTCGCAACGTGGACACCGTGCCACAGTAACCAAGGATTCGTATCGGGTTCGTCGCTAAGTAATCTTCTTTCGTGCTGCTTACGAGACACGCTATATATCCTTTCAACAGCCGGCATATGATTTACAGCTACGAAAAAAAACAAAACAATAAAACCATCGAAAACGAACACAAAAGAACAACATTGCCAAATAATACGTAAAATAACTAACTGGTGTTGTAGATGTATTGAAGAATGTACTGAGCTTCGATTTCATCTTCCTGCATAGCAGAAATCTGACAATCCAACGATCGATAAACGTAATCGAGGGAATTAACTTCTGCAATTTGAAAAGATTTATCTTAGAACGAGCGTCAAAGTCGCGTGTCTTGATAGCAATAAGACGTGCCTTTGACCCTTAGCTGCGCTCCGAGAAGTATTTTGCTCACAAGTTCGAGATCGAACATGAAGTCGAGGTTATTCAGGCAATTCTGAATATCGGAAAGTTTATCGAGCGGTCTGACTTTCTCGAAAACGTAACCCGGCTGTGGAACTGCTTGATAGTACTCGCTGCTAAGATCAACGATCTAATTTTTTTTTTGGGAATAGAAAATCGATTTGAAAAACCTGAAACTTAAGTGAGAAGAAGCGAGAAAAACAAACTTTTTCGGCCAATTCCCCGGTTCTATCTCTCATCTTAGAATCACCCTCCAATTTGATCTTTTCAGAGACAACGTTTCTATGAAAACAGAAATTGATCCAAGTTTTAGCGATTCGTTTCATTCCACCATAACGACATAAAAAAGTCAAAAGAAACTTAGAAACTTTTGAAAGAAGTTGATGAAAACTATTAAATTACACGCTAAGTTAAAGCATTTTTGAAAAATAAAAATCCACAGTAATTACTTTAACTCTCTGAGAATATGTCGTCCATGCCTCAAAGCTGCTTCACATAAACGACCGAAAGGCATAACCGAAGTATCGATGCCAACATCTTGACAAGCCTCTTGAAGCATTGGAATATGACACTAAAAATCGTTAATAATAAAAAAGATAAAAATAAAAGATAACGCAGCAGATTAATAAACGAACCAAATTTTGCATAAGCGTTCGAAGTGGAGGAGGCATCTTAGAGGGTATATTTGTCGCAAGATTTAACGGAATATCTCTTAGTTTCTTTCGACCTCGCTGTACGGCCTCGACGAGCCGATATTTACGAGCGACAGGTTGAAACCTTAAAAAATTAACAAATAAGTTCATTATACTGTAGACAGAGATCATCATCGGTACACAGAACACGTACTTCTTAACGTCTTGCCAATTATTTCCTGATTTCGCTTTGAATACGCGACAAAACTCTCGTATCGCTTCGTCGGACGAACAATGAGGAGTTTGTTGATATTCGCCTTCCGTTCCTAACTTTCCCCAACGCGTAAACAACACGTAAAGACTACGTCCTTGCTGACTAATAACTTGCATTTTGAAAAAGTTATAACAGCTAGCGACTCCACACGAAACATCGACACGTGTCATGAATACGTCGTAAAGAATGTTTTGCTCGGTATCCATGAAAACCTCGCTGCATAATGTAAACAAAATCATTCGTACATTATATGATTATGTCGAAAAGCAATTTCTTTGAGATCTTTTTTCCTCTTTACCCCATTTCTTCCATCCCAGAATGAACGTCTGGAAGAACGATCGTGTCCTCGTCACCCTCTTCCATCGCTTCGCTTTCGACCCTTTCCAAAACAGCAACCGCATCAACCTTATAATCCCAAGTTTCCTTGTTCCATCGAACTCCATCTTTCACTGTGAACTCTACAATGGGCCCAGGTGCCTAATATTCAAGACGTATAATTATATAAAAACGTCCGTACATACAATCTGAATACGGACAACAACCTACCACTTCTCCTTTTGTCTTTACGATCCTCTTTCGTAACTCTGCTGCTAGCCGATGAGCTCTGCCTTGTATTGCCATTTGAAGAGGACTAAACCCAGCCGTGTTTGATACATCCAAAGGTGCTCCGGAATCGGCCAATAAAGACAGCATCTCGACGCTATCGTAACTTCCGAAGCTGAATGGTCTAATGAGATGGTGAATGACAGTCCAACCGTGTCGATCGGTCTGCATGAAGTTGATCGCTCTCGTCTTCATGGATGATTCTTGCTTTACATCGACAAGTGGTTTGTCGACCTCGATTTCGTCAACATCGTCATCGTCAGTTTCGTTCACGTTGTTCGTTAATTTCGGCTTGACTTCGTTGCAATTCGTCACGGCAGAAACGTTATTTTGATTACAAGTTGTGTCGTCTTGTTTCGTTACGGGTAAAACTACATGAGGACTAAATCGTGGATTGTCAGAAGTACCCGAGTTTTGATCATATATCTGAGGCCTCCTATTTAAGGGCAATGTCTGATCCTAAAATCACAAAAATACGAACAAGAATACACGTTTATTAAGATATTTAGTGAACAGCCAAGTTGCGCAATGCTGATCAAATCAAAATCAAACGAAAATAACTACACCTTATTGCAATGCAACTTATTAAACTTTCTCTTTTGTTGAAGTCTCCGTATGTCCAATTTATAACAATAACTCGGATTAAGCAAAAGACGGGCCATCGCAACATCGTTCTGCAAACAAACATAAAGCAAACAAACCATCAATTTGACTCGTTTAAAAAAAAGAGTCAAAAGTCGTAGGTTTCATACTTTACGAACAGCGAGCATCAAAGGAGTTCTTCCATGTTCATCTGCAAAATTAATATCTGCACCATGCTGCAGAAGAAATGCTACGAGATCGTAATCGTGCAAACAAACGGCAAAAACAAGTGGCGAAATGCGACAAGAAGATGATTCTGACGCCGAAGGATCAACGTGGTTATTGTTGTTGTTGTTAACAACAGCCCACGTTTCACCGGGATAGCCATCAGAATAAGGATAAGCGACGAGAATGTCGAGAGACGTTCCTCGAGAACAAAGTTTCAAACACCAAGATCTGTAACCGAACAAAGATTTGCCATGATTGGTTAATTAGATAAAGATTGTTCTCGAAAAAAAATAAATCCGTGCCGACCGGAGTTCGTTTAACGACGAATCCCTCCACTGTTGACGACCGAGACTCCAGAATGCAGCCGTAAGTGGAGTCCTGCCCAATTTATCAGCTGGCAACTTAGTTACAACTTCAATGCCAAGTTGATCTACAAAGAATAAGGATTAAAACGTAATTAAGATGATTGAAAACAAGAATTTGAAGCAAAGCTGTACCAGTGAAGAATTCGCAAAGGATCGAGTTCCTGTTTATTGCAGCGTATGTTATTGGAAAACTTCCGTAAACGTCTGGAACGTTCAGAGAAACTCCAAGATTGACCAATACTTGAGCGACTTTAACTTGTAGTTCCGGTTGATCGGAACTCTTGGCGACACACGCCAAAATGTGAAGAAGATTCTGCTCGTTCTTATTGCAACTAGTCAGTTTCCCGTGGTTTTTACTTCGAGCTATAAGATTAAGAGCTAACTTGAACTTTCCAGTCCTCAAAGCGGCCTAAAAAAATTAACAAAAACAGATCTTCAGTTCCCAGTTGACAAAAAAAGCAGTTCAAACTTCCAAACCTCCACAGCAGGAAAGAAGTTTGATCCTAAAGTTTGAAGTTGTCCCAAAATCATGTACATTACACCCTGCCAATCCTTCTTGACGACTTCCTGAATAAGAAAATAATGTGAACTCCAATTACAATCTTCATGAAAGTGTTCGAAGTTCTTAATAAGACAAACTTGAAGCAAAGGCGAGTTTTTAAGAGATGGCGGAGCTTCGGCAACATGTTTCCATTGCCAAGCTGAAACCACTTCTCTGTGTTGAGCACGAGGCTCCAGTGGAGGAACGACAACTTCAACTTGAATACTGGCTCCCTTCTGTAGCAACATTATTGCACAACTGAAGAGAGAGAGAAAAAAAATGCTTTCTTTAAGTCTTTTTTTTTTTGACAATTACATCCATTAAGGTGTAAACGCTACTCCGAACCGTGGTTATTTGGTATTTTAGTAATAAAATACCAAAATTTAGAAACTAGAAGCTCAATCACTTAACTCTTGTTTATAAAAAAATTATTTTGAAAGATATCAACATATTATCATTAAGTCATTGAGCTGCCCCCTCTAATTTCTAAAACACTTTCTAGTTTTTCTTTTACTCTAGAATCCATAATAAAAGTTCAAAAATCAACTCTTCATGAAAATCTTCAGATAAGTGAAATTAAGCTTCGTACCTATCGTGTGATCCCAAAACAGCCAAACTAAGCGCCGTGTTTCCATATTTGTCTTTTGCGTTTATGTTTGCCATTTGCTATTTCACAAATAAAACACAATTTATAACACTTTTAAAGAAAACACAAATTCAGCAAATAAAAACCTGCGACAGATGCATGCAAGAAATAGTTGCTCCTCTAAAAGCTGCACAATGTAAAGGAGTTTGTCCGTAATGGTCGGAAATATCCAGGTTTCCCTTCATCGCACCGGTCAACAGACTGACCACTTCGATCGGATCGATTTTAGAAGAATCGATCGGCCTACCTATCTTAACGAACGCGTAATGAAGAGGGATGCGTCCCAAAGAATCTCGCGACATGAGATCGGCTCCTTTCTCGATCATCAAGTCCTCGATCTCGATGATATCATCCGAACAACCGCTGTTTGCGTTCACAGCCAGATGAAGAGGAGTACGGCCATCATGATTGACACAATTAATATTAATTCCAGCTTCGATAAGGCAATGAACGATCTCTAGAGCATCGTTAGCTATAAAAAACAACGTTTCAAATTAAGGAGGTTACTGTACATATCTACTTTTTTCTACACCACCGACACCCAAAGTAACAGTCTTAAACATAAGACACAAATCTTAAACGTTATGAACAAAGGACGTACATGTTTTCATCATAACTGCGTAGTGAAGAGCAGTGCTGTGATCTTTAGTGTCTGCCAACTGAACATTTGCACCATGTTTGAGCAGAAGTTTGATTACAGAAACAAGTCCCAACTTGGATGCAAGAATTAAAGGAGAGGCACATCCATCTTCGTCCATATCACCAGAACACAAATTTATATCGGCTCCAGAATTTATCTGGAAGAAACAAGACATAATTAAAATGTTGGAATAACGGAAAATGTAATAGTTGTTCTCATAACATGGTCATAAATGTTACCAAGGCTTCGGCCGCAGCTGGTTGCCGACTCAGAATGGCCGTAATTAGCGGAGTACGACCACGATGATCTTGAATGTTTATCGGTGATTTGTAATTGAGCAAAAGTTGTAAGCCGGGAACGGAAGAATTGGATGAACCATCCGAGGAACTGACCTCACGAGCATTGGCCAAGAAGTGAAGAGCCGAAAATCCATCTGAAACAAAAACGGAACGTTTAAAAACTAAATTTAAGATCGAATTTCAAAAAGTACAAACCGATATTTCTACTCTTATTATCACTTCTCTTTTTAACGACAGCGTGAACTTCGGAATCGGCTTCTTCAACCAAAGTCTACAAAACGAAAAAGAACATGATAAAAATTTAACGAGCATTCATCAAGAACCTTTTGAACTAACTTTGATCATTTCTCGAAGTCTCGCTTGCTGTTTTTTATCGGTCTAAAAAAGAAATTAAAAAACTCTTATAACATGGTCACTGCGTCGTAAACAAACTGCATAAAACAAACGAACAGTGAAATGGTATTTGCTGCACGCCAAGAGAAGTGGAGTGAATCCATCATAACTATAAGTTTGAGCCATTTCACGTAGAACATCAGAGGGAAGCGAAGCAGAATGCAAGACAGGTTTCGTAACTGACGAACGTTGAACTTGAATGCTGTTAATAACAACATCTCCATCAACGTAAAGAGACAGTTCTTGTTTCAGAAGTGAATCGGAGTTCACTTCGGCAACGACTACGCCACTGGACATGACGAAGATCACATCTTCTTGAACTGAAATACTAAATTCGAATTTGACTTTTCCGTCGTTGCCTTGAGATGCACAAGAGATTGAAGCGAGCGGAGTTTCTTTCGTATCAGTCCATTCGCCGCCGACTCTTCGACGACAAACTAAAACCTGGTTGGAGCTGATATTTTGAAGAGAAAGATCGAAGAAAATGTCATCTTTCTCGATATCTTTGCCTCGTATCAGACTAAAAGACAACCTAAAAACGAAAAGACAGAAAATTAATTATTCAATTATCATTAACATTTAATAGTTATTCATTGATTTCTTCATCAGTGTGACATCACGTCCATACAAATATACCAGCGTTACATCACACCACTAAATAAAAAGAAGAATAACAGAATATGCGTAGAGAATCTTAATTGTGATTACTTCTCGGGCGATTTATTACGAAGCCCTTTGATGTTGATCACATCGCCATACTTCAACATACTATCAAGCCTTTCAAGAAGAGGAATAGCCGGATTTTGAAGACTCAATTCAATGGATTCCTCACCAATAGAAGGAGCTTTTACTTTCTTTCCAACCTGAAAAATATAAACAAAAATGACTTCAAAGTTTAAATACGATCAGATGTTTTACAAAAGATACAAACGACGTCACTTACACCATCCTTGATGACCTGAACGAGCGAACTCAGATCAGTTTCCCAAGAATGATCAACTAAAGCGTGTAAAAGATTCTCGCCCGTGTCATCCACTTCGGCAGTAACTTGGCAACCGTCGTTCAAAAGAAGCTTCACTAATTCATTGTTTCCCTACAAGATATTAGAAAATCAATCAGCTGTAACAGCAACACCCAATAGGGGAAGAAAAAAAACGTACTTGTTGTATTGCTAACGTAAGTACAGTTTGCCCACGATGGTTTCGAATCGATGCATCGCAATTATTTTCGAGTAATAACTTTGCAATTTTTAGAGACGTCTGAACCGTTTCGGAATGCTGAAGCAATCCCTTAAAAATGTTACATAAATAATATGAAATTCATAAAAATCATGTAATATTTTGATGAGCATAGAAGTAATAATAGCTGTCAAATGCAAGAAAACCAAATAAATAAAAAAACGTTTCATTGACGTTTCAGTATTTACTTTGAGAAAATATTATTATTGCGAATTTTAACGTCATTTCTAAATGCTTCATTTTCGTTTTTCACAATTCTAGATGACCCAAGATATATACGAGCTTGTAACATGAAGGTGTGTAAACGCCTATTGAACTGTGACTATTTTGTTTTTCAGATGCAAAATGAAGAAAAACCTGAATGTGTTTTAGAAACTAGAAAGGTAGCTCATTCACTTAAGGGTATTTTCATGATAGTATCTTTCAAAATAAGCTTTTTATGGTCAGTTTGAAAATGATCCAACTTTAAGAAGATAACATTTTTAAATTTTTGTCTATAAAAAGTTAATTTTGAAATCAACACGAAAATCAGCTTAAATGATTGAACTACACTAAATTTCTAAAACTAATAATAGTTTGTTCTGAAAATGCAGAAAAGGTCGAAAATCAGCTGATCATAAACCATTTTAAGCGATTTACTTTTATAATTTATAAATAACCTTTAATTTCTTCTTTAAAAAAGTTTTTAAAATTCAGCAACTACCTTAATTATTACAAAGTTTATTTTAATTTCTTGTAGAAGAACTTCATTTTTCCCCCCAAGATGCTGAAAATTAACTAACAGTTTTATATATTTTTTATAATTTCAGAAGTATTTAATTTTAAACGATTTAGTTTCGGTTGGAAGACATTCTCGATAATAACCAAGACAAAACAAAACAAGAGACAACAGAGAAGCAACCCCAAACAATAGCAAAAGGAAAAACCAAAATGAGTTAAGACGGGCATAGAGAGAGAGAGAGAGAGAGAGTGAATTTGACTACCTTTTGAGTCTGTGGAGGGAGAGGTAAGGTGATACCCGGGCGCGAACAACGAAGACGATTATTAATTAACAGGTTAATCGGCTGCAAGTGATATATTAACGAGTGGACGTTTTAGTCAAGCGCATTTTTTAAATTATTATTAACCAAATAAAACCGAAGCACAAGAATATCAAGACAAACAAACAAAACGACAAACTTTTTTAACAAACAAAACCTTTTTCTTACCTCTTTTCCATCGACTCGACTGCTGTTGCTCGCTAACCAATGCAACTGTTAAAGAAAATTACGAATTAGAAGTCAACAAAGAGACGAAATTGATAAATTATTTACAGCTGTGTTTCCATGTAGATCAACCGAATTGCATTTGGCCTTCTTTTCAACGATTAGAAAACGGATGACATCAACCAAATGTAAATTCAGAGGACTGCAAACAGCCAACATTACGATGCTCATATCTACGAGAGAGAGATAAATCGTCGATAAGGCATGCCTCGAGTAAAACAATTTCCTCGTAAATTCAGTTTTCTATTACTATTGTCATCTCTGTATTCAATATCGACATCGGGTTGATTAAGAAGAGTCTCGACTAATCCGACGTGACCTTTAAGAAATGCAACACCGAGTGGCGTAACTTTCCAATCGTTAACGTGATTTACGTTAGCACCGGCTTCGAGAAGAAGCTGAACGCAAAAATACCAGCCGTAAGCTACGGCGTAATGTAAAAGAGAGTTTCCAGAACTATCTGTCGTATCCGGATCAGAACCGAGTCGTAACAGATGTGATGCTATATGTGTATGTCCGTTAAGTATCGCATGAGTCGCTGCCGTACGTCTTAGTTTATCTATTTTAAAAAGACAGCCAATGAATATGGAGACGAAAATTGATCCAAAATTAAAGCTGAAAAATAACCTCTTCCTTCTAATTTTGCACCGCTCTGAATCAAGAATTTAACCATTTCGATATATCCGTTTTGACAAGCGAGCATCAGTGGAGTAACTTTGTTTTTACTGACACCCGTCTGTTTCTCGATGTCAGCACCGAATTTTAACAGAGACTTCAAAACATCCTAAAGAAAAACGTCTCTTTAATATTCACTCAATAAAATAAACACTTTCGACAACCAATCGGTAAAATACCAAGTGTCCGCCAATGCAAGCGAGATGAACGGCTGTCAAACTACTACGGTTTGGTCGGTTGATACCTCCAAGCCCATAATCTCGAAAATTCTTTCCATCGTCACCGTTTCGCTTATCTTAAAAAGTAAAAATTAATTAGTCTTGCTGACTAAACCACGTTCCTTCATGTTAAGCCCTTTGACACAAGTGATTTATTATTATTTTAAAAAGTAGAATTTGGATTTCTCCAAAATTAATTGAAGTGTAAACGGCATTCAAAATTCCGGGTTAATTAGTCTTTCAGGAGCGAAATTAAAAGAAACTTGAAAGTGTTATAGAAACTAGAAGGGTAGCTCAATAACTTAAAAAAAATCTCGTGTTTATATCTTTTAAAATTCGTTTTTTATGGGAAATATAAAATGCTCCGACTTTAAATTGACGGTATTTTCTAATTTTGTTCACAAAAAACATTTTTAAAATATATCGGTGTTTTAAAAACTAGAAAGATAGCTCAATCACTTAAGGCTATTTTCACGCTGATTTTTTTTTAAATCAACTTTTTATGTCAGTTTGAAAACGACCCAGCATTAATTAAACAGGTAACATTTTTTTAAATTATCGTCGATAAAAAAAGCTTATTTTGAAAGATACCAGCATGAAAGTATTATTGATTCAGCTACCGTTCTAGTTTCTAACACTTTCGATTTCTCCTTAGTGTTGCTTTTCTGAAACTTAGAATAAACAAAATTTGAAGGCAAGCTCTTCATAAAACACCTTTAAAAAATTTAATTTTTGAATTTGTGATTGATTTGTAATTTTGGGTCTGAAAAATATAATTTGGAAGCACTGCAAGGAAGAATTTACCATAAAAGCACACAGAAATCATAACACTGAAAAAGTTTACCAGCTTTTAATCGCTTCAAAATAATCTCGACATTTGCCACTCGTCCGTTTTCGGATGCAATGTGAAGTACAGTATTGCCATCGGCATCCAAATCATCCAATTTAAAACCTCTAAAAAAAAAAAACGGGACGAACAAAATTGAAATTCGCATACTCGGATAAACTCTGGAAGTTAAATCTCAAACCTCGACAAAAGCAGTTCTAAAGGTGCTGGTCCTTCACAAGCGGCAGCATAGTGAATTGGCTTCCTCATGTGTGAATCTCCAATATTGCAGTCGGGATCTGTATCTAGTAATTGCTTCAAATATTTTGCTGCAGGATTTATAGCAGCACAATGAACGGGAGTTATCTATATATAGTAGAATTCAACCTTACTTCGTATTCAAATAAAAAATTCTATTAAGAAAATTTATAGCTTACTCCACAGTTGCCCACCGATCTCTTTTTAACGATCGCTGGCCGACATGAACGTAACTCTTGCCTATCATACACCAAAACATCTCTATGTAAAGCCGTAAACCCATAACTATCAGTTTTTAAAGCTTCTTCTAAAAGGTCGGCAACCAAACGACGATGTCCACAACAAGCGGCACGATACAGATTCGACAACAACGCTTGTTTCTGTAAATAATCGTATGTTAAAAACAAAATCACTCCTCAAATTAACAGAATTACCAATGACTGTTGGTTCGTATCGGCCTCCGACAAAAAACAATCCAAAGTAGACTTCGAAACGCCGTTTCTTAACATAAGAATAACGTGGTCCAAGTCTGTGAGTTCCTCGTAACAATCCTTCATAAGAGCGTTATTGCCCTCACGAGATCCACGACTCAGCGTTATCTCTCGAACTGCCGAACCGAGCGACCTGAAATTTGTTCTGAAACAATAATTAACGGAATGTATTAAGAAAAATCTTTCGAATAACGCCGAGTATTCGCTAAAGTACCGTCCAACACTGTGATGCAAAAGCAAAGTATCTGTTGCCATCTTGATCACTGATTTTTTCGATCGCTTTTTACAGTTCAAGATGAGTTTGATGGCTTCGTGGTTCTCCTTCAGTGTGGCATAAGCGAGAGGATCGAGCTTCTGGTCGACACTACGATGAACACCGACACAGTAGGAATTTTTGGCATCATTGAGCATGTTCTGCAACGTCTTCGTATCTTTCATTAATATCGCACGTATCATCAACTTGCTGTCGGCGATCGTCGAAACAAAAGGAATATTGATGCTAATATAAATCAAATGTAAAACAAACCCGTTAAAAACTGAAAATTTGAAATGTTTAAACATAAAAGACATTCACTACAGACGACTTACTTTGACTCGAACGTAGGATCTTTATGGTAGACTCCAACCTTCGTGTTAGGTTTCAGTCTGTCTTTATCGTTTTTCTGTTTACGCCTTTGCTGCAGGATCAACCTTTCAGACTTACAGCCGCCTCGATTGTTAACTTCTACGATCAAAGCGAAACAAATATAACCGTCACTAAAATCCCCTTTTTAAAAATTGCTAATAAGCATCATACCCTTCGGAGTCTTCTGTTTCACTTTAACCTTGTTTCCTTTGTTCGCTTTCAGCCTCGAATTACGAATAACATTCTGCAACTTTGCTTTAGCGGCTTTGTTTCAAGAATGAAACGTGTTAAAACGATTACACGACATCTATAACGAATATAATTTCGTTGTTTACCTCTCGTTGCAGGTTGGTTTCTCGTTACCGTGATGCGAAGCCTCCTTCCTCCACTCTCACTAGCGCCACCACCCCCACCACTTGCTCTCGTGTTGTCTGAAACGGTCCTTCGAGTCGAAATGGTAAGTCGTTCGACTTTGACTTCCGGTTTCACGATTGCATTGTTCACATCGTCATCAGAATTTACTTTAAAAACAGAAAACGACGTAAGAAACAGGACTCGTAACCAGAGAATCAAAGAAAAGATACTTTACCCAACTCGGGTTTGATTTTCTCTTGTTCGACGTCATGTATTCCGTTCTCGAGATTAAGAGCCCTCTTTAGAATTGTTTCCGTTCGACTGACTTCAGCTTTAGGCAAACTAAAAAGGTTTTTATCCAATCTTTCGACTTCGAGATTCGTCAAGACACATTCGTAATCTGTAAAAAAAAATAAATAATAAAAGAGTTCGAAGCACCACACTTTGGCCAAAAGCGTAAAAAACGAGTAAAACTCGCCTGTGTAATCGTAAAAGTCTCTGGAATACATATCGGGACCTGCACCCTCGGCTTTTGACAACCATCGTATTTTAAACCGATGGCTACTTTTATAAACATTCTGAGCCGCTTGACAAACGTAGAAACTTCCTAAAAACAATTTATCAAAAATCAAGAAAATTTAAAGTTTTTATTTTACGTCTCACAAATTCGTAATCGTGAAACTTACCACTTTCGTTTCTAAGCGCAAGAAATTCTCCTTTATAAAAGACAACTTGTTTCTCTTCGGAAGCTTTTGTAGGTCTGAGTTGCGGAATGAGAAGTGTCGGTGATTGAAACGGTTGATATTGCTGTCGTGTTCTCTTGCTACTTCGAGGTTCCGGTGTCGGAGAAGAAACTCTTCGTTTGCTCTTTTTTTAATGATATAATAAAAGTACAGATTTAATAAAAAAAAACCGACACGAAACAACTTCAGTTCATTTTCTTTCTAACCCTTCGAGCAGCAGCAGCAGCTGCAGCAGCTCCTTTCGTTCGAGGTTCTAATCGACTCGATTCTCCACCCGATTGACTCGTATCTTCTTCTCCTCCGATATCATGACCGTTATTGTTATGATTTGTTGTGTTGTTGCAGCTTTCTTTCGGCTTCGTGTTATTGCAGTCGATTTTGCCATCCATTTCAAATTGTATTTTTATTATTATTTCGTTCTCTCACTCTAAATAAAAGCGAAAAGCGATAAATTAGAGACTCAGTTCTTCTTTTGTCGTTGTTCTTCTTGAGAAAACCGTTTAACTAATCACAGTTATTTCATTTAAAGCTAGTTCGGCGTGTTTTTTACGAGCAAACGAAAAAACCTCGAAAGTGACTGTCATCATTATGATGATAAAAATAATCATCATCATGAGAAAAACAAAAAAGTAAATTACATTTTTCTTTCTAGATCCAAACAGCGGCGGCGGCGGTGGTTCTCAAAAGAGAATCCTCTCTCTCTTTCTCTCTCTCTCTCTCTCTCTCTCTCTCTCTCTCTCTCTCTCTCTCTCTCTCTCTCTCTCTTTATGATGCGTGTTATTATTGATTTTAAATAACATTACAAACAAATGTAGATCTCATTATGAAATACTGATGTATAGCTGCGCCGTCTGTAAGCATTTGTGTGCGTGTTGCTCGTGTGCGTGTACGTCTGTATATATGTGTTTTTTGATACTGAGACATTTCTTTCTAAAAATAACGGTTTCACCGTTTTAGAAAAAATTCCCACCATATAAAAAATACCGATATTTGTCCTTTTGCTTTCTTTTCGAAAATCTAAGTTAATAGTAATTTATTTCTGTTTATAAAACATATCAGAAGAAAAATTAAGTACCTTCGCACACGGACCACTTTTTAGTAGTCGATTGCGACTGCAAAATGAAGTCGGCGTGTGGAAAAACGTCTTGCTTTCTTTCCCATTGCAATACATTGCAACCACAGATCTACAACCAGTCGTTGTTTTCAACTTCAGAAGAAAGCTCGTTTGCAAATGAACGGCTTCTTCCAATAGCAATATATTGCAACCACAGCGCGACCACCAGTCGTCGTCTTCGAACAGACAAAGAGCCTTTCGACTATATAACGTTATGTAGTAGAAGTCTCTTGCTTCTGAAGCCGCTCGTTTACAAATGAACGGCGTCTTCCCATAGCAATACATAGCAACCACAACTCAGCGACAACTGGCGACAATATTTTCCAATCGAACTCGACCGCTAAGCAGTGGTTCGTGTGCCAAGGGCTCTTATTATCAATCTATTTGTATCGAATTAAAAAAAACCGAGACATATTAAAATGGAAACCATTTTTAACCACAAAATGGAAGGAACCAGATTATTTTATTTTTACGAATTCTGATTATTCTGTCTTTTCAGGAGCAAAATTAAGCGAATTTAAATACTAGAAGGACAGCTCAATAGTCACTTAAGGGTATTTTCATGTTATCTTTCAAAATAAACATTTTATAAAAAAAAATTAAAATCTGATTGTTCTTTTGAAAAATGCAGAGAAACTTGAATGCATTTTAGGAACTAGAAGGGTAATTCAATCGTTGAAGAGTAATTCCATGTTTATATCTTTCAAACTAAACTTTTTTTATGACAATTTAAAATTAAATTTAAAATTGTCATAAAAAAAGTTTAGTTTGAAAGATATAAACATGGAATTACCCTTCTAGTTCATAAAATACATCTAAGTTTCTCTGCATTTTTCATGTGAAAGAAAAAATAATCAGAACTTAAAAACCACCTAATATTTAAGCGACTCAATCACTATTCTAGTTTCTAAAACATTTTTAAGTATTTCTTAAATTTGTTTTCACAGAGACAACTTGAAAAACGTTTTTTTTAATTGAAAATTAGACGATTTCGTGTAAATTTACACACGAAAAAACAATTAAAAATCGGCACAAAAATGGCGAGACAAAAATAGAGCGAATTCTCAAGTAAATCCGGCGCATTTTTTGTTTTTAGCTCTGGTCATCAGACTCTGAATGGGTTTATTAAACCATCTCCATAACACCCTGAGTGAGTGAGGGTGGGGGCGAGAAAGAAACGATCTTTATACTAACTAATAATAAAGTGACCAGTGGTCAGTCCACTTAATCAATAGGTCCGGTCAACCCACACACACTCACGACTCGTTTTCATTAAATTTTTAAAGATTAATTAATTACGAGATGATGATTAACGCCAAAAAGCATATTAAGCTCGTTTTAATCTGCAAACGTACATTATATAAATTATCAATAAAAAGTTTATTTTGAACGATATCAACATTAAAATATCTCTAATTACCCATCTAGTTTTTTTCTAAAACTATTTTCTCTTCGTTTTGCACCTTAAATACAGAACAATCTGAATTACACACTTTAAAAACCCCAATTAAGATGATTATAAACAGCTGATTTTCGAACTCTAGTTTGTTGTCTACCAGAAGCAAAATTAATAGAAACTAGAAGGGTATTTTTATGTTGGCGTCTTTTTTTCATAATAAACTTTATAGACAAAAATTAAAAATATCGTCTGCTTTTAAAGTTAGGTCATTTTAAACTCGGATAAAAAAAACATTTTGAAAGATATTAACATGAATTTACCCATACGTGATTAAGCTACCCTTCTAGTTTCTAAAACCCTTTCAAGACATGATGAGCCTGAAAAATCAGTGTCTGAGAAACCGTTTACATTTTAAAAACACATTTAGATGGTTTTTTATATGCAAAGCTGATTTTTGATCTTTTCAACAGCAAAATTAAGAAAAAACTAGAAAATGTTTTTAAAACTAGAGGGGTAGGTCAATCACAATTATATTTTTTCATGTTTGATGTTTCAAATTAAACTTTTTATAGACAAAAAGAAAAAGTAATTTTCAAACTCGCACACAGTCAAATTTGTGACACACAAAACAAAACAAATTGGGGTTTTTTTTAGAGAAAAAAAAAGAGTTGACAAAATGTTGCGTTGTATTACCGAGACAAAATACGAACCTATTAATGTTTACCGACTTAAGGCCGAAACATGGAATAATAGTTTTTTTTTTTAAATTGCAGACAAAACGCAACACAAAGGTCGCAGAAATGTTTTAGTCTTGTCGCCAATTTGTCTTGAAACATTCAAGTTTCTGTTTTGTGTTATTTCTCAGCTTGTTGTCAATCGGTCGTAATACGTTTTGTATGATTTTTATTCATTTTTCTTCCGAGTTTCTTAAAAACTTTGATGAATTCTCAAAAAAAAAAAAAAAAAATCACATTCTTAAAATTTTGTCCATTTTTTAAAAAAAAAACTATTTTGTGGAAAAATTATTAAAACCTTAATAGTAGCGCAAACTGTAAATTTATATACAAATACAATAATTGTTTTTTGATTTATGACTAAAAATTTAATTACGTCTAGCAAAAACAAAATTCAAGAATTTAAAAATTGGCACTTGAACCCTCTCAACAAGGTTCTAAGACAAAAAAAAAGTACCACTAAATGAGTAACTTTTGTTTTGTTTTTTCTGTTTTTTTTTCTGAAGAGGAAGAGGAATTCAACAAAAAATTGAGCTTCAAAAATGTCAATTCTTGAATTTGAACCATCTAGTCCTGTAGACACATGAATGAGATGATGAGAATGGAATTTCCTGAGGTTTGGTTATGATTTTTCTTAAGAACTGAGTGAAGTGGACAGATCACACCAACATGACCTTCAAAATAAAGAGAGATTCAGACGATCCCATTTACCAAAAACACCTAAAACTGACCACAACTAGTTATTTACTTATTCGTTGGCGGCGGCGGTTTTTCACACAACCAACACAACACCATAAAATTTGAGATTTATAATTAAAAAAATAGCTCATTAATAGATAAAATAAACATTAATAGGGTGTACCAACATGGCGCCATTTCACATTAAAATGTCTCCAAAACGCTATGTTAAGATATAATATAATAATGTCGCGTTTATAGTCGAGATTTTCTGATCGCGCCCTCTCTGATTTATTCACAATATGAATACAAATTCAGGAAGGAAGGCATCCAAATGTGGTTATAAAAGAGCATCCTCTTTATAGACGACACATTGTGCTTCAATGATGTCCAATCTCTATACTATTCTTGCGGATATTTACAGATGTGTAAACCGGTTTTCATTGATCTTTTTTAAACACCTAGCGGCCTCTAACGGTTAACGTATCATTAGCATATTTCTAGTTTTTTTTTATGAATGACTTTAGTGGTTGATGGGATCTACGCCTTTCAGCAGATTTCGTATTTCGATTAAAGAAAGGCCAACAAGACAAAGAAACAAAATTAAAAAAAATGCATGGGAGACGACATAAAAGAAAATCACGTACAAGATTCACAGTAGAATAAATGCATGGCCATAGCCTCCTATATTATAGGAGGTTATAGCACGGCAAGCCGGATTGTTGATACCCAGAATAGAAGTCTAGAAAATCCAGTAAAACACTGAAAAAAAATTAAAACTTGCCATTCCATACAAGATTCCCTCCCTGTGATGCCCCCCTTGAAAAAAAAAATGACATATCAAGGCAGTCTAGAATTAAGATAATAGAAATGACACCACGTTACATTAATGAAGTCAATTGGATGTAACTAATTTGACAGATTACACATTGTTCTGCATGAATAAAACGCCATATTGGATCACTCTTTTCTGTTCAATTGTATAACATTCTAACATTTACACCCTAATTCAACACTTAACTACAGCAAGTAAAACTCATGTCTTTACTCCCCCCTTTCCGAGTAAATAACATATCAATCCAATGAAGAAAAAATCAGATGGCGTGAGGTTGATATATGAAGATCTGTAAATTGAACGAATATGGTGTTACTTAACATAAAGGCGTACGCAGATAAGTCACCATATTAGTACACCCGCTCTAATCAGCAATATGAATATCTTGGCTCCGCCTATTGCTTCAATACAATAATCATAAAACATTAGCTGATGCCCATTATTCACGGATGACAAATCAAGGCTAGTCGCCCATTTTCTCCCCCCACCTTCTTCTGTCCACCCCATAGAACGCCACCCTCATAAACAACCCTACAAAAGAAGCATGGATCACTCCCAATGTTAAAAAAGGGGGGGGGGGGGGTGGAGGAAGTAACGGTAAGAAGCGCGTCTTCCCCTTTCAATACAAATACATGAGAGAAAAAAATCAAATATCTCAGAAATGAGAGCATTTTTCTACCTGAATTTGTTGTTCAATCAATAAAATGTCGTCTAATCGATGAGCTTTATCAGACAAGAATGATTTTCATACGTAAGAAACGTTTAAAAAGCGTCAAAAATAACGTCCGATTGTCTTGTTTTTCTAGACTGACTCTTGTATGAACGCCGCCGCTGCCGCCATGTTAAAGGCCGCACATAATGGAGCCAATGGCGCGCAAAAAGAAAACTAGGCTTAAGCCGCCGTCAAAAGCTAATTTTGAAGCCAATTTGATACTGAACGCGCAATTTTTTCTTACGTACAGATGATTTACATAGTAAACACTTGAATTCCGTTCGTGTCAATCGATTAAAAGGTTAACAAAGTGTCAATAAATAGCAGGAAAAAAAACCGAACGCGAAAAACACACAGAAATTTTTACCACCACGGTTTTTTTTTTCTAGCCTCGCTGCGTCGTCCTTCAATATCGTTGTCAAATTGACCGCGACAGTAGCGCCCTCTTTTGGATGTCTATGGCGCGCTTATGGCAGGTTATGGGTGTTGTTGTGTTCGGGCATAGCCTCCCATGGTTCGGGGTGGGAAAGGCAAAATAAGGGAGAAGGGAAAATAAGACCACCAACCTTCTTAAAACACTTGTTAAAACGGGTCAGACTAAAACACGGAAACGGACGGAAAAATCAATATTAGGCTACTATAAGCGTTACAAAACACGGAAAATACATGCAGACATATAAGAAAGCACACAAAACACTTACAAACACATTTTCCCGTGTGTTTGTCAGTGATTTCCGCATTTTTCCGTGTGTTTGTCAGTGATTTCCGCATTTTTCCGTGTGTTTGTCAGTGATTTCCGCATTTTTCCGTGTGTTTGTAAGTGATTTCCGCACTTTTCCGTGTGTTTGTAAGTGATTTCCGCACTTTTCCGTGTGTTTGTAAGTGATTTCCGCACTTTTCCGTGTGTCTACACTTATTTTCCGTGCCTTGCAACACTTACAGTAGCCTAATATTTATTTTTCCGCGCGTTTCCGTCAGTTTCCGTGTTTTAGTCTGACCCGTTAAAACAGACAAAAATATTTTGGTGTAAGTATCTATTTTATTGTATTCTCTTCATTTAAAAAAAAAAAAAACTAAACAAACGGTCGTTCTTAATTAGTTAAAAAATTATTCGTTCAAGAAGTTGTACAAGATTAAAAATTGATTGCTAATGTTCACGTTTTGTGATTTAAGTTGCCTCGGCGCACACGAACTACTTTTTGGTGGTCGAGTTCGACTGCAAAATGAAGTCTTGTGCAAAGGTCTGGCGTCTTTCTATAGCAACCACAACTCAGCCACCTGCGACGACATGGACCACTAAAAAGTGGTTAGTGGTGCACATGTTTTCAAAGTGTTATCCAAGAACCTGATCGAGAAACAGTAATTTTTAATTAAAATCAACTAAAAAGAAGACACTTCACTGGGCAGATCTTCAGAAGTACTTTACACCAAAATTACAATTTACATTTCATTATAAACCATTTAAAAACGTGACATTTCCGTTTAAATCTAATATTATCGACTTGACCGGAGATGATATATTTCTCTCATAAAACAATTTGCAGTCCACAACTAAAAGTAAAAACACCTCAACTAACGTAAAACCTAAAAACTCGTCAAAACAAAAAAAAAACTGCACATCTGAGACAAACAACGAGCTTTACAGAAAATTTAAAAAAACCGCCACGATGTTTAAACAACTTAAAAAATATATATTCTAATACCTTGTACACACATGAGCTAAATGAATTCAAGTTAAACGACAGGCAGTTAGAAAACGGTCAGAACTTCAGTTGGCTCCGCCCTTGTTATGACGACGACCAGCAACTTCTAATTGGCTGGTTATGTAGTCTGACGTTGAAAAAGGCGGAGCATGTGACGTCAAACTACATAACCAGCCAATTAGAAGTTGCTGGTCGTCGTCATAACAAGGGCGGAGCCAACTGAAGTTCTGACCGATTTCTAACTGCCTGTGTTAAATGTGTTCAAGTGAATTATACGGAATCCAGTTAAGGACATAAAATATTAATAATGAAGTGAATTTTTATTTGGGTTTAATATAAATTGAAATACTAAATCAATATTTTGTCAATAGTTTTTATATTATATTTAAGTATTAAGACAATATTTTGAGATTCTTAACTGAATAAATTGAATTTGACATATTGTTTGTATGTCCTTCACAGGGCTCTGTAGAACGTGTTTAATATTTAAATGCATTTAACTATGTGTATCGAGGGTATAACGCTGCATATAAATTTCATTGAGAAGATATTAAATATTAACAAGGTTTGTAACAAATTTAGTGCTGAATTTCTTTCATACAGTCTTTCCACCTGAAACGTTTGCAATCTTCGTTTCATAACCACAAATACGTTTAAACAGTAAATGATAAATGTTTTTTTTTTTTTTAAAATCCCCGACCACGTTGAGACAATCAAGTTACATTTTACTTACTCGAGAATAGACTGTTTGAAAACCGTTTAACAGAAGGGTATTTTCACGTCAATACCTTTCAAAATAAACTTTTAAGTTGAGTTTGTTTTTGGGGGGGGAGGGGGGGGGGGGCAAGAAGCCAACATGTGTTAAATAATTAATTAATGACGGTGATTAAGTGCTTAAATTGAAAACTCCCTCAATGATTTCTATATAATTATAATAACCAGAAAAAAAAATATATAAAAATAAAACATCCCAATTGGCCAAAAACAACAAAAACCCCCCGCCACATTTAGAGAGCAGAAGAAAAATAATAAACGAAAAATAATTTCAACAACCAACTTTAGTCAACTGAATTATATAATTATTAATTATCACAACTCTTTGGTGAAGAAGAAGAAGAACGGAAAAATACAGAGTTCAAACAATCTGAAGAGAAAAAAGAAAGAACACAAAACAAAAGGAACCTGGAAAATTAACTAATCCCCTCCTCAAACGGAGACGACAAAAATAAATGGGTAGAAAAACAGCTTTCGGTGACTAAGAAACCTCTTCATCAAATGAAGACGAACCCGGACAAAAAAAAATTCCCGTTCCAAGATTATTAGTATTCTCCATAAAAACACAATTAAGAAACAGTTTTGACGCTCAAAACGCCTTCCGTTACCTATTTTCCCACCTCCATTTTCAACAACAAAGGGTATTAATTATCGTCATAACAGATGCGATGCTATATGCGTATTTTTTTTTTAAAAAAAAACATAAAAACGAAAACTGCGCCAAAATTATAGCTGGAAAAAAACCTCTTCCTTCTAGTTTTGCACCGCTCTGAATCAAGAATTTAACCGTTTCGATATGTCCGTTTCGACACCCGTCTGTTTCTCGATATCTGCACCGAATTTTAACAAAGACTACAAAACATCTTATAGAAAAACGCCTCTTTAATATTCAATCAATGAAATAAAAAACACTTTCGACAGCTAATCGGTAAAATACCAAGTGTCCGCCAATGCAAGCGAGATGAACGGCAGTCAAACTACAACGGTTTGATCGGCCGATACCTTCGAGCCCATAATCTCGAAAATTCTTACTATAGTCACCGTTTCGCTTATCTTAAAATGTAAAAATTTATTAGTCTTGTTGACTCACCCCCGTTCCTTCGCATTAACCCTTTTAACACAGTGATTTAATAAATTAATATTATTAAAAAAAGTAGAATTTGGATTTTCCAAAGGTAATTTAGATGTTAAATTTGTTTTCAAAATTCCAGTTAATTAGTCTTTTATTAGCGAAATTAAAAGAAACTTGAAAGTGTTTTAGAAACTAGATAGCTCAATCACTTAAGGTTATTTCCGGGCTCATTTTTTTTAAAATCAAGTTATGTCAGTTTGAAAATGACTGAACATGTTTTAAGCAGATGCTATTTTTTTTTTAAATTATTGTCCATAAAAGGTTTATTTTGAAAAGATACCAACATGAAAGTATTATTGATTCAGCTACCGTTCTAGTTTCTAACACACTTTCAATTTCTCCTTAGTGTTGCTTTTCTGAAACTTAGAATAACCAGAATTCATAAGTCAGCTCTTCATAAAAAAACCATAAAAAATTTCAATTATTGAATTCATGATTCAAAAATAATGATTTGTAATTTTGGATTTGAAAAATAAATTTGGAACCATAGACAGAAACCATAACACTGAAAAGTTTACCAGCTTTCAAACGCTTCAAAATAATCTCAACGTTTGCCACTTGTCCATTTTCAGATGCAATGTGAAGTACAGTATTGCCATCGGTATCCAAATCATCCAATTTAAAACCTCTAAAAAAAAACCGTACAAACAAAATTGAGATTCGCATACTCAGATAAACTCTAGAATACAAATCTCAAACCCAGACAAAAGCAGTTCTGAAGGTGCTGGCCCTTCACAAGCGGCAGCATAGTGAATCGGCTTCGGCATGTGTAAATCTCCAATATTGCAGTTAGGATGTGTATCTAGTAATTGCTTCAAGTATTTGGCTACAGGATTTATAGCAGCGCAATGAACGGGAGTTATCTATATATAGCAAGAAATCAACCGTACTTCGTATTCAAATAAAAAATTCTATTAGGAAAATATATCGCTTACTCTACAGTCGCCAACCGATCTCTTTTTAATGATCGCTGGCCGACATGAACGTAACTCTTGCCTATCATACACCAAAACATCTTGATGTAAAGCCGTAAACCCATAACTAGATCAGCTTTTAAAGCTTCTTCTAAAAGGTCGGCAACCAAACGACGATGTCCACAACAAGCGGCACGATACAGATTCGACAACAACGTTTGTTTCTGTAAATAATCGTATGTTAAAAACAAAACCACTCCTCAAATTAACAGCATTACCAATGACTGTTGGTTCGTATCGGCCTCCGACAAAAAAACGATCCAAAGTAGACTTCGAAACTCCGTTTCTTAACATAAGAATAACGTGGTCCAAGTCTGCGAGTTCCTCGTAACAATCCATCATAAGAGCGCTATTGCCCTCTCGAGATCCACGACTCAGCGTTACCTCTCGAACTGCCGAACCGAGCGACCTGAAATTTGTTTTGAAACAATAATTAATTAAGAAAAATCTTTCGAATAACGCCGAGTATTCGCTAAAGTACCGTCCAACATTGTGATGCAAAAGCAAAGTATCTGTTGCCATCTTGATCACTGATTTTTTCGATCGCTTTTTACAGTTCAAGATGAGTTTGATGGCTTCGTGGTTCTCCTTCAGTGTGGCATAAGCGAGAGGATCGAGCTTCTGGTCGACACTACGATGAACACCGACACAGTAGGAATTTTTGGCATCATTGAGCATGTTCTGCAACGTCTTCGTATCTTTCATTAATATCGCACGTATCATCAACTTGCTGTCGGCGATCGTCGAAACAAAAGGAATATTGATGCTAATATAAATCAAATGTAAAACAAACCCGTTAAAAACTGAAAATTTGAAATGTTTAAACATAAAAGACATTCACTACAGACGACTTACTTTGACTCGAACGTAGGATCTTTATGGTAGACTCCAACCTTCGTGTTAGGTTTCAGTCTGTCTTTATCGTTTTTCTGTTTACGTCTTTGCTGCAGGATCAACCTTTCAGACTTACAGCCGCCTCGATTATTAACTTCTACGATCAAAACGAAACAAATATATCCGTCACTAAAATCCCCTTTTTAAAAATTGCTAATAAGCATCATACCCTTCGGAGTCTTCTGTTTCACTTTAACTTTGTTTCCTTTGTTCGCTTTCAGCATCGAATTACGAATAACATTCTGCAACTTTGCTTTAGCGGCTTTGTTTCAAGAATCAAACCTGTGAAAACGATTGTACGACATTTAACGCCATAAATTTCGTTATTTACCTCTAGTTGCAGGTTGGTTTCTCGTTACCGTGATCCGAAGCCTCCTTCCTCCACTCTCGCTAGCACCAACACCACCGCCACTTGACCTCGTGTTGACCGAAATGGACCTACGAGTCGAAATGTTAAGTCGTTGGAATTCTTAAGAAATCACAGCCAACCTCAGGTAATTACATTCTCATAATCTCATTCATGTGTCTACAGGACTCGATGGTTCAAATTCAAGAATTGTCATTTTGAACTTCAACTTTTTTTTAATTCCTCTTCAACAAGATTCAACGTCGAAGAAGAAAAAACGTTATTAAGGTTGCCGGTACTCATTTAGTGGTATTTTTTTGTATTGAAACCTATATGTTTTGTGGTAATCATCATTTCAGAATTATTAAAATTTCATGAAAATGAGTCGTGGGTGTGATTTGACTGGATCTATTGATAGTGACTGGCCACTGATCACTTAATTATTAGCTTAGTAGGCCTATAAAGATCGTTTCTCTCACCATTACTCAGGGTATTATGGAGATGGTTTGATATAGACCTACATTGTGTAGAAATTGAAGCCCAGCCCACCAGGCCCATGAAACCCATGAAGCCCACCAGACGCATGAAGCCCACCGACCCATGGGCTTTATGTAGGTCTCTAGTTTGATAAATCCATTTAAGAGTCTGATGACCAAAGTTAAAACAAAACAAAAATGCGGCAGATTTAGTTTTTAATTCGCTCTATTTTTGATTCGATCTTTGGGCCGATTTCTAGTTTTTCGTTAGTAAATTTACACGCAATCATTTATCATCGATGTTCTACTGTGATTATTATTAGCACATATTGTGCTTTTAACTTGAGATGAGTTAAGATTTTTTTTACAAAATAAGTGTACAGTGGGAACCACTTAAAGAACAAGAACGAAAATATTTATTCAGAACAGGGTAGGGTTAATTAAGGAAGTGGGTTTTAAAACATTTCATTTTATTACTAATTGCTTTTGTTGTAGCTTTTGTTTTGAGAAAATGAAATGTTTTAAAACCCACTTTCTTAATTAACCCTACCCTGTTCTGCACGGTGTCACCAACTAGCTTTACTCATCACTTGAGTCTGCATTAGACATTCCATTTGACATTTCTTGTTTTAGGTAACATTCCCGGTGTTTCTGCGCATGTGCGGCGTCGCCCCAGAATTTTAGTCGCTATTATGTCGTGACGCCGCTGCCGCCATTTTGAAATGTATTACATTTTGATGTGTTCATCTGTGGCAACAGCAACGATTCAAAAGTTGGTAAATTGTAAAAATATAAAAGTTGAAAAATTTTAAATTAAAAATGTGTTTATAAAGTTTAATATTTCCCATGTATTTATTTTACATAATAATAAAACTGAAATTTAAAAATAAATTAAAAACTGAAATTTAAAAAACGAAATTAAAAACTGAAATTTAAAAATAAAATCAAAAACTGAAATTTAAAAATAAAATTAAAAACTGAAATTTAAAAATAGAATTCAAACCTAAAATTTAAAAACGAAATTAAAAACTGAAATTTAAAAATGAAATTAAATACAGAAATTTTAAAATAAAATTAAAAACTAAAATTTAAAAATAAAATTAAAAACTGAAATTTAAAAATAAAATTTAAAAATAAAATTAAAAACTGAAATTTAAAAATAAAATTTAAAAATAAAATTAAAAACTGAAATTTAAAAACAAAATTAAAAACTGAAATTTAAAAATAAAATTAAAAACTGAAATTTAAAAATAAAATTAAAAACTAAAATTGAAAAATAAAATTGAAAAATAGAATTCAAAACTAAAATTTAGAAACGAAATTTAAAAATGAAATTAAAAACTAAAATTTAAAAATAAAATTAAAGACTGAAATTTAAAACTGAAATTTAAAAACAAAATTAAAAACTGAAATTTAAAAATAAAATTTAAAACTAAAATTTAAAAACGAAATTAAAAACTGAAATTTATTAAAAAAAATAAAAACTGAAATTTAAAAATAACATTTATTAAAAAAAATAATCTGAATAAAAAAATTACATTTATCATTTTACGTTAATTACATATACTTTTATTAATTAAGATTAAAATAATTTGAATTTGATTATTCAAAACGATATTCATTTTCTTCAAAATATTTTTTTCTTCTTCAAATTTTTCACATTTAAAAAGTATTTGTTTCCATTTATTAAATGAATAACACAAAACAACCAAACATAGTAATACATTTCAAAATGGCGGCCATCAAGTAACCGGTTAAAATAAGAGAAGCTTTCAGTCCAAGGTCATGAAATTCTGTCACAGCACGAGAGTTTCCCTTCTGTTCTTCTCCTTATTCTGTGCCTTAATGTCGCGTTTATAGTCGGAATTTTCTCATCAGTGATCGCGTCCTCTCTGATATACATGTATATACAATGTGAATACAAATTCAGAAAGGAAGGCATCAAAAGCTTGAAAATGTGATTATAAACGAGACTCCTCTTTATAGATGACAACCTATGTGCTTTGACAGATTACGCATTGTTCTGCATGAATAAAACGCCATATTGGATCACTCTTTTCTGTTCAATTGTATAACATTCTAACATATACACCCTAATTCAACACTTAACTACAGCAAGTAAACCTCATGTCATTACTCGCCCCTTTCCGAGTAAATAATGTATCAATCCAATGAAGAAAAAATTGAACCAGTATGGTGTTACTTACTGTAAAAGCGTACGCAGATAAGTCACCCACCATATTAGTACACCCGCTCTAATCAGCAATATGAATATCTTGGATCCGCCTATTGCTTCAAATACAATAATCATAAAACATTAGCTGATGCCCATAATTCACAGATGACAAATCAAGGCTAGCCGCCCATTTTCTCCACCCCCCCTTCTTCTGTCCACCCCATAGAACTTCACCCTCATAAACAGGGTGGCAGTAATTTAAATCAGATTGATTTAAATCAAATGATTTTTTTTTAAAAAAAAAATATTCACATTTATTTCAACATTTAAATTTTCTCTGTTTCTAAAATAAAGTCGGGTGGTAGTCCTTTCATTAATGCATTATTTTTTTTGGAAGATATTGCTTGAGGAAGTACCCCCCAATTGACTGGTGGAAAAATCATTAAAGAGATACATACATATAAATAGTAATAGTAATCTATTTAAGAGCCTCAGAAGTAAACTGTTTTAAGTCACCAAACCTAAATTTTACAGTGGAGTTGTTTGAAAGTTTTTCTCTTTTTTGATGGAATAGGACTTAACATGGTTTACCACCATCTAGCGGCCGACGTCGAAAACCGTGGACTTAACACTGTTTACTCCTGATAGAACTTGACAAGCTGTTTAAAAAAACACAAATTTTACATCTTATGAAGATGTAAAAATCGTGTTTTTTTGAAAAAAAAAAAGTGACTTAACCCAGTTTACCTCTTGAGGCACTGATTTGCTTTGGGAACTGAAAAGACTGCAAAAGCTGGTGTTCATATGTTCAGAATGTGAAATTAAAAGTGCTTGAAACTTATTATTTTCAAATTTGAATGTTTATTAACCTTTTTTTCTTATTTTGCAATTATTTTACTAACAACTTAACAATTAACAATGTTGTTATTATTCATTTTTGCAAACATCATCACAATTAATATTTCACATACATGAAAAAAAATCTGATTTAAATAAAAATAAATCAGAGCATTTTCCTACCTGAATTTGTTGTTCAATCAATAAAATGTCGTCTAATCGATTAACTTTATCAGACGAGAATGATTTTCATACATAAGACACTTTTAAAAAGCGTCAAAAATAACGTCCGATTGACTGCCGCTTAAGCCACCGTCTAAAGTAAATTTTGAAGCCATTAATTTGATACTGAACGCGCGATTTCTTTTTACATAAAGATGATTCGCAGAGTAAACACTTGAATTCCGTTCGTGTCAATAGATTAAAAGGTTAACAATAAGAAATGTCAAATACGGAACGCGAAAAACATAACACAACAGAAATTTATCCCGCCACGGCTCTTTTCTAGCCTCGGCGCCAGTGTTGCCACCAACTTTCTAAGAAAAATCCTTGCAGCTCCACTAATTTTACCCTCCAATACCCTCCCATTGTTCACAATATGAGATTGAAGCCAATAGATGGCGCTATTTCTTTAACTCTCCGGTTAATCAATAGGCTTCGTTGTTTATGACGTCACGTTTACATAAATTAATAGATTTAAAGCGATGGCTATTGCTTAACCGATGAGTTTAAAAATGTGGTTTAATGTTTTTCAACATAATTAAGTCATATTTTGTGGAACCATTTTTAAACAGGTGCTTGATTTTTATCAAAATGGTTCATTTACGTGAATGGAAATGTTTAAAAATAAGCATATTGCTTAATGATAATTGTTTTTTCTCAATTTACTCTCAGAATATCCTCTGCAGTTAAATACCCTCTCACCTTCTAAAATACCCTCTAAGAGGGTAATTTCCCTCCAAGTGGCAACACTGAGCCTCGCTGCTCTCCTAGTTCAATTATCGTTGCCAAAATGACCGCAACATTAGCGCCCTCTTTTGGATGTCTATGGCCGAGCACAGGCATTTAGAAATCGGGATGAACAGAAGTTGGCTCCGCCCTTTTTATGACGACCGGCAACTTCTAATTGGTTTGTTGTGTGGTTCGACGTTGTAAAGGGCGGAGCATGTTACGTCTGAACCAATTAGAAGTTGCGTTTGTCTGTTTAACAAAGTGTCAATAAATAGCAGGAAAAAAAAAACCGACCGCGTAAAACACAGAATTTTTTACCACCGCGCCTGATGGCTCTTTTCTAACCTCGCAGCGTCGTCCTTCAATATCGTTGTCAAAATGACCGCGACAGTAGCGCCCTCTTTCGGATGTCTATGGCGTGCTGCTGAAAGTTTTAACCGTCAATAGCTTTTCATACATTTCTAGCCTCTTAGAATTTCAGAATAATAAAAAACTCTTAAAATTTCATTTAAATGAAACTATATTTATTGTAATTAGCAAATAAACTTCTATTCTTATTTAGAAAAAAAAATTTAAAATGGCACATCTTGCCTTTCAGGAGCAAAATTTTTAAAAAAACTAGAAAGTGTTTTTAGAAACTAGAAGGGTCGCTCAATTACTTCACGATATTTTTATGTTGATATCTTTCAAAATAAACTTTTTATGTGTGTGTGTGTGTGTGTGAAAATGACCCCAACTTTAAACAGGCGATATTTATTAATTTTTGTCTATAAAAAGTTTATTTTAAAATATACCAACATGAAAATACCCTGAAGATCCATCTAGTTTCCAAAACATTTACTAGTTTCTCTTTATTTTTCTCAAGAAAAACGGAATAATCAAAGACTTCAAAAAACAGATGGTTCGCAAACCATTTTAAGGGCATTTATATCTTTCAAAATAAACTTTTTATAGACAAACATTACTCAAAACTCAAAAGTTGGGTCATTTTGAAACACACATAAAAAGTTTATTTTAAAAGATATCAACATAAAAACATCCTGAAGTAATTGAGCGACCCTTCTAGTTTCTAAAACGTGTTCAAGTTACTCTTGACAAATTTTAAAATAAACCTTTTAGAAATAAAAATTTAAAAAAATATAATATATCGATTGCAAGTGTTGTTGAAATGTACACCTATGACGTTATCTTACAACTTGCAGAACTTAACGATACAGAAACTGTAGATATATATGCGCAACATTTGTATTTTCTCATTGTAAATAATAAAAATTTGAAAATTATTTCAGTTTTATTGAGTTTTTCTTTGTATTTTTGTTTGTTAGATAATTGCATATCGAATTTTAAAACAATAAAATAAAAGTTTTAAATGCAACTTAATTTAAATAAACTATTTTCTTCTCTATCAGAAAAAAAAAACCATTCCGTCATTAAATATAAATAAATTGAAAATTAATAAATCTTAATCATCAAGATAATAATTTAATTATATCCGGTCGTACACCTTCGAAAGCTGTAACACAAGAATCATGTAATTCTTCAGAAACCTTTTCTTCGGTCAAAGTTTCAAATGTTTCTTCAACTGAAAAGTAATTAGTTTAATTGTTTTATGCAAAATGACTTTCGATTTGATCTAAACAAAAAAAGAGCATACGTTTGATCGGAACATGACCGGCTAATTCACAGCAAGCAACATTGAACATCACGTCATCTTTTATACCTGAAATAAAAAGAAAATGTTTCACCTTTTTTACAATTTACGATCTACGAAATAAATTTATCCCTTTTTTGTTTCGTTTACCGTAAGTCGGCTTGCGAGCCCAAAGAAATATTCTGACGGCATCGTAATCTGACTCCAGATCGTTCTTCCCTTCAAAGCTCGAACCTCGAGTTATAAATAGATTCTGCGGAATTTCTTTCGCATGAAGATAACTGGACACTTGAAATATTTTCCTAAATAAATTTAATTAAGCTACGTTATTTATTTGTTTCACTTATTTAAATAAAATTTCATACTCCGATATGTCATCGATTTCATCCAACGATTTTAATTGAAACGCAAATCCAGGAGCAGGATAGTCTTTGATTTCGTAGCAATTTCCAATTAAATGAATCACTTTCTTTAACAAACAAGAAAAAAAGACGATTAACATTAAAAATTACAGTAACTTCAGCTATTACTTTAAAACTAACTGGAGTTACTTTTAGAAGCAACAATAAACGGAAGTAACTAACTCCTGTTACTTTCAGTAGTAACTGTAAATTGAGTTACTTTCAGAAAAACTGCAAATACTTCTTTTCAAAAATATTAATGTAATTTAATATTTCCAATAGGAACTGTAAATCGAGTTACTTTTGTGAAAAAAAAAAACCTGTAAATAGTTACTTTCAGAAGTAACTATTTTCAAAGTAACTGTAACTCTGGTTACTTTTAGTAGTAACTGTAAATAAGAGTAACTTTCAGAAATAACTGAAATATTGTTAATTTTGGAAGTATTTCTATTTTATACAATCGAAATAAATGAGATATCATGTAAACTTGTAAAGTTTTTGAAACTTTTTGAAAAGTAATCTAATTTTAGCTACAAAAACGCAGTCAATATTTGTTGTCAATTATTAATAAATTAGAAATTACAATTGTTTCTAATAGGAGTTTATGTTTAAGATAATAAATATGCAAATGATGATGGTTAACAGATGCATTTGCACATAAACTATTGAATCCAACACGAAATGCACTGAAAATAAAAGAAAACCCGAAATTAATTCAGAAGCAACACACAAAAATCATTATCGATTTAACTAACGGAGTTGAACTGAGTAAGGCCAATTCCATTCCAATTTTGATCCCATCTTTAGTTAAGCACTGCCAAAAAAATAATCAAAAACAGTTATGAGTGAAATCGAGGGTAAAAACGAGAATCTATTTACTGGAAACCTGTGGTAAACACGAGTCGACTGAAGGAACAACGAGACTGTTTCCATATTCCAATGGACTTACGTTAATTATAATCAAGTGTCTGTCTTCTTTCTGTTTGAAAGTAAACGATTTTTGTTATTTTTAGTTAATTATAATGAAAATACGCAGGTTTCAATGTTTTTTTTTATTACATTCTGTGAATTTTTCTTCTTCCGAAATTCGAATAAAATCTGAAAAGTAAAAATTAAAACAAAAAATGGTCAAAAAAAAACAACAACAAACGAATGGAAATTAATTGTATTACAAACTTCGTGTTCGAAAACTTTGGTAAAATTAAATTCAGCCGGGTTAAACGGTTGCGCTACGCTCATGATCATCTGTGGTTTACGTCTTTCCTTCGCTCTCTTCACATTCAACTGAAATATTTTAAGATGTTTCGTGACTTTTGATTATTCTGTCTTTCAAGATGTCAAATCAAAAGAAACTAGAAAGTATTTTTTTAGAAACTAGAAGGGTAGCTCAATCATTTAAGATGGTATTTTCAAGTTAGATATATTTCAAAATAAACTTTTTGTAGACAAAAATTTAAAAACAAATGTCATCTCTGCTTAAAGTTGAATTATTTTCAAACTGACATAAAAAGTTTATTTTGAAAGATATCAGGTGATTGGCGCAACCCTTCTAGTTTCTTAAACACATTCAAGCATCTCTTCATTTTGCACCTGAAAGACAGAATAATCAAGAATTCAAGAGAAGCATTTCCACCTTAAAAGAATTATTTTACATAATTTAAAAAGAATGTTTAGTAATTTCTTTTATTAAATATTACCTGAGCAACAAAAGAATATTTTCCCGGAATAATTTTAGTTTCAAGTTCAGTCAACTTGTACCTAAAATGTCCATTATCTTTGGCATTGTCCCAGGATTTGCACAAAACGTTGTCAAACTACAACATGAACAATAAAAACAAACACGTGCTGAGTTTAGTTTCGCTCTGGGTAAGTAGACGCTATAATAACATAAGACGTCAAAATGACATCTAATGAATGACCTTGAATATTGGCCTTGTTTATTAGCTGCCACATTAAATAAACCAACTTATCACATGTCACTCCAAGGTTAATTTTATTAACATTTCGTGTGTCACTTATTCAAGTTATGTAGTTACCCGAAGCATTATAGGGTCTCCCTAAAACGCAAAAACTGCAGAAACTCACATAAAAGGACCCCAAATTAATGTAAAATTACAGAAAGTCATTAATTTTGGTCATGATCAATAAGTTTCTGCAATTTCACATTGATTTGGGTCCTTTTATGTGAGTTTCTGCACTTTCTGTGTTTTCTGCAATTTCTGCGTTTTAGGGTTTTCCGAATTCCGCAGTTTGTCTATATTAGGATTCCGTAGGGTAAGAAATTTCCATCGACGGAAATTCCGTCTTTTATACCGACCCCCTTCCAGGTCTCATACGGTTCCGCCGGTAAGAGCCGCATACGTATAGGTAACAAGTGACTGCAAAAATCCCCATACCTTTGACGGAGAAATGTCATTGGTTCGGCCCCATTTAGGCACAATTTGAACAAATTCTTGATCGCAGTACTGAAACACATTGTTATTACCACTGAGCGATACCATCGTAATAAAATTAACGACCGAAACCGTAATTACCGCACAAAACGACGACGTGGGCTGAAAATTATATAAAGTATAAATATATAGAGGTGGCAAAACTCGTTGATCTCGTTATAGAAAAACGCCATGTGTGAGTGGTCATCAATTTATATAGATTTTCTTCAAGGCGATATAATTATTTATAATATAGCCCACATATAAGGCTATCTAATGCTTTTGTAAACATCGATGATCGTGGACACGTGGTGTAATCACAGAATAAATATATGCTTCTAAATAAGTAAATTCTCTAAGTATAGATGGCTCCCTCTATTGACAACACTTAGTACTGGCCTCAGAGGAACGACAAAGAAGAAAACTACGTACGAGATTCACAAAGATTCACCGCATAATGTATGTATGGCAAGCCGTTTTACTTTTTATCCTTGTTTTAATAGACACCCAGAACAGAAATGAATTCTGAAAAACAAAATGAAAATGAAGAAAAACGGGTCACGATAAAATGATTGTACGAGATTAACCCTTTTGTGTCGTCTCCCTTGGCCCTGTTATGAAATGTTTCATATTTAAAGCTATTAGTTGAGCTACCTCTATGTATTTAGCACAGATGTCTCCTTATTCTGTGGTAATTAGTTTGTACGATGCTGGTTTCTATAAGCTGTTCATAGATGGCGCTCTATTTCCCGCTAAATAAAAATCACAAGACCATTAGATTTCCTTATCCGGTTTCTCATTAACTGAATGAATGTTAGTTTCGGTTGTTTCGTTATTTTGGGCTGCTTTTTCGTTGAAAAATGAATTCGAAAATGAATTTTGAGACACACGACGATGGTCCTGGATTTGTCGGCATAAAGTTTTGTCAAGAATGGTAAACAAATAAGGCTAAATTAAATGATGAAATAACCTTAAAATTGACCGTCTTTTTTTTTTTTTTTTTTGCAGTAATAACATGTTATATCCAAAAGAAGACAAAGAAAACAGAGTCCTCTTATATGCTGTACTGAAATATCTTATTAAAACGGCTCATAATATATTTAAATGCTCATAAAATTGTGTTTTTCTATTTAAAAAGTGTCGTAATTGCGATTATCAACAAGTCGCAGACAACAATTGCATTTACGTCAACAAAATCACTCATGAAGTGGAGTATGTAATTCATTTTTTGTGAGAAAGTTATAATGATTTTATGATACTTAAAACAAATTCTTTCAATATAAAGTGAATTGACGCAGATTGTAGCAGATGTGATTGCCGATCCAACGTTGCCTCGTACTGAAGAGCATTCGTGTCCAAAATGTAGTCATCGAGAAGCAGTTTTCTTTCAGGCTTACTCTCGTAGGGCTGAGGTAAATACACTATTCATTGAACTTATCTGATAGATTAATTATTCAATTAATTTTTGTGTTATTTTTGTATTATTAGGATGAAATGAGGCTTTATTATGTGTGTACGAATAATACGTGCACACATAGATGGACCGAGTGAACGTTCAACATTGAATTTCATCTTTGTTTTTGTCTATTTGCTTCTATATTCTATTTTGTATTTAATATTATGATTTTAATAAAAAAAAAATATTCCTCTCTATTTGTAATACTGTCGTACAATTACAAAGGTTATGAAACTTTCTTTGTATCTTTTTAAGAATGATTGTTTGTTGGCGTCTTGTTTCTCGTCTTAGTTTCACCTGTCTGTTGCTCCTGTGTATCATTTTTGTTTATTTTTTAACATTTAATTCGTTCTAAGGTTTATTTTTTGTAACTACTGTGCACATTGACATTCAAACATGAACAAAACTAACTATAAAATCAAACCAACATGTATAGTTGCATCATAGACTATTTATTACCTTATGGAAGTAGGAAAGTAATAGTCTAAGGTTGGTTGCATCACCGTAAGATGAAGCCTTGTGACGTCAGAGGGGTTTAACACAAAAATAAGGATTCTGTCATTTTTTCTAATAGAAAATTGATGATAGCAAATGTTTTCAACAGTTTAAAAAATTTGTTCATGAATTATTTTGTTATTACACCCCCTTTTAATCAAACAAAATGACAAGCCTAAATTTCTCGTTAAGCCCTCTGACGTCACAAGGTTCCTCCTCTTATGGCACGGCAACTATACTTAATTATAATGTAGATTTTTTTTAACCATTTCATTAAAATTTAATGGGAATGTCAAAATATGAAAATAAGGAATTCCATGAAAATGAATATTATGGAGATTTAATGGATATGTTAAGTGGAAATGAAGACATCCCTGTCTTTGAGACATATCTTGGAATGTATTGGTCTCAAAATTTTCATTCCCGCTCTTCTGGTTCACATGCATTGCATTTTCGAAGTTACTGTACGTTTTCATGAGCAAGCATGGAACTACTTCAATTAAGCCGCCCACTTTGAATTGGTGTAACTTTTGAAGCGTGGCCTGCACACTGGAAATGAAGACATACTTGTCTTCCAGTTATATCTTGAAATGTATTGGATCCAAAATTTCCATTCCGGCTCCGAAAATATTTTCCATTGGAATGTATACATTTCAATGGGAAATATTTCGTATTTTCTAAAAACTAAATATAGCTCTCTAGAAATAATTGAAATTTTACGACAAAAAAGAAAATATATTTGCAAACTTAACCATATAAAAAAACTTCCGTGTTCTTTCTAGTTTTTAAATTAATTAAAAACCTAGCGCATCGTATTTTAAGCTGTGGAGGCACAATGTAACTGTCATTTCGTGCAACCAGGGCAATCGTCACATTTTTCTTCCCTTAATTCCGTCCCTATGAGGGTCCCCCTTTTATGAGTTCCGAATAAGAACATGGGGAATCCAATAATAATAATCCATGTACTCCATAAACTTAATTTCGGAATGTAAAATGTGTGATATTCGTTACATAGATCTATAGTAGAAACCGCTATTTAAACGAATTGGAAGGAACCAGGATATTTTTTCTTGTTAAAAGAAATTTGTATAATATTTTAAGGCCGAAAATGTATTTTGTTGTATCCAATTTTTCGCGTTATCCGTTTTCGTGTTAAACGATTTTTCTTGTCTACGTAAAATATAATCATCAAACAAAAACTTTTAATTTAATTTTTCGTTAACGGTCTCCGCCTATTTGTTTTTGTTGACAAATACAACAAGTCCATCACTTTTTTTAAAAAAATTGGATTACATGTAAACATGACAAATTGAGAATTTGCATCAATAATAATAATAATAAAATAAATACTTAAAATATCTACAATAATAATAGTTTATAGTGAGTGGAACATGTGAATATGTAAAATTCACAAAATTTGAAATTACTAGTTATATAAATTGACAATAAATAAATAAGACAAATTAAATAACAACCAAAAATAAAACAAAACCCAAATTCATCTAACATCAAACTAAGTAGAAATTTAGTTAAATTAATTCTTTACCAATTAGGTCTACATAAAAGGCCCCTTTTATATTTATATTAAAATATAAATTTGGATGAGTCACAATTTACATAAAAAAGGGAGTAAAAAAAAGAGACGTTAATGGATTTGGTCAACAGCAAAAAAAAAAAGAGACAAAACATAATTACATTTCATTCATGTTCTCTATAATGATAATCATTGTAAATGTTTTATTAGAAAACTGTTAAAAGGGAGGAAGAGATGAAAAACAAATCAATGTTAAACTTATGTTACGGTTGGAAACATACAGACCACTTTTAGTGGTCAATTTCGACTGCAAAATGCAATCTTGCCAAAAACCTACCATTTCGAAACGTTCCATAAAAAATACATTGCAACCAAGGTTGAATGTGGTTAGGCTATGCATAGCCTAACCACCTTCAACCTCATTTTGCAGTGAAAATCTCCCATCAAAAGTGGCCTGTGTGCTAGGGGCATTTAATTAAAGGATAAGACCATCAGCTCTTGGCGTTAGACCCAATTATTATTTAAATTTATAAGCCTCAAAAATAAGCAAAAAAAAAAAAATTCGACCATAATTCAATTAATTTAAATATTTTTTTTTAAAAAAATTATTATTAAAAAATTATTATTTAAGATATTTAAGTTTTAAATTATTGATTCGTATGATTACATTTAAAAAAAACATTTATGCGATAGATTTGGGGAAAAAATCATGCGAATCATCGTTAAATTTTCTTAAAAACTTCATTGATTTTCTACCTCTTTTTATATTATTTTTAAATTTAAATTAACAAATTTATATGTTAATATTTTATAAAATAAAAATGAAAGTTCAAAATTATTTCATAAAGAAATGCATTGTATAATATTTTAAAAACATTTCTTAATTTAAACATCATATAATATTTGAGAAAAAAAAAACATTGAAGATAATTGAAAATATTATAAATTTTGATCTATTTTAGGCTTAAGTTTTACAACCAAAGATGAGACCATAGATGTGGGACCTACAGTGTCCCATGTTCCTGTATATATGCGATCAAATTTGACATTTGAATATATATTTAGGCATAATATGTAAAGGGAGATGAATAATAGAGAGAACCTTGTAAGTCTATAGGACCTATATATGCTCGTAATGTCAAACTGAAAATCTAAATTGTTCCAACCCCCAAAGTCTCAAGTGTTAAAAGCTTTTTCATTTGATTCCATAAGATTTAAAAGAGAAAGGGACCATAGAGTATGTCAGGTAGGCGTTCAATTCTTGATACGTTCCATGGAAATTCTAGTAACATTTGAGTAGAAGGAGGAGACTAGAATGATTATAGTAACAAAAAAGGTTCCATGTGGAGGAGGGACAAGGAGGAGATCCCATCATGTAATTTGAGCAGGAGTTATATAGAGAGAAAGGGGGGGGGGGGGGGGGGGCTCAATGAATGTCTTTCAAATTTTGAAGATGTTCAACAATTTCTAGATATGCAATAACACAGTATAGTAACATTTAAATAGAATATATACAAGGTGGTCACAATACCTAGTTACCCCTACAAAAAAATCTAATTTTTCTCACTTTTGCAAGTTTACAAACTATTTTGAATTTATTGCAGTTTTTTGGGGGGACATGTGGGACCAGCTGAGCCCTCTTAAGGCCTCTGAACTTTTTTTTTCTCTTAATTTTGACCATTTTTTTCAAATACTTTCTAAAACTAATGGTGTTTTTCGAGCTCTTCTGAGGTTTTTTTTCTGAAACTTATAGTTTTTTGAGACTTCTGAGGCTAGTTGAGCATTATTGATGTATTTTCAACACATTTAAACATTTTAAACTGTGGTATTTATTTTACAAAAATGTTTTTAGAATTCTAAAAATTCTAGAATCTTTATATAATTTATAGGGTCAGACAAGATTTCTTAACCTTGCATTAATTATTAAGGCATTTAGAAGCAATTACTCTATAGCATGCTCAAATCTATGTGGATTTGAGGCTAGAACGGTATTTGTTACATGGATTACAGCCCGTTTTGTGAATTTTAATGAGATCTGTCTGTAGGTATATACGGATATTCAATATACACAGTGTATACTTAATTTTACACTTTGTTTATAGTCGGTATATAGTTCAAGATAATGTCCGTCTAAAAATTTTTTTAAGAAAAATGCTTCGTGTCAATGTTAGCATAAACAAAAGTAAAACTATCATAACTAGGTCTATATAGTTAAATATATTTATGATTGTATTAAATTAGTAAACGTCCTTTTTATGTCATTTTGATAATGACTTATACAAGTTTAATATATTGTTTCCACTATTAAAACTAACTGCAATTACATAAACAACGTTAAACATGGAGTGCTCTCACTATCCGCCATGTTGTTTGTAGGCTACATTTATTTGAAAACATGAAGTGATGTATTTAACCATTCCATGCATAATGTGCATGGTTAATCACGTTGTGTGTCAATGCAGTTGAGTTTAACTCCATTGTTCAGAAATTTTAACCATGGTTAATGTAATCACATTTGTTTCCACTAGAAAATTAAAAGTGGTTAATTTTTTAACTGCAGTTAATTTTTTGTAGCAGAAATGAGGTTCATGCAGACAATATTTTTAATTTTTTTTACTATAAAAAGTTAATTTTGAAAAATATCATCAACGTGTAAAAATATATTGAGGGATTGATGGGTCTCTGAAATTTCAAAATTCTAGAAATGACTCAAAGTGCACCCTGTGGTGGGTTCTTTTGGTTAGAAAAAAAGGGGAGGGGGAGAGGGTCATCCAGACCACACACTCAATTGCAAACTGACCCATTGCCTGTCATCATTATTTAAGAGACCAAAAATTCGAATATTTCTCTTCAATAAACACAATAGAATTGTGACAAGCGAGAAATTTCTTTTTTAAACGGAAAATAAACGGTGGTCTCTGCTTTTTTAATTTTTTTATTCAGACCTAAAGTTGAAAACATCACACAAAAGTTCACCATTCTTTGAAAATTTCAAGAAAAATACCAAATAATACAATAGATCTATACAATAATTGTGAAGTGTATATTGTTATAATATTTCTATTACAAAAGAGAAATAGCATTTTTTTTTTCAATAGTTATTCCTAGAGTTGCAAGTTTTTCTTCTTCAGATTTTTAAAATAAAAATTTTAAAACATAAAATATTTTTAAGGTATAAATTAAATTTTAAATCATTATTTAAATTAAATATTTTTTTTTTGCAAGTGTGCAATTTTTTAATTGATCTATTTTCCATATTATTAAAATATTTCTATTATAAAAGAGAAAAAGTATTTCCAATAGTTATTCCTAGAGTTGCAAGTTTTTCTTCTTCAGATTTTTAAAATGAAAATGTTCAAACATAAAATAGTTTTAAGGTAAATTAAATTTGAAATTATCATTTAAATTAAATATTTTTTTGTTGCAAATCAGCATATATTTTAAAAATTGATTTGCACAATTTCTACCTAAATATACTTAAAATGCAAAATTACAAAGCAAAGAAAAACAGTGACATATTTTGAAACAATATAAATAATTTTGTAATAAATTTAATAGATAAAAGAAAAAAAGACAAAAAGTTTTCTATAGAAATTCAGGATTTCCTGAAAAGTTGCAGCCAATGTTATTTCTAGGAAATAATAAAGCATATAGATCTCTATATGCCCTATATAAAATATATCATATATAGCTTTTCTAGTCTATAGGGCGTGACTAATAGACTATACAAAACTAGATCTAAGATTCCAATTCTGAGATTCCAATTTTGGACCTAATATGATGGCTGTAAATTGAGAAAAGAGACATCATTTCGATGCTATTATAACAAATTGCATCTTGTCTCTCTTTGAAATGGTCAAATTGAGATATTGTTAAGATGACCACGTTTCTATGATGACCACATCATTTGGAAACCTTTTTTTTTTTTGCAATCGATTCCACTGACACTTAAATATAAGTGTCCGTGTGTCTTTTAATAAGCGAAAAATGATAGCAAAACTAGAATCCATATAATAATGGACTATATAAAACTTATATATGTGTATAAGGGGAGGAAATATAGATATTATTTTTGTAGGAAGATTTTCAGTTTTTCTAGAAATATTAGCATTGTCACAAATAATCACAAGTTACCATCATTGCTTGTGAATTTCTCTTGATTTAGGACTATAATAGATTTTATATAGGCCTATATAAACTAATATTGAAATAATTCATAGGGATACATAAGATCATAATTTAAATATATAAAATAATAATTAAACAATAAAAGATTATATCGAGTTGTTTAAATTAATTTAATCACTTTTTGGAGAGAAAAAAAAACAAACAAACAGAGATCTAGACCTTAATGTAATTAAAATGAGCCATTCATATAAAAAAACATTGAAGGAGAATTTCGTAAAATATAAAAAGGGCATAAAATAACTATTTAGTGCCTATAGGCCTATTCTAACTAAAAATCAAAATAGTAAATTCGTCAAAATAAAAAAATGCCTAAATATAATGCCCTTGGTATAAACCCTATCGGCTATAGGTTTATAAATTTATACTAAATTTCTTAATTAAAAATTAAATTTCTTAAATTTACCATATTCAGCTCAAAATTTTGCTATTCTTTTCGCCTGAATTATATAGGCCTATAAAGGCTTTAATGAAAGCCCTGGATGATGTATACGACAATTGTATCAGGATGCAGTACACAATAAAAAAGGTCCAATTCTTAGTCTTCAAGGGCCTGTTTGTAATTTGTAAAGGGGGAGATAAAAGTGAAATGAACTCATGCATGGTTGCCATGAAAACAAATTAATTGAGGTTACAATGAAAATGATTTAGAGACGTAATTTGATTGAAAAGGAAATTACGAATTGGCCTATAAAAGAGGAAATCCCTAATTACATTTGCTTAATGAATGCATGTCGCCTAAAAAGAGAAAAATGCATTGGTTCACTCCAATAACTCTATTAAGTATGCTGTCAGTCCATAGGCTGACCTTACCAATATAGATTCATCATCATTCATAGGCCCTACATATACTCTTCCCTTACATACATAGGCCTATAGCTCTATACATAAGAAATCGTTTATATTTCGGAAGCGAATATGATGAGCAATTTGTATTCCATCAAAATGAAATTATCTTTCATGAAGTACAAAATTCTTTTTTTTTGTATGAAATTGAAGGCTTTAAATTCATTGTTACCAAAGGCAATTTGCATAATTTTATTTCTTAAGGGTCTTAATGAAATATTTTGCGTTTTATATATTTTAGACCTAAAATGGTGGTCTCTTTTTCAGTTGTTTAACTCTTTAAATGTTCTTTCGTAGTTTTTGTTAGCATTTATTGTTTGTTTTGTTAAGTTTTGATTTAGTTATTAAAGTTTCCGGAAAAAAACACTGTTTAAATTTTGTGGTTTTGAAACTCAAAGTTTAACAATTTTTATTTTCGTTTGAGTTTAAACTTTTTTTTACCTGTTGGCATCAGTTGAACCCATTTGAGGCCTTTTTATTGTTAAAACAAATAGATCTACAGTAATTTGATCTAATATATACAAAATATATTGTCTCACCGTATACGATGAAACGTGTGACGTCAAAGGGGTTCATATAAATACATGTATAGGCCTATTTAGAAATATATGATTTACGCTTATAGACTCTATAGTCTGATAACAAAGAGATGACGGCAGAAGTTCTCATCAATTTAAACAAAGCATTCTTGTATTCTTTTGTTATTGTCTATTTTTAATCAGACAAAATGTCACAAATTTAAATTTACTGTCAACCCATCTGACGTCACAAGCTTCATCTTGGTGAGGCAAACCATAGGCCCTATAGGTTATATCAGTTTTCAAATTAAACCTCCTCAGCATAGACCTCTAATATGCTTATACATGTATATCACACTAGAATAATATACAGTTGATGTTAAAACATTAAATCTTGTCACAAAAATGACAAAATGCACGTAGAATTTTTCAAATTTATACCAAAAAAAATGTAATTCACTTTTATAGGAAGTTATATTTTTAAAACGAAATTTGCGCCAGTTGGAAATTCTAGAGAGAAAGTGATAAAGATGGCCAACAGGTGTCGCTACAATATCAGGCGAGAAATAAATATTTCTTTCATTATTTCTATTCAATATTTTAAGGATTAATTTATTAAATTGTTACATTGTTTTGTATTTGAAAAATAGGAGTCGCCTGTTATTATTTTTATTACTGATATTATTATTATTATTATTATTATTATTATTATTATTATTATTATTATTATTATTGTTATTATTATTATTATTATTATTATTATTATTATTATTATTATTATTATTATTATTATTATTATTATTATTATTATTATTATTATCATCATCATCATCATCATCATTAGTAATATTATAATTGTGATCTTAACAATAAAGTTTTATAAAAATTATTTGTCCAATAGACCTACCATGTAGGTTAATATTGTATGACAGTCATAAAATATTAATTTATAAGCTTATAATTTCCAACAAATAAAAATGATATCAACTTATTTAATGTAAGGCCTAGTATTAAATCCATAACCTATAATATTATAAACAAACTCATGACATTATCATGCAATAAGCCTTTTTTTTTTTCTTCAAATATCTTTAAAAAAGTACAAATGTGCTTTAGGAATTAGTATTAATTATATAAAAGATAATATTAGGCCCTATATTAAAAAAATTCTCAACAAGAACCACTTGTTTAAATGAGCCATAACACGCAATTAAAAAAATATAATTCATAATTAATATTTTGTAATTAAACTGCATAATTGTAAATAAAATCAGAAGCAAACAAAACAGCTATAGAAATATAGATAATTGATCTATAATTAATTAAGTCATTTACAAGTTTAAAAAAAAGTTCCATTAACTTAGTCTTAATTTAAATTCGCAAAGTGGACAATGGGCAAGTGTGGTCATCTAATGATCGCATTTTTATAATTTGGCTCTAAACTTACGATTTTTTTTTTGGCGAAAAAAGTAACCACTCATCAGATTATATAGATTTATATTGGGGTCACTATATAGGTTGGCTACTTATATTTACAACAACCTTTCTGATTGGCTCGAACGGCATACTAGAATGCCAATAAGGATTCTAGACAACTTTTCATTGGCTGTTCATCGTTTAAAGCTACTTAAATATGAAAGGCGTGAAGACACTTCCTCCTCCTTCTCTTTGGCTTATTGCTAATAATACAAAATGTGCAAGAATTGGTGGGAGGGAAAAAAAAAACAAAAACAGAGAGAAAGAAAAGTGTATTAAAATGGAAATGAATGTGGCACTGCAGGACGTGTGACATTCTAAATCGTGTCCAATCTATATTCTAAAAGAAGAATTGAAGGCGACAAATCTCATCTCAAATCTCTTAAAAACTTCACGCGATTGAGGACGTGAGTGAATTGCATCTCATGTGTTTTCTATGTGTGAATTGCAATATAATGGCGTGAGAACAACAAAAGTTTTAATACATCTTTTACAACATCAGTGTAAACGTAGCAACAAATAAGATCATTCAAGATCATGTGTAACGGATAGGAACTCATTTAGACTTTAAAAAGGACTTAATTATTTAATAATCCTTCTTTGAAAAAGTTTCAAAATTATTTTTTCAAAGTTAAATATTAACATTATATAAAATAGGCCTATATTATTATAGTGATTTTAAATTAAGAAATCACTATAAGAACATTCCGAGAATTCCTCGATATATATTTATATATCATTGGAAACTTCAACGGTTTTAAATCTGGACATCCGAGCTCTAATGCGTGCCGGTATGAGCCTTCAGGTTCTTCCGGACCGCACCACACTTCACGTCCTACATGGCCCATCATCAACATCATCGCATCCCGTTGGCGGTGGTGGATCGGCAGCAACAGGAACAACGGGACCGACACCGGGAATGCCACGAAGATCACCGTTTGCTATTCAGGAACTTCTGGGACTCGGATCTTCATCGACATCATCATCATCACATCATGTGTCGAGCGAAACAACGAATTCGACATCAACTCCCGTAACGTCGGCGTCCGCATTGCAACTACAAAGAGCCGCAGCTGCAATGTCGGTTGCTGCCGCCGTTACGAGTAATCCCTACCATCATCCGATGGCACCGTCACGAACTTTATTACCACATCATCATCATCATCATCACCATCATCAGTCTCATCATCACCAATATTTTACCGATTCGCTTAATCCGGCTAGCCGCATGTATTTTAATCCAACGGCGGCGTTTTTACCGAACATGCACGGAACAATCGGTGCTCCACCGCCAATGCAGAGTGTTCCCGTTTTGGGATTGGACCACGGTCAAGGGGCAACTACAACATCGCGACATGACTCCATTTCAGGTATAGGTCTCAAAAACCAAATTAAAACAACCTTAAGGAAAAAAAAAAACCCAGTATGCCTATAGATCTAAATGCAATTAAAGTATGGATTTTATTTAACTTTAAAATGATTTTCATTAAGACCATTTTGTTTGTATTCGAGACTATAAACACAGTGGGCCATCAGACCTGTTGATTATCTCTGGTTCTCCAAATACCATATTGCATTCAGGGGCCAGGGGCACAAATATTTCAGCATATATTCACTATAGGCAATGCATGCATACAAAAATTCATTTTCTTCAAAACTAGAAGAGTGAAGGAACCACGGAAAAACAAACGTTTTAGATCTAAAAGTTTGTATATAAATTAAAAATATTTAAGTCAGTCACCAACTTTGTAATTAAAAAAAAAAAGATAATGGGGAATTAATACAATATGGGCCATTTTCACATTAAAATTTAGGCTCTATATATAGGATCTATCAAAGATAATCTACTGTCATTAAATTATAGGCCTACTTTGACATCATTTGTTCGATTTATATATTCTTCTAGTTTTTTTAACAAACTTTGAATTTCTTCATAAAATTTTTTCTGCAGAGAAAAAAGGCAAAACTGGACAAAATATAAAGTTCCAAATTTAAAGCACTGATTCATTATATATAGTGCCAGTTCCTCAAATAAGCTTAGATCTATATAAACGATGATCACAGTTGACCCCCTCAGAGACCTATAAAGGCCTATTCTAGATTAATTTAATATGTGGTCCCACGATTCCAATTTAAATGTTTGCAGATTCAAATTGGTCCATGGGGCCAATCGTTAAGACCCAAGGGAAAAGCCATAATAATGAATATATATAATTAAAGTTATAAATAGTAATTAGCAATTACAAAGTATAGGCCTATAATTAACTGCATGGTATGGGTCCTATATACAAATTACTTATAGTCTAACGCAAGTCACCATCTATTATATCACCTGTTTAGACCAGAAGAAATAATATTGATTTGAAAATCACTTTAACCCCCCCACCCCTCCCATAAAAAAAACTCCCCTCACTCAATTCCAATCCAAAATTGAAAAGAAGTCACGATTCGTACATCAGCAAATGCTTATTGCAATGCATGTCATCACCGTCACCCCAATTTTTTACCTTTTTTTTTAGTTTCTTTCAAACTCAATTTAGACTTTCTTCAATTGCAAACACACAAAAACCGCAAAATCCGTGTAAAGAATCAGAACTGTGAGGACTACAATAAAATTAATCACTTATATTTGTATATAAAGCTTGTAAATAGACGATCAATTTTGGCTTGTCAATTCGTTTGCGTCAAAATGTAATTCTTTAAAAAAATGAAAGGATTGACAAGACAAAATTGACCGTCTATTTACAGCTTAAAGGCTTTCTGTACAATTTTTTGGGGCTTTTTATTATACGAAGAATTATCATAATGCCTCATTTTTTTTATATAATATGCCTATAATATTTTCCAAATGGTTCAAATTAAATTTAAAACCTCTGTAATCTAATCTTATATAAAACGTTTATATAATTTTTCAAAATAAAAAATCTAAATTCAGGAGATGATAATTTAATGCAAAAATTAGGGCCTATCATGCATGAAAATAAAAATTTAAAAATTCATATTGCCTTCAATGAAGAAAAAAACTTTTCAAATGACTCCCCCCCCCCTGTAAAATTTAGGTTTTGTGACTTAACATAGCTTACCTCTGAGTATATATCCTCATATATATCTAACACTGTTCATAAAGAGTATCACATTACTTCTTTTAAAAAAACAAACATAAAAGCGCAGATATTACATTTCAAAATAAAAAATAAAGTATAGGGCCTGGGCCTAAACAAGAAATTTCAAAAAGAACGATTTCTCTCCTCCTGGCCAAAAATATAAACACAATATCCAAAAACTTAAAATTTGATTATTTTAAAAATTGAAGCATAAAAAGATTATTATAGATAGATATATATCCACATGAAAATATTCTTGAATTGTTTCATTGCTCCTCTAGTTTCTAATACAGTTTCTATAACACTTTAAATTTTTGCTTAAAAATTACAGAATTTCTTTTAATAAATTCCGAACACTATAAAACCTGTGGATTAAAGTATAGGTTGAATTTCGAACTCCGATTATTCTGCCTTTCAGAAGTAAAATTAAGAGAAACTAGAAAGTGTTTTAGAAACTAGAAGGGTATTATAGCTCAATCGAGGGTAATTTAATGTTGAAATTTTATAAAATAAACTTTTTATAGAGAAAAATTTAAAAGAAAATACCGACTGCTTAAAAGTTGAGTCATTTTCAAACTCATATAAAAAGTTTATTTTGAAATATATCAACATCAAAATACTCGTAAATGATTAAGAGATACCTTTCTAGTTTCTAAAACACATTCAAATTTTTTTAAATACATTTTGAACCTGAAAAAATAATGAAAGTTCGGAAGGCGTTTACATTTTAAAATCACCTTATAAGGGACATGGCAAAGCCAATTTATGGGGCTCTTAATTAATATAGGCCTATTTAGACCTATCATCAGTTTATAGTTAAAAACATTACACCGCCATCTTGGTGAAAACCGTCCTCATTTCCTTTCAGAAAAAAAAAATGGCAGTCTATGAATGAAGAAATAAATGAATGGAAACAAAAATTCATAATTATAATTCCATCCGGTACTTGACAAGTATAGGTTTAGACATAAGTGTCTTTCTACACCGCCCCCTCAATAAACTGTCCTTTCACCCCTCATCACATTTAATGCATGCAATAAAAAAATAACTATACTGGATCAATATTTTTCGAAACACCCTGTAAAATCATACCTTTTAGGTGTAAATAATTATACAGGGTGTTTCATAAGTCCTGATATCATATAGAAACAACAAACTTGGAAACTCTTTACGTCTTTATCTAATAGAATCACTAGGGCTCGGATTTTTATGCAATATCAAGCATATATGTTTCTCAATCTGTGGCCCAAGTACCAATGGTGAAGTAACAATCCCGTTTATAGATCAACAAACAATTACGTTTTTTTTCAATCAAAAACATCGATTAGAGGCTAGAATTCCAAGTTGACAACTGATAGTAACCAGACATCTAGCCTTTAACCAGCCTTTTTGATTATAAAAAGCATAATTGCAACTGCTTTATAATGATACTCATCATCATATGTATAGCCTACTTATAAATTTGCACTTGCAAAACAAATTTAAAAACATTTTCTTGATATTGCATAAAAATCGGAACCCGAATCAACACCTACAGTATATTATGCTTGACTTATAGGACACCCTGTATATTAAGTAAGGGCGTTGAAAAATTGATACTGTTTCAAAAAAAACCCAATTAGAATGACTGATTCATCAGTTTTTTTTTTTGAGAACACCTAATTCATTAGAACAACATTTGATGGTCACGTCCTAATAACAGTGTTCAGATAAATAATAATAGACCTATACATTTTGGAATTCATATTTACTTTATATTTGTCACTGTTGATGTTTTATATGTAATTTTGGAAATAGGCCTATTATATAAAATTAAGATTTAGAGTCATCTTTAGCCTCAGACACAGAGTTTCAAATATAGACTATATACAACTTCTACTTTTGCATTGTAATAATTTAATAAAATATAAAAAAACTGGCATAAAATCCTTTTTTAAGATGTTTTATATCTAGAGGATCCACCTCGTTTCCACTACAATATCTAATTGCAGTTAAAAAGTTAACTACGTTTAATTTTCTAGTGAAAACAAATTAGATTAGGCCTACATTAACCATGGCTAAATTTAAGAACAATGGATTCCAGGGATGTTTTACACTTTATACAAAAAAATGTTGATTTCTGCAGAAAATTAGAATATATTACAGTTGATTAATCTTTTTACTGTAAAAACTAAAGGGTGAATTAGACAAAATCGCAGTTTAAAATGCGACACGTAGGCCTACAAGCAAAAATAAAGCAAAAAAGGAAATCGGAAATGGAAGCTATACAGTACATGTATAGATCTATATAAGAAATAGGACAATAAAGTTCCAAAAATAATTTCTAAAATCAATAGAAATTTTTTTAAAAATATACAGTAATTGCTTTTGTTTTGTGAGTCTAACATGATCAACTATGTAATACATTTAGAAGTTTGCAAGTTCACTGCATTTCATTATGAAAGTGGCCCTATAATGCAAAATCCGGCCCTCAAAATTATGTGGCCCATCGGTTGGAAAACGAAACATTTCTTGATGAGCTAAGCCTTCTCCTGTTTCTTGCTGTAATTTGATGCCACAAACATGTTTTTTTATATTTATACTAACTTTATAACAAAAAATTTTCATGTAAAATTCCGTAAAAACTACAAAACCAAAATCGATTGAAAAAAAAAGGCAAACAGAAAAGAAAATCATTCTTAGAACTTTATGGTCAAATGTTTAAGAGAGAAAAAATGTGTGTGTGTTTTTGTGTGCAAGATGAAAATTAACACTTTGTGCTAGGTTTGTCATCAAAAAGACCATGTAATTGTCTTTAGTAATTTGATCGTGACAACGGGCACATATCGGCTTTCGCAATTACGAAAAGGCCAAAACACAAATGCAACAACAGCCCCTTCTCTCGTCTCCTAGATTTCTATCTAGATTTCTTAATATTGGATTTGGCAACTTGTAACAACCCATTAGAAGAGACACACAAGCCTATTATTTATTTCACACGCACATATTGTATATATATACACATTATAGATCTATACACACACACATTCGGACTTCAATATACTATAGCTTATAGGTCACCCCTAATAATAATAATAATAATAATAATAATAATAATAATAATAATAAATATACGACTATAAGATCACAATCACAATCAATGCAATCTATATAATAACACTAATTGGCAAAGTAATGATAAGTTCAAATCTAATTTGAAGGATTAAAAAGCTGAAGCTTAAAAAAAAACACACTTTATGATTTCAGCATCAAATCTAGATTTAAGTTATGGTCCAAAAATTCAAGAAGAAAAAATGTAACACTTGAACTTCAAACTGAATCCTCTGAACAGGGTTCCAACACACAAAAAAAACATTTAATCGATTAACATTGTTTTGCTTTAATTATGTTACAACTCCTATAGTTAAAGGGTTTCAAGTTAAAAGTTTAAACGCCAAGGTTTCTTTTTGATTTTAACTTGTCTTAACTTATTATTTGAAATTAAAGAATATATTATATATTCTTTATATGTGGTGGTGCAGCTAAATCGTTTAAAATTAAATATCTCATAAATTATACAAATGCATTAAAATTAAAACTCAATCATTCATTAAAATAACTTTAAAGCTTCAGCTGATTGTACACCTGATTTGTGCACACATGAGTTAAATGAATTCAAATTAAATGTGTTTAGGTGAATTATACGGAATCCAGTTAAGGACACATAAACCCAAATAAAAATTGACTTTATTATTAATATTTTAAATTGAAATACTAAATCAATATTTTTGTCAATAGTTTATCTGATTATATTTAAGTATTAACTCAATATTTTGAGATTATTAACTGAATAAATTGAATTCGACGACATATTGTTTGTTTGCCCTTCGCAGAGGGCTCTGTAAAACACGTTTATTATTTAAAAACATTTAAATTATCAGGTATGTGTACTAGGTATTAGGAACATATTAAGATGCAGTTATAAAAAAATAAGTAAAGAATTAAAAAGTTACTGAATTTTAAAAACTGAGATTTAAATTGTATTTTTTTTTTCTAATGGAAACGAGGCTTTTTTTTAAAATAAAATCAATAACTTTTTTAATTACATACCAATTTATTTCATTTTTTGTATGACTACATTTTGATATGTTACTAACTACTATAATAAGTATCAAATGTGCAGCTTTTAGAGTTTCTAAGTAATTCATTTTTAACCAATAGACTGGGGTTACACCTAGCCTACAGTCTACTTTGATATTAGAACTGCAACATTTAATCTGGAACGTTCCGTTATAAATTCAACAATGTTGTTTAATCTAAAACTTACATATATATAATAAATATAGTACCTAACAAAGGCTAAAATTCCATGTAGAATAAATACTTTTTATAAAAAAAAACCTTTCAATGCGTGTTAAACAGTCATTTGTATATAAAATGAACTTTATATAAATTAAGTCTATGTGTAATATATTCAATACTATTTCGGTATTAAAATTATTATAAGTTGGTTTCCAATTTTTCTATTACAATTTCCTCAGCCCCCCCCCCTAAAAATACATGTAATCTCAACTATAATATATAATTGCCACGATTTCATTATGAAGTATAACTACAAATCATAACTGCGTGAAAATAGACAAAAAAATTCTCTACTGTCCTATATATCACCTAGATATATGAGATTAACCCTACCTTCTTCCCCCACTCCCCCTTTTCACAACCATCGGATTCATACAACTAATGGACCATTTAACACCTCTAAACACAGCAGCAACAAATTATCAGTCACGCACAAGGGTAAAATAAATTTTATATATTCATCATGCAATACATACAGTATATATCTACAGGGTGTCTAAAAAAATCTAATTTATATTCTATGATACAAAATCCCCCAAAACACACAAAAATTCCATAAAAAAAAGAGGGCGAATTGGCCTACATTGTTAGTCTTTACGCTGATGGGCCACACAGTCTGAGAGCTGGATTTTGGATTATAGAAAACTTAATGCTTTAAGAGTCAAATGCCTTGTTTCCATTGGGGTGAAAATTTCAACTTTTTGAAAATTTCAACTGGTGAAAAATAGAAGAAACATGGTCCCTCCGCCCATTCACTAACATAGACAAAGGCTACGTTTGTTCAATTTCTCACCAGTTGAAATTTTCAAAAAGTTCAAATTTTCACCACAATGGAAACAAGGCCTTAACAATAGAAAATATAAAAAAGTAAAATTACATTTTTGTTGAAGAAACGATAGTAAAAATATTCCATAGGCCCTACAAAAAAAAATGACTTTGCAAAGTCGCGTACTTTTTTTAAAAAAAATTTACTCGTTACGCTTGTTAGTGAAAAATAGCAAAAAAAAATGACACAATTATTGCAACCAAGGTAGTGGTGTTTTTAGATCCAAGTAAATAATTTTTCAGGACCGTTTTTTTTTTATTCCAGTTGGTTCATATACTAAAAAAAAAGCTAAAAAAAAAATGAAAAAAGTGGGGGCCACATATACTGTATGACAAATAAAATGAATGTCATATTCCTCCCCATCACAGCTCTGAAATTCTCTCTCTTTCAATATATAGCCTATATATTCCAGTCAAGAAATGAAAGAAGAGATGAATGTTTTTGAAATTAATCACTTCCAATCTATATAGATTTCTAGTCCCTCTTTTGAAACGCTTATAAGAATGCTTTAAATGGCTATTTTCACATTCCACATTTGGAACTGAGTAGCTCAATGAATTCTCTCCATCTTTCTCTCAAATATGAAAGCAACATATATATAAATATAGTAGAAAAACTAGCTCTCTACAAAATACAGCTAGATTAGCAACAGATTTCTAGATGAAATAGCTGTATATAGCTTACATCCTCGAGTCTTCAACTAAAATATTTTAAGCTTCACTACAGCTGCCAAAATAGCATTTTGTGTTCCGCAGATTGCTACAATAGGAGATTGTTATTAGATCCCTGGCGAGCGAAGCGAGTCGGTACAAATGGATGTTTTCAATACAAACTTTGAAAGACTCTTACCACCAACAGAAGCGAAATGGAAGAAAAAAACGGTCAAAAAAATTATTTACATGGATCTTAAAAAAACTCACAACATTTGTTTTATTTTAATATTTGTTAGCAATAAAAGTGCGACTTTTTGCTATTTTGCATTAACAAGCGTAGCGAGCAAAATCATCACGTTTCATTATGAAATCGGTCCTATAATTAAAAATCCGACCCTTAAATCTGTACGGTCCATCGGGAAAATGCCCGATTGCACGATAGGCCAATCTGCCCATGACCACCAGTTATTACTTAGAAATTGGAGTCAAACCTTTAGCTCAATAACAAAGCACTGCTCATATTTATAGCTATTTCTTCTAGAAATCAAAGCTAATCTGGCTGCATTCACTGAAGAGCTAAATTTTTTCCCCACACGGATATATGTGGCGCCATCTTTTCTTTTTCAAATATTATTGACAGCAATTCCGAAAATGACTATAGGGTACATCTTTTGCTATATAAAATCTATATATTTATATTGGGCTAGCTATAGATTTTTTTTGTCAGCAAGAGAACATTTGTATATATGAGAAGGGTTCTTACTATGAAATATGGGGTTTGAGTGAGGTTGAAAGTTAAGGGGTTTTTTTTGTGAGAGCTAAATGTTCATAAAACGCAGCCTTTTCTATCTTTCACTTTCCACTTGAAGCCTCCATATAATACAACATATCTATCTATCTATATATGAATGCATACCAAACATTCCCAAGTTTAGGATCAGCGATAAGTATATTATCGTAACTCGTCTACTTCTCACAGCAGTTACCCAAACTTAATTGAAAGTTAAAGCTAGCAAATAGGCCATATATAGAGATCTAAAAATGAGGAGGAGGAGGAGGTGAAAAAGAGGACATAATATTCTATAGGTAATTTTTTTCCCACCCACACCCTCATAGACATCTAGGCTAATGTATATAGAGGGTATATAATAATATATATAAAAATATAAGATGGATTTTGGAGAGGTATTTTAGGTAATAGAGCTTCACATAACTTTGAGAGTGAGAGAGAGAGAGAGATCTTTTTCTTTAAGGGAGTCAGTCATCATCATCATCAAGTCTCCCTATATATGAACATAATATAAGAGCCATAATGTCAAATATATGACCCTTTATGTGACATAACCTCTCAGGCCTCCTTCTTCCTCCTCCATCCGCCCACTTCCTAAGAAGAAAAAAAAAACTCATATTGGCTATAATCATTTTTATAAAGTGGATGAAATAAGTGAGACACACCCTGTAAATTGATTACAAAATAAGCTTAAATATTATTAAAAAAAACCTCACATCTTTAATAATATTGTGTTTTCATCTATAGTTAAAAAGTAAATTTGCTTAAAAATATACACTAATACTTTATTTACACTTGAGTTATTAGAATAAATGTACATTCAAGTTAATTTAGTAAACCCGTCGCGCAACTTTCACAAAAAAGATGGGATTACAACAAAGAGTTGTGTGTACATGGCTATATGTAAGGACTACTATAGAGAATATGAAGCAATTAAGTGTACATACATGGCGTCTAACACTTTAATAGACACAACGTATAGACGCCATAATTGTTCAACCGTGTATAATGCAATATATATGTAATAATATATGTTTTCATTGATGTGGTACGTTCACGTTTTTTTTATGATTTTTACGATTTTTCCGGGGCTTTTCTCTAGTGTTTTCATGTAGATCAGTTGAAAACTTTTAATTTGCTATGTATATGTTGTGTCAAAGTTTGTTTTTGTAAAGGTACAATTGAAATCCCCCTACGCCTATTAATAAAGTAGATGTTTAGTTGAATTTTACGGAGTCCAGTTAAGGACATGAAAAAGATAAAATGTACATTATTAGTATATTACTTAATATCTGAACTACATGGAAATTACTAAATCAATATTTTGTTACACTAATCTATTATACTGAAATACAAATTTAATATATTTAAATATTGACTCATTATATAGAAATAGTAAATGAATTAGACATATGGAATTCTGTAGAACATCTTTAAATATTTTAATTTTAAATTCATTTAACTTTTTAGGCTGAAATAACGTATTACGGCCATAAAAATAACTAATGTATTTGTTTTATTTAAGGTTCCGAAAACGGTTTCTTAGAAAAATCTTGTTTTGGATCACAAAATCTGAATTACGACAAGAAGAAAAAGAAAAAACGACGTCATCGGTAAGAATCAACCCAAAAAAAAAAGATTGCAAATTTTTATAGAAAATTTCTTGATAATTATGGCATATTTTGACAATTTTTTTTATTGTATTGTATATGTCTTTTTTTTTTGACAGAACAATTTTCACAAGTTATCAATTGGAGATTTTAGAAAAAGCTTTCAAAGAAGCACACTATCCGGATGTTTATGCTCGAGAAATGCTCTCTTTAAAAACCGATCTACCTGAAGATAGGATACAGGTAGGTGTCATAATTAAAAAAAATCTATTGCTTTGACCCAACTGAAATTACTTTTCTATGTGTTTCTTCAGTAAGGGTCCTTCCTCGTCCCACCTTCTTTTTTTCAGAGGGCCCACACTAGCCTTATCAGGCAATCAGGCTTTTTTCCAATGGGCTGCATAATTTGAAGGCTACTTTTTTCCATTGAGGGCCAATTTTATAATGAAACTTAATTAAAATTTAAAAATCGCTGAAGAAAGAAATACAAAAAGATAATCCACCTAATCCATAATCCATCCTAACCTAATCCATTAAAAGTAAAATGACAAAATTTTTTGTGAAAAGTGGGAAAATATTTTTAAAAAGATAATTTTGTTAGTTTCACGCACTTTATTAAAAAAAAGTATTACTCGCTACGCTTGCTGAATGTTAAGTGTAAAACAGTCAAAAAAAATTGACACGTTTATTGTTTATGCAAAAATGATAATAGAAACAAGTGCAAATTTTGGTTGAAAGGCCTGTAAATATTTTTCTCCGGGCCATTTTTTCCTCCCAAATGTAGTGCATTTACCCTACCTATTAATGATTAGTTCCTATTCAGTTTGCCACCTCAGAAACAGTTGACAGCTGTTTTTATATTGGATACAAATTGCATATAAAGATGTATATAATAAAAACGTGTAAACAGACGTCAAGTGACGTCATAAACCACTTATAGGTACAAAGTCCTCTCTCTCTGTGAGCTTTAACTGATAACTTGTGATAAGCTGAGTCTATGTCTAAATAGACACATAACAAACAAAAATGAGAAAATAAAAGACATAAATGAACACATCATATCCGGACGTTCATTTGTCCATCATGCTGTTTTTTTATATTTGAGCTGCATTTCCTGTCATATTAATAATTGCCCCATCACAAAACAACAAAAATAACAAAGACACAAAAACAAAAATGGCCGCCATACAATCAATTGTTCATGAAAAATCATCTTTAAGGCCTATTATTATAATTTTAGAAGAAAAATAATATATCACACATTTTAAAAGTGTTGTTGCCTACATTACTTTCAAAATATGATAATTTTACAATGCAAATAAAACCTCGAAAACACAACAAATAACCTAAACCTAACTGTAATTGTACCTAAATAGCCCAGTAAACAATTAGTAAATTTCAATCTGCACAAATTTCCAGGCCAACTATACATTTATAACTAAGGCTAAATTACTGTGCGTGTTTAGATGCTATAATAATCTTAGATATCCTTGAATTTTAACCTCTAAACAGCTTCATTGATTGAAAAATTCATAAAACGTATTGTATATATAGGACCTATAGGTTTTGAAAATTAGTTTACTCAGTGTATGAAATGGGTCCAATGATAGTAATTGCCATAATTAACAACATTTCTTTTTTCAAACAATAGTCATTTTGCATTTTCATGAGCAATAACCAAAAAAAAAATTGAAAGTATTTTAGAAACTAGAACGGTAGCTGAATCACTTAACAGTATATTTTCATGTTGATATCTTTCAAAATAAACTTTTTATAGTCTACATAAAATTTATTAAAAGTTATGTCATTTTCAAATTGCCATAAAAAGCTTATCATGAAAATACAGATAAATACCCTTAAGTAATTAAGCTATACTCTACTAATTTCTAAAATATTTCAAGTTTATCTTAGGGTTGAAATACACAGACCACTTTTCGACTACAAAATGAAGTCCAAGGTGGTTGGGCTGTGGTGCATGCGATGGGGCTGCATTGTATTTTCTATAGAAAGACCTAAAGGTAGTCAGTTTCGGTGACAACCATGACTTCATTTTGAGTTCGAAAAGTATAGTCAAAAAGCAGCCTGTGTGCCACGGGCCTTAATTTTGCTCTTGAAAGACAACAGCATATTCATAAGTTCTATGGACATTTTACACTTTTAACACGAAAAAAATGTTTACTATAATCAAGAATGACTTTTTAAAGCGTCGTTTTTTTTTTAAAGAAAAATCATCAACATTTATCAATTTTTTTTAACAATATGTTTCGATTTTTTTCTTTTCTAAAAGTAAACTCTTTGAATACCATGTTTTAAAATTTAATATACTGTTTGTAGTTTTTATGTAATTTTGCAGATATTTTATCTATAAAATGAACGCGTTTAGATGGCGCCACTCAGTATCTATCTCTCTCTATATATATAATGTATGCACATATTCATAATTATTGCTTATTTACATATGCAAAACAAATACTAAGGGCCTCCTATACTTTTGTGCATCATTTAATTTCCAAACCATTAACAAAGAAAACATATCCATAATGAAATAATGAAAATATACCGATTATCCGAATAAAGAAAAAAAAAAAAACATTTTAAAAGTTCGAAAAGGCAACCAAAACACCCTCCCCCCCGTTATTGTTCAAACAAATTATTAAAATTATATAAAGAACAAGATCTAATTAAAAGAAGCAATGATATATCGTTTCTAGTTTATAGTACGACACTAATTTATGAATTTAACCCAATATACCAATATACATTATATTATATATATACGAGTTAATTTGATTTGGAAACTTTTTTAAGAGTATACTAGAAAGAATAATATAATAATAATAAATATGAGCAGCTTGTGTTCCGTATTCTAAGGGTACCATTTGCCATTATATATATATATATATATATATATGTATATATATATGCATAATATGCACAGAAATATAATGAAGTGTGCTTTCTAGCGGCAAATAAATCGTATTACACCTAATTGGTGTGTAAATCACGCTTCTGTTGACAGCCCCTAAAATTACCCCCCTACTTTCTAACTCAGTGAGTGTCCTATACACACATACACACATACATACACGAATACACATAACACATACATAAATGTGCGTGCAATTTTGTTAACAAGCCATAAACACCTTTTTGGTCCTAATTCTACACTCAACGTGATAAATGGCACAAAACACCTCATTCTACTTTTTTTTTTACCCCCATTTTCTTTCACCATTTTAAAGTTGGATTGTAGGGATTTTACGCTAAATGATTAAGCCTTTCCTCATGTTAACTTGCATTAATAATGTAACAGCATTTACTTATGGGTTCTCAAAAGACAATTACATGAATGTGTGTATGTCTGTTTACATTTGAATTAAATGTAATAAATATGCTAAATGTTTTTTTTTCTTTCTTCAAACTGACCAAAAAACAACTGACTACATTTTCTTTACTTAGCCAAAAAAGTGCACAAGTTTATATTTAGCTCTAATTAGTTTAGCACACATTCAGCTATTATTCAGTTGCAAAAAGGATACTTGAGTATTTTTTTTGTAATAATAAATGTCTTACTAACAACATTAACCATTAAAGCATTATTTAGTTAAAAATTAAGAGGAAAGTACTCAAAAAAATTAAAAAGTAAAGAAAAAAAGTACAAAACTTTGAAAATTTCGAAGAAAAGAAAACGTTTACAAAGCTTAAAAGATAAACGCAAGACAACAATGTCTTCACTTCCGGCATGTCATTCCCATTCCAACATATTATCAATGTTATAATAATATCGACAGTGCAGATTGGTAAATCAATGGCACACGAAAAGAATGAGCGGCAACAGGTACCTTGCAGGTAGACAATACTATCTTCATGTTTGGTGGGCCAATCCCGACTCATAAGTTACCCTAATGTAAAGGAAGACCTAATATTTCCTAAGTATAGTACATCTCGACAATGCAACTTGGAAAGTCACTTGCACTCGAACAGTAAAAGCGGCCACAAATATCTTGCGCATGCATTAAGTTCACACTGACTTTAGCCAGACAACATTGTCTTCTTTACTGAAATACCAAAGTTACGCTAATGCAAAGATGCTGAGAATTGGCTTTGATATAAAAGAAATATAAAAAAATACCAAATACAAATTTAGTAAGCTGTAAACATTTTTTTTCCCACATTTTATTGACAGTCTTCACAATTTTCACAATAAAATTTAGTAAAAATATTTCTAAAAAAAATGTGCGAGCCCTTTAAACTTACAGAAAATCTTACACTACGTAATTAAGTAAACGAAATAAGAGCTAACTCTACATGGGTCAACTGAGCCCAATATATAACACAAGACATGTACTGAATTTTTACCTCAAGATAAATCTATATGATATATACTAAGATATACTATAGAACAAAAGCTCATTAGATTAATTAAAAAAAGATAATAACGCCTATGTACGAGTAGATCTATATCCACAAGCTGCATTGTGTTTTGATTATATAGTATGTATATATATATATATACACATAGGAGTGTATAAGGACAATATAATCAGGTTTCTATCTAATGAAATTGAGACCTATCGTATTTCAGGCGCCAGAAAAACATTTCACACATTTAATTAACTTCCAAATGAGCAATTTGCACGTCTAACATTTATATACCATGCTAGAAAACCCATAGAGAACCACCATTGTGTTGGCCTAAGTACTATAAAAAAAATTTCATAGTATATATAGGCCTATAATGATGAACAAAACAACAAATAGGCCTACATAATACAGACAGAGAGGACAACATACTATATATGGTTCCCATATTTGTAGACAAATATTTCCTCATTATGGCTTATAATGTAGACACATCCACAACTAAATTTGCATATTGATTTAATCCTATATTCTATAATATATGTGCCTTTCTCTCTCTCTCTCTCATTCTCTCTATAGATACGTAGCCCTTCTAGGCTATATTAAAGTTTCTATATACGACAATCTCAAATTAATTCCATAGTAAATGTGCCATATTTGCATAACCCTTTTAATACATACACCACGAAACATTCTTTTTTTTTTACTCTCTCCTCTTATTCCTTTCTCTTTCTAGACAATTAACTGTGATTAACTGATTAATTTTGATTTTGCATTCACTTCAATGCTTTTTTTTTGGTGCACTTTTTTTTATTAACAGCTTCATTAATAATATTAAATAAAAGCTTCAAAAAATGTTCACATGTGATTTATTGAAAGTTAAATATTTTTTTTTGTAGTTATTCTTAAATGTAAACGAAAAGGGTTTTAAAGGGTTTTTAACTTTTACTCATATATCCATTTATTTTAATCTCAATCATAAATGTGATCCTTTAAACTAAAATTAACATTCCATAGTCTATGTAATAATTTTCAAGTGCCAAGTTTCACTTTTGAATTTTTGCCTAAGATGAACTGCTAAACTGGTGCTTTAAATTTAAACAGAAAATATTTAGCTCATTAACTATATTATTTTATAAATGTTTATGAAATGGCTTGTTAAAAATGTGAAATTTGCTCTAGGCCCTATGCAAAATGCAATTAAAACGTGTATTTTGATAGATATTATTAATACACAAGATTAATTTTACACCATTTCCATTACTCGTCTAGTTTCTAACAAACTTTTGAATATTTCTTTCTAGAAATCACTTCGGATGGGATAACTGTTCCTTAGATCTAATAGCAATTTCAATAACTACTTGTTTAAAAATTTTGTAACGCACTGTAAAAAAACAGGGTTTCTCATTTCATTGGTTAAATTGAGGCCCATTTAAAGTGAATGTAATACTCCGAAAAATATATATTTAAAAAAATTGGGAACGACAACGGTTTAAAACAAAGTTCAAATTGAAAGAGGGTAACAAAAAAAAAAGATAGAAAAAAAACGGTTCCCATTTTATTATTGGAGACAAATGAAATGCATTTGGATGCAATGAAATTTCAAATGAAAGTGAATGTCACAGAGAAATCTATAATAGGGCCTTTTGTTTAAATTATAAACCAAGCAATGAGTATGTATACATGTATATATATACATTGAACGATTTCACTTTAACAAAGTGCAGTTGTAAATTCACTTTACCCGGGAAGAAAAAAAAACTTCACAATCAAATTTGCCATTTAACCTAAAAGTCCCTTTTTTTTCCTTTTTCTCCAATTTCAAATTCAGTGACAATTGGAAACTCAGAATCAGATAAAATATTTGTTTGAAATTTTTCAATTAAACTTAATAGCTTATAAACTTATAGCTTAGAAACTAGAATAATTAAGGTCGTTTTTAAAGTGTAAACGATATCCGAACGTTGGTAACTTTTTATCTTTCTAAGTGTTTAAGAGACTAGAAGGGTAGCTCAATTACTTCTGCGTATAAATTTCATGTTGATATCTTTTAAAATAAGCTTTTAATGTCAGTTTGAAAACAACACAACTTTAGGAAGATACATTACAGTATTTTTTTTAAATTTATGTCTATAAATAGTTCATTTTGAAATATATCAACATGAGTGTTTCAGCTACTGTTCTAGTTTTTAACGCTCTTTCAATTTCGCCTTGTTTATAAAAAAAAACATTAGAAAGAATGGACAGAAGTGGCTTCATGAATTATGAAGGCACTTTTGTCCATCCTTTCAGATGTTTTTTTCTACGTAAAAGTTTATTTTGAACGACATCATCATGATTCATGATAAATGTCTTTCAAAATAAACTTTTATTTGAAAATTCTAATATCCGTTTTTCACTTCAAGTTGGTAGAAAAAAACGTTCAAAGCTTATCGGGAAGTTATTTTAAACGAAATTGATTTTCTTAAAATTCTTCACTATTCTAGTTTCTATCAAACCTTATTTTTATAAGTTGACACTAAAACAGAAAACAAATTTTGTTAAACATACCTACATAAAGAACTCTGCAAACTTAGTATGTCAACTTCGACTTGTAGCCTCTGAACAGGGCTTCAACATAGAAAAAAAAAATCCTGTTTCTCTATGTTGGAACCCTGTTCAGAGGATTCAAAAGTTGAAGTGCTAAGTTTTTTTTTTTGAATTTGGGTCTTAAGGTGATTTTAAAGTGTGAAACGGGGTCTGATTATGAGAAATGCAGAGAAACTTGAATGTATTTTAGAAACAAGAAGGGTAGCTCAATCACTTTTGAGTATTTTTCACGTTTGATATATTTTAAAATAAGGCTTTTTTATGTCATTTGTTGTCAATTGTTTAGAAATCATCTTAATCAGAGCCCATTTTTTAAAATTATTTTATTACAAACTTTTTAAAAAAATAAAACTAATTGAGAAAATAAGTTTAATTTTAAAAGGTGAGTAAAAAAAACAGAATGAAAATGTCTTAACTGGATTAAAAGGCCCTTTTAGAGAACAAAAAAAAACCCACAAGAAACACCACTTTGTAATGTTATCTTGTGATGGTTCAATACAGATGTGAAGACTAATGTTAAGTGAATTGGAGACCACAGATGGGCATTTATAAGATTCAATACAATTTAACTCCCCCTTCATCCATTTCTCATTTATATAGGCCTATCTATAGGAGAAAACACTCAAGATGAAACAAAAAAAACCACCCTTTCACAAATACATTAACGACATTTTCAAAGTATAAATACACAGAAAAACGACCCATCATTATCATCATCATTTGACACAATGATATGATCTATTATCAAATCATGAATGAAAACTACTGAATTATGCAAATTAAGTCCATTTGTAGATTTTTTTTATTGAGAAAAATGTTCAGTTTTTTTTTATTCTTCAGAAAATTGTTCTAGAAATGTGTAATTTTCTAGGCTAACTATTATTTATATACCAATCATAATATGTGGGGCCCCATTTAATATAGATCTATGGGCATATAAGGGGTGGAGGGGAGGAGAGAAAAAATCTAACTATAAATATATAGATTCACACTAATCAAATAATGATCTGATTAAAAATAAGCTTTAGAAGAAAAGAGGGGGGGGGGGGGGGGGGACATGCAAAATGATCAAAGTTATATAGAAAAGAGTTTGTGTTGAAAATTCTACCCTCAAATGGTCTCTAGAATAATGGGTGCATTCGGAGACGAACAAAAAGGCACAAAGAATATCAAGAAATTCACACAAATTACTTTCAAAAGTAATTGTAGTTAGGCTACTTTTGAAATCGTGAAAATAATTTGCCACAACACTAATGTACAAAATCATTGATTTTTTAAAAAAAAAAATTAGCATATCTTTTACACAAAAGCGCTGAGAAACTGAACGCTCACGATGGTTTCGCTTTTTTTTATTTATAACTCTTGATTATTTTGTCTTTCAGATGAGCAAAATTAAAAAAAACTAGAAAATGTTTTAATAATAACTAGAACGATGGCTCAATCGCTTAAATTCCATGTTGATATCTTTCAAAGTAAACTTTTTGTTAGTTTGAAAAATGACCGAACTTTAAGCAGGCAATATTTTTTTAATTTTTTTGTCAATTAGAAGTTTATTTTGAACGATATCAACATGAAAATATCTTTGAGTGATTGATCTACTTTTCTAGTTTCTAAAACACATTCAAATTTCACCTAAAAGTTACATCTTAACAGTTTGACTTCTGTATAATTTATTTTAGAAATTTTGCAATTGTATTAACACCCTGTATAAGGATCCTATATTGTAGAATAAATGTGAATAATCAACTTTGTAATCAGCTTGTAGATTTTGGGTGACGAAAACTATAAAGAAAGAGAAGTAACAACCCCCCCCTACTCTCTACCAAAGTTCCCCCACCCGAGTTCCCCCACCCTGTGAACAATTACAACCCAATAATGAGATAAGCAACCCACAGAGAGAGAGAGAGAGAGAGGGATAGATAGAGATATATATAGAGAGAGAAAGAGAGACGAAAACTCAAGCAAAAAGAGTGAAAGAGACGACAATGAATTTTATGTTCCACAATATTGATTTGAACGAGTATTAGTAATGACAAGCTTGTTGCTCCCTATTTTTCTGAATCCCCAATTTCCCTCCACCCTCTCTCTCTCTTCCCGAATCCCCCTTTTTTCAACCACCATCTTCATAATAATTGAATGCGGCGAGTTAAGTCTGTAAATGCTTACAAAATGTGAAGAGAAAGAGTGGCTATTTGTAAATTAGTGGGCTGCTAAGCACAAAAACAGGTCTTACGTTAATTATGTAGCCATATATATATATATATATATATATATATATATATATATGGCTACATAATTAACGAAATATATATATAAAACAATAATATGTAATTTATTACACATAACTAAGACCAAAAGTTTTATGCAAATACAAATCCAGAAATGTGCAAATTGTATTTTTTTAAAAAAACTGTGCGTTTTATGCAATTAGTAAATAAACTAAAGAAAATTGCAAAATGTACAAGAAAATCGTTCATTTTATACAAAGAAAAAATAAACATAAAAATTGCAAAAACGTGCAAGAACTTTTTTTTTATTTTATGCACTTAAAATTGTATATTATACAGTAAAATCAAAATTAATTAAATCTTTTAAGTAATTAATAGCTCCGAAGATCAGAAGCAATAAATTAGAATTATTTTTCCTGACTATAAATTGTGTTTTTTTTAATAAATGAAATTATGCAAATCTATGCAAATTTCCAAACATTATACATTTCTTGCATCTTATGCATTTTTATTTTTGATTAGACTTATTAATATTGCATATACAGTATGTGCCTCTCATAATGTACACAGAAACGGTTAGAATTGTCATTATATAATTATATTGCATTTTATGCAATCTTTCAGCCTTATTAATAAACTAATCATTCATTTGCCATGGATTGCGTTCCATTGTTTTGAACACCCTGTACGTATTCCACGTATACGGAACCATTAGATCGAAATCTCACTCGTAACAAATTTCTAAACAGGTCTATTAACATTATTATATAAGACTAATAAATAGGAGATTCACAGTATCAACAACCATTTCTGTAATCGAATAATAGGTTCTCAAACATGGGCCACCACTCATGACAATCGACTTCAGTTAAATTTGAATTGAATTTAACAACTGGCTCGCGGGCCGTATGTTGTGAACCATTTGTATGTACACATTGGTGCTTACTGCTCAATAAAACAAGATGTTTTTCAACATTGTTATCCAGTTTCGAGGGTTCAAAGTTGAAGTTGCAAAATACTTTTCTATTATTTGGTTCTCAGCAACTCTAACGTGCATTTTAACAATTAAACCAAAGAATTTGTTGTAAATTTTAAAAGAAAATTCAAAGTTTATTTGAAAATATTAAAAAAATGTACAATATTTGTATGATGGCATCGTTTAAATTAAACTTTTTTTTAAAAAAATATTATGTTTGTCTTCCACATTAATTTGGTTAAATTAGCTTTCGAAAACGTAAAATTCCAAATTTTTGAAACGACCACAATAATAATATAATATTATAAAATTATTCAGAATTTCTTTATTTTTATAATTCTAAATAAATGTCATAATTTGAACTATAAAGTTTACGCTCGTAAGTTCTTTAAACCCCTTTAAACATCTCTAATTTCACAAAATGACAAATTACAAATAATTATTGATACTTTTTCTTTTCTTCTCCCCTGAAAATGGGCAATCACTGATTACACTTTCTTAAAATTAAAATAGGTTTAATTTAATAGTGACAAGAAAAATGCTTTTTTAGTCAAAGAACATGGCTAGAGGCTAAGTTCCAGCATGTGCATGGACTGTTTCAGACGCTAGTATGCACTCTAGACTCGAAATTCTAGCCTTCAACTAGGTTCTTTGACTAAAAAAAGGCATTTTTCCCAAGTTGTCTTAGTGATTATATATTACTTTATATTTAAAAATTAAGCAAACAGACGGAGGATTGAAAAGCTAACTGTAGGCGTAACTATATTGCATTTTGAACATTTTCATTTGAAATATAAACAAGAAATATTATTCCTCTAACTAAACCAAAAAAAAAAACCTACAGAACAATTAGAAAGTAATATAATGCAATAATATTCTTTCTCATCATATACTTAAAATATTTTATAATAGGCTAAAAAAAGACTTTATGAGAGAAGATACTGGTAACAACCAACTAATGAATGTACTGAGTTTTATATTCTAAAAAAAAGACAAAAATTGAGCTAAAGAAAAGAAGACAAAAAAAACCCGAAGCATATTAATGCCTCATTATATATAGAATATATGAAATGTACCTTTTACATAGAAAATGAAGAAGAAAAAAAAACCCTATTTAATACCCCCACTTGCCCATTGCATCTCAGCAGGAATCCCGAAATGCATTAGTTTGCCAAAAACTAAGCCATTTTTATAGGGACTTTTTTTTCCCAGGGATACACATCCTAATGATACACAGCTCAGCTTAATTACACCCTGAATATTTCTTTTTCTGTTGTTCCCCTCAAATACATGTATACAAATTCAACTTCTCACCCCTGTCCCTCCCCCTCCCCTAGTAAGTTACACCCCTTTCACCCCCTTCTATTCTCTATTTTATTGGTCCTAATTATAGTTTTCTTTTGCAATGAGCATTTTTTTTTTGTAGAGTTTTGCTAATTTTGCTCTAATGAACGACTGATACTTGGGCGAGGTCTAATATTAATATACCCCTAATACGGACAACAAAAAAATGTGATAAGAAGCCAGAAGGATGCCTTCATTACCTTAAGTCACCTATCGCCCTTACTTTTTTTATTTAAATTGGGGTACCCCGCCTTAATAGTTAGGCAAATTAAACTAATCAAAATAACCTGTTAACAACATTTCTCTCTCTCTATTAGTATTTATACATTGAGTCAATTGTAATTCTTCATGTTATTTCCTCCATGTTATTTAAATACCGATTTTAGGGTCATATTCTTAATGGATTTTAAGTCAAAGTTGGTGCTAAACTCGTCAACTTTTACATGAAACTTTCCTTAGTAAAAGTTCACGAGTTTAGTTCTACCTTTAGCTTAGCAATTATTAAGAATACGAGCCTAAATTACCATTTCAAATGAAAATGTTTTTCTAGCTTTTTTTTTTCGTTTTCGAAATGAACAAAAAACTATTATTTATTTCAGAATTCAGAGTCAAATTCTACTGAAATAAAATCTGGTTGCTAAAGTATACCATTTAATTTGAATATTTACATTTATAATAAATAATATTAATTAAGCAATTTATGTAGTTAAATATTTATTTACTATTATTTACACTTTCGAATTTTTTTTTAAATATAATTAATTAAAAATGAAATTTGTCTTTGAAAAAAACTAAAATACTTGTGACTGATTTGATGGTTAAAGTTTAGCATTTAATTTAATTTAATTTATAAAGTTAAATATTAATTTAAAACTATTTACATTTTACAGTTTTTAAAATATATATAATTCTAAAATGAACCTTTTTGTCTTTAAAAATATTAAAAATACTTGTGATTCTCGAACCTGACCATTGTTATGTTATGATAGGATCAAAATGGGGCTCATTATTTACATTTATAATAAAATTCTGTGCCAACTTCTAGTCCTAAAAGTGGATTATTCAACTACAATGTATTGTTTTGTTTTTTTTTCTTGTGCAATTAACAAAAGGTCTGGTTTCAAAATCGTCGAGCAAAATGGAGGAAAACTGAAAAATGTTGGGGCAGAAGTACAATAATGGCCGAATACGGTTTATATGGAGCTATGGTACGACATTCGCTCCCATTACCGGAAACAATCCTTAAAAGTAACAAAGAAGGACTCGAGTCTTCTGCTCCTTGGTTATTAGGTAAGTTTCCTTATTTACTTATATTTGTCATAATCTTGTGTCGTTTTTTTTTGTTAAATAAATATGAATAATTACTGAAATTACCTTGAAATTAATACACAATAAATGCTTACTTGCTGTTTCATATTTCAATCATTCAATTTATTCACACACTTTTTTTCATATTGAAGTAATTCTGTTTTTTTAAAGCGAAATTTTTCGATTTAAAAAAATGTAAGTGGCAATTTTTATAGACTTGGTCTTGTATGTGTACGTTAGATTTGAGACAACACATCAATGTGACGTCCGAAAACAGATGTGGACATCATGACTTAACAGCAAGTAAGCATCATAATATATCATGCAGAAAGAAGAAAAGATTTCGTAAAATTTCAGCAAAATTTTGCACATTATCATCTACCATCCATTGTAAAAATGCATTGTACATTATTCTCCCGGTTGCTTGTTCACTGGGTATCACGTTTGTAATTGTTGAGGTACGGATTTGTATGCAAATATCAAGCAAATATTTCTCAATCTGTGACCCAAGAGCCAATAAAGTAACAATCCCGGTTTAGATCAACCAACAATTATGGTTTTTCACCAATAAAAAACACAGGTTAGAGGCTAGAAATCTAGTTGACAACTGATTGCAACCAGATATCCAGCCTCTAACCAGCCAATTTTTTTTATTAAAAAAAGCATAATTGCAGTTACTTTAATGATGGTAAAGATGATTACTTCACATTTGGCACTTGGGCCACAAATTGAGAAATATTTGCATAAAAATCCGAGCCCTATAATTGTAAATCATTAACAATAGGTGGACAGATTAAGCAGTGATGTGTATAATGAAATTTGTTTTGTCATTTTTAATGTTTCTATGGTTTCAGACTACTGAGACATTCTGTAGACTGGCCAACTTTAAGATAGTCAAAGCTGATGCTAAACTCATCAACTTTTATAAGAAACTTCGTATCAAAAAAAGTTGATCAATTTAGCACTAACTTTGACTATCTTAAAGTAAGCGATCATTAAGAATACAACCATAAATTATGTACTACTGCAGGCTTATGGCAATTTATTAAAAAATACACTAAGGAAGAATCCCACACACTGAAAACCCACCAGAAAACAGATCCTTTGCACTGAAAGATATAATGGCGCTTCTGTTAAATGCCTTACAAAGTGAAATTCATTAGGATTTTTTTTACGCAATTGTGTGATTCTTCTCTTAAGACTTTTTTTCTTCTTCTGCAAATGGTTCCTGACTGAACGCCGTACAACGGCCGCACTCCTGCTAAACAAATTTTCAAATGCATCCTCTATATTAGCGTGGGAATGAAGTGCAAAAATAAAAGTATAAAGAAGAACTTATTTTGTTGTTAAGCATTTGCTAACAATTGCTCGTAATTACCTTTAAAAAATTAGACAGGTCTATAGGTGCTTACAGGATGTGGGCCTAGCTAACACACACACACAATACACACATAAACAAACAAAAGAAACACACATACAACTATTACATGAAAGAAACATATATATACACACAAAATCCGGATAAACGTCACTCTTAATGAATTTTTGTCTAATTCAAAAACATATATATACATATAGAAAAAAAATATACAAACTCATTGTAAATGTAGTTTTTTTTTTAAATGTTTGTTTGTAAAGATAAGAAAGATTTGTGGTGCCATTCATAAGAACAAAAAAATACAATGAAACATTTTTTTCTTCATGTCAAATATATTTAAATACCATTTGCTAAACTTATATCATCACCTGTCTCTCATTTTTTTTTGTTTTGTTTTGTTATTACACCTATTCTAACCTTCATTCACACTATAACCACACACTGTATTATAAATACACATATACTGAGACATGAAACTAACTTAAATTCTATATGCTTTGATATAGAATAAGGTTTTTATGTTGATTCATCAACATCAATGTTAAATATGTCAGTCCATTACATGGCACAAACGCCTTTTTAAGTGCAAATTGCTCTCCTCTTTTTTTTTTGACAGGAATCTCTCTCTCTCTCTCTCTTCTCTATATGCATTTTCATCTAAATGTATTATTATTATTATTATGGGTGTAGATAACAATATAAGAAGAGAGAGAAGACATCTTTTTTTTTTTGGTGTGTGTGTTCACTGTTCAGAAACTTGAATTGATGGACAACTTCCATATACATTTTTTCTTCTTCCAATCATGTGTTGCTTATTACAGCTTATTATTATTATGGATGAGGAGGAGTGAGGGGTTGGAGGAAGAGAGGGTTTCAAATTCATATCACTGGATAGACTTGTATTTACATACAAATTAAAATAAGCCATCAATAAAATGACTGATTAGATGACGTTGTCAAAAGTTTTTAAATACTCAACAACAAATTGTTTGCAGACAATATACATATATACAACAAGAAAAGATAAGAGCAAAAAAAAAATATCAGCTCGAGAGATAGCGTTAATGTACGGCTGACAGTAGTTAAGTTCACACTAATAATATAGACAACATTAGAAATGAACTTCTTTTCTAGCTGCTGAAAAACAAAGCTGGTTTTGTGACTGTGCTAAGTTTATGAGCTAGACATGACAATTTATTGACATATGTCTTAATATGTCTTTATTTGAAAAGCTGGTCAACTTAAAACTAAAAGCAACTTATGAAAGAAATTTCAAAGTTTTGTTTAAAAATAGAAAGGTAAAATGAATTTGAAAAAGAAATTCATATAAAAAGTTGAACTTGAATATATTTTTAATGAGGTTTATTATTACACGACACCACTTATCTCGATAGAAGTGTCGATTTGATTTGAAGATTTGAAAAATTACTCAAGCAGCTATAAAGGCCTATGGCAGAGGGACAAGAGTCTAAGTGCAGCATAGAAAATGCATTGTCAAAACCAGAAAATATAAAACCCCATTGATATAAACCCAACAACAATTTCAATATTTTTTTTTAATGCTGGAAATATATGCACCGTCAAAACAAAACAAAATTATGACTCCCATAAAATACGTTTTTCCTGCACAAAATCGCCGGCAAGCGAGTTCCATTGTTGAATCGCCCTGGGGACAAATGACCAGTAATAAGAATCTGTTCGTGCAAAAATCTCTCCAACTTTGTTAGAGTGGTCACCCCTACCCAAATATAATGCCCTGCAAAGTTTACGTGAAGTAGGCTTAGGGCTAGAGCCTTCTAGCATTCGATATAATATATTATGGTCTCCTCCTATCCAGGTTCCAGATCCCTTTATTTTTAAATGTCTTGAGATCTGAGAATAGGTGTGGAGCCTGCGGAAGAGAACATGCAGCAATACTGTATATCGATACTTCTATGGGCATAAGTGACGTCGAGTAATAAACCTTATTGCAATATATTGAAGTTTCACTTTTATATGAATTTATTACTCGCTTTTATACAACTTCATAATCTGTTTTGTTTGTCCAATACCACCTTCTGCACGGGTATTGAACCCATGACCAACACTTACCATGGGCCTCAGTTGCCTGAGACCAACAACATAAGACATATAAAAGACATGTTTTTTTTGTTTAATTTTCTTGTTCAATTCATTTTGCCTTTCTAGTTTGAAACAAAAGCTTCGAATTTATTTCATAAGATGCTTCTACTTTGTGAACAAGTTTCTCATATAAATACATTGTCATATCTAGCTAATAAACTTACCACAGTCACAAAAGCAAATTCCAAAACATTATTATAAGACAAAAACACTGTCATATATGTGTCGAATATTTGCTGATCGAGCCATAGGCATCAAACAGTGACATCATAAGATATAATTGTCATATTATGATTTTTTTCTGTAATATGAATCCTAGTTCCTTATTACAGAAAACGTCATAAAATTATGACAATCACACCTTATGATATTACTGCGTATGCGCTATTATTTTACGACTGTCATGTTATTATTTTGTACACCAGACAATGGCAGCTATATGACAATATTTGTCATAAAAATGTTTTGTAATTTGTTTTTGTTACTGTTAGTAGGTTATGAGAGCTAAATATGACAATTTACTGTTATATGACACCCTAGGTTTTTTTAGGTTTTTTTCTGATTGTTTTCCAAATATTTTTAAAATGAAAAACATTCATTTGTTAAAAATATCCAATTTCACACAGAATTCCACATTTAAAACTTACATTTTAACCAAAACTGTCAATATGAATTTTTTGCATTTTCGGCTTACTTTTGGGGAATTTAACATTACTGATTATAACTAAATATACCATATTTAACTAATTTTAATATTCGTTATCTTTTCAAACTACACAGGTATGCATAGGAAGTCAATAGAAGCAGCTCAACAACTTAAAGACAGCGAAGAAAGCGACAAAGAAGACGATCAAAGCCGAGGAAACAGCAACAACATGTTGAACGCTGAAAAGGAAGAAATCCGCTCGCATAGCATTGCTCAGCTAAGAGCTAAAGCTCAAGAACATAATGCTAAAATGCGAAATGAAACACTCAACGTCACATCAGATGGAAGTTGTACAGATTAGACTATTTAAAAAAAAAAGACACATAAAAATGCCAAAAATTTAAAACTAAACTTAAATGTGTGCAATCGAAATATCTCCACAGCTAATTGCTCCGGTGAGTTAAGTCACTCCAAAATGAACAAAAAAAAAATGCTCAAATTTTGAGCTTTGGGTTTGCAAAAAAAAAAAAACTTTCAGAAGAAGACACACTTGATGATGCTGATGACGTCATAAGTCAATTGTTTGCCAGAGCTTCACAACATTTTAGAAAGTGATATAAACTCTCAAAATATAATATTGAGTTCTTTTTATTAGACTTTTTCTCTCTCTTGTCGTAAATTTCCTTAATTTAAATTCCAATTCTTCTGGAATTTTGGTGGAATACAGACAAAAAAAATTCCACGCTTAATTGTCTAATGCTAGCTTTTTAAAACAGCCAATAGGAAAAATGTGTTACTCTACGACTATCTTGAGCACATACACACATATAAGTATGTACAGTATATACAGTATGTCACAGAATGCCCCCCCAATCTAATATCAAAAGTATCGGCAAGCATGGGCGCCCGCACATAGGGGCAAGCTGCCCCCTTCCAAAGCCATTTTTAATGTACACAATTTTTATTTTTGAATTCTGAAATAATGATGCAAAATAAAAAATTTTGAGTAAAGTAAGTTCAATTCAATTCAATTCAATTAAATACACCTGCAATCAGCTCGAAAGCCATGTGGCAGGGAGGGATTGCTCCCAATCACAACTGATTGTCATTATTTAAAAATAAGACATCATCACGAAATTGAAATCGTCCTAACAAAGAACTATTCACAGGAAGAGAATTCCATAGTCTAATAACATTAGGAAGAAAAGACCAAAAATATGCATCAGTCCTAGCCATTAATTCTTTGAATGCCCAAATCTACCTTTACGAGGATTTCTAGTTAGTAAACCATTAAGCAGAGTAATGTTATCACAAGACAGCAAACGTCCCAGAAGAGCGAGGCTTTTTTTCATTTCATAGGCCTGCTAAATGATTCCCAAAAATAAATTTTCCAGAGAACCATGTGGAGAGAGAGAGAGAGAGAGAGACTACTCTTTAAGAATACAAATACTGGAAATTTATTTTTTTTTAAAAAAAAAAATTGAACTTATCAGAAGTTCAAATTTTTTTTATTTTTATTTTGCTAGTAATTAATAATAAAAAATATGAATACTTTAAATCACTTAATTCTGTGAGCCACATGTTACGGTCATAATGGTATGGGCTAATAACTATTTAGCTTTCGAACTGCCCCCTCCCCCTATGAAATTATCCTGCGGGCGCCACACAATCCGCAAGCTAAATCGTTACACTATTGAAACAAAAAAGATGGTAAATAAACAGGTAATTTTTTTATAATATAATTTTATTGTCTTTCAGAAAAGCAAAATTATGAGAAACTAAAAAGGGTTTTCAGAAATTTAGAAGGATAGCTCAATCATTTAAGGATATTTTCATGTTGATAATCTTTCAAAATAAACATTTTATAAGGAAAAAAATTAGCAAAATTATTGCCTGTTTGGGGTTATTTTCAGCTTCGCATGAAAAGCTTATTTCGAACGAAATGAACATGAAAATACAGATAAGTTTTTGAGCTACCCTTCTAGTTTCTAAAACACAGTCAAGTTTGTCTTCATTTTGCCCCTGAACAACAGAATAACGAAGATTTCGAGCGGCGTTAAAACCACCTTAAAAGCATGTTAAAATATGGTTAAACAAAGAAAATGAAACAAATTGATAAAGAATTTAAAAAGTTATTGAATTGCAAAAAAATTTGTAAAAAAAAAATGTATTTCCTTCAGAATAAAAAATATTGCTTTTATTTTAAAAATCAATAACTATTTTATTCTTTGCTAATTTGTTTCATTTTTTTTCAAAGTATTTTTCTGAGATATTTCATTTTAAACGATTTAGCTGATGTACCGCACATCTTTACACTTTTTGGCAATAGATTTAAGTATTGTATCCTTAATGACTGTTTATATACCTCGTTTCCACTACAAAAATGAACTGCAGTTACATAACCAAGGTTATACTTAACTGCAGACAAGTTAGAAGTGTTACTTTTGTGTGTTACCATTTTTAACACACTTATAACCTGTGGATAAATGATTGTGTGTCACATCCTGTTATAAACAGTTGTGTATTATTTTGTAAAATATTCATTCAATCAAAAAATTGAGTGCTTTAATTATCCGCCATGTTGTTTGTAGGATAAATTTGTTTAAACACAGAAAGTGACGTATTTAACCATTCAATAATGTGGTTAACCACATTGTGTCAATACAATTAAGTTAACTACATTGTAACAACATTAATTTTGTTTCCACTATAAACTTAATTGTTGTTATTTTTAACAGCAGTTAATTTTTGTAGTGTAAAATGAGATATTAGGTCTTTAGTTCTGAGACATACTGTATATAAATATGAATATATTTATATATGTATCCCCCCCCAATATGTGTATGTTCTATTTCCTCCAATGTGACTATATGTGTGTGTGTCTCTCTGCAATTTGAAAGTCAAAGTTTTTTTTTAATTAAGTTAAGAATGACATAAAACGCTCAAACAACAAACTGATGCTGAAAAACTGTAAATTCCAAAAATGAAAAGTAGCCCATAATTTCACTAACTCAACTCTCAAAAACACCCTTTTTATATTTTAGAAGACAGTCAAAATGTATGTGTGTGTATATGTAAATATGCTAAAACTGTAGAATGTTTTAGTTCATTCTAAATTAACAGACCACAAATTAACCTACACACAAATATATATATAAATAGAGAGAGAGAGAGAGAGAGAGAGAGAGAAAGAGAGAGAGAAAGAGTAAAAGAGAAGCTCAGAAACAAATTAAATGGTGGCCAATTTTTCTAGAAGGCTTTTTCTGCTCAAATTACATTATTATATATATTATTATATAAGGATGTGTGTGTGTGTGTATGTTTGTGTTATGTTGTAATATGTAGTGTGAAAAATGAAAGGCCTAAATATATATATATATTTGGACAACAACAACAAAAAGTGATGCCAGATGCTTCCAATTCAATTTAAAGCGTCCATTCATAGAGAAAGAGATTCTATATAGTTGTAACTTGTGGTGTTTTATATTGTTTGAAAACATAGTTACTAAAAGACATTTAACTTTGTTTTTGTTTTTTTTTTCCAATGAGAACGAGAAAAATCTCTTGTATAAATGTTAAATTTGTATGTTTGTTAGGATGAATAAACGCAGAATTGGAATAATTGCTAAACTGACTGTTATGTTGGATTTGCGTTACAAATTTTAATGCTCAGAGTAACTATACTCCTAAATAACTGAGAATGAAAAGTTAATGAAAAGGAGTGACCTGATGAGAGGAGGGGGTTTATAGTTGAGGCAGATAATAACAATGGGTTCCATTAGTATTCATTACAGAAAACAAAATAATACTTGTCATATGACAGTAAACTGTCAACATCCAGCTGCTCATAATCTTGTAACAGCCACCAAAAGCAAATTACAAATTATTATTATGACAAATATTGTTATATGACTTTCATTGATTGGTGTACATAATAATATGAACAGTCATAAAATAAAAACAAAAAAAAAATTAGTGACATTATAAGGTACCACTATCACAATCTTGTAACTTTTGTTTTCTGTAATGAAGACCAAAGGTCACAAAGGTACTAATTAATTGGTCTACCATAAGCCGCGTATGCTTAACCAAAGCTTCAAAAGATCTAAACTAAACGCAAATGTTATAACTCGTTTTCACTACAAAAATTAATTGCAGTTCAAAGTTAGCAATTAATTTTCTAGTGGAAAGACATGTAGTAACAGTAACCATGGTTACAAATCTGAACAATGAAGTTAACTCATATCTGCATGGACACTTGTGTTCAAACGAATTTAGCCTGTAAACAAAATGGCAGATAGTGAGAGCAGAATTTCACAAAATGCACAACTGTTTAACAGGAAGTGACAACATTATTTAACCACAGTTAAGTGTTATAAAAATATAAACACAACTTCTAGCTAGCTTGTCTGTGGTTAACTATAACATTGGTTGTTTAACTGCAGTATAATTTTGTAGTGAAAACGAGGTAATAGTTACCAAGTTCAGGAGATTAATCTTTAAAATACAATCTGAGTGATTAAATTCTAAACATGCATTTATATAAACATCTTGTAAATCAAACCTGTATATTTTAAAGCATGTGAAAAAAAGTGTAAATTATTTGTATATTGTAACAAATCAGTGATTAAGACCAATTGAAACTAAGATTCAAAACTGTAAAAAAATAAAACAATGAAATTTCATTCAGTTCCGCATGAAATCTTTTATATTTAATGGTTAGAAGCCTAGTTGCCAACGTTATACACTATCATTACCCTCAAAATGGGTAACTAGTTGCCCTGCTATTCAAAAATTGACTTTAACAAAGCAATTGCAGCAATCTAAAGACATACATTTTGTAAAAAAAAAACTGAAGCCCAGTCCAACGCAACAACCAAGGTAGTTAGAGACTGTGCCACACCAGTATGGTACACTAGCAAAGTTAAAAGGGCTCTTCGTAAGCAACGCTTATGGAGAAATAGGGCTAGAAATCACCCAAAATTAGTGAATTGCAATGAATTCCGTATTGCACGCACAGCAGCGAAACGGGAAATCTTCTTAGCTCACGATAATTTTAAAACAGAAACGCTTGGAGAATGGTTAAAAACGGACCCAAAATTATTTTGGCGTTACATCAAGAACTCTAGGCGAAGTAGAGAATCTATTCCTTCTCTGGTTGACACAAATGGGAAGCTTGTTTCAGATCCAGTAGGGAAAGCTACCTTATTAAATGAACAATACAAGAAGGTCTTCACAATTGATGATGGCATACCACATGAGGGTTTTCCTTCAACATCTCTTTTTATGGATCAAATTGTAATAACTGCAGATGGGATAGTCAAGCAACTTCTAAAATTAGACTCAAATAAAACCTGTGGTCCAGATGGGATGTATGCTATCATTTCAAAAAATCTTGCACAAGAGTTGGGTCCATACCTTCAGTTAATTTTTCAACAGAGTTTAGATGTAGGTATTGTACCAGATATGTGGAAATTAGCTAATGTTAGTCCAATTTTTAAATCAGGAGACAAGTCTCAGGTAACTAATTACAGACCCGTGTCTTTAACCTCGATAGTTTGCAAGGTCCTTGAACATATTATATATTCCTCCTCAATGAATTTTCTTATGGAAAACAATCTTTTGTGTGATAACCAGCATGGGTTTCTTAGGGGGCGTTCATGTGAAACCCAGCTTATTCTTTTAGTTGATGACCTTCAGAAAATTTTAGACAAAGGTAGTCAGATAGATTTGGTTTTTCTTGATCTCTGCAAGGCATTTGACACAGTTTCTCACTCAAAACTAATGACAAAAATTAGTGGGTATGGATTGGGTGAACAGGTGTATAAATGGGTGCATTCTTTTTTGAGTGATAGGAAACAAAGGGTTGTTGCAGGTGGGTCTGAATCTGACTGGATAGGGGTTACATCAGGGGTTCCTCAGGGTAGTGTGTTGGGTCCACTTCTGTTTCTTTTGTATATCAATGACCTCAGCAGTCAAGTTAGCAGCAATTGCCGGCTATTTGCAGATGATACAATAATTTATCGTGAGGTTACCTCTGACAATGATTGCCATATTATTGATAGTGACTTGAAAGCAATAGAGGCATGGTGTTCTAAATGGCAACTTCAACTTAATAAGGGAAAATGTTGTGTAATGAGGGTAGCTAGGGGAAAGAATCCAATAATATTTCCATATAGAATAGGGGCCATTCCACTTAATAACGTAAATTCTTATAAATATTTGGGGGTAACGATTACAGCTAAACTTTCTTGGAAGCTGCATGTCGAACAGATTATTTCCAAGTCTATGCAGATGCTTAGGTTTAGTCAACGCGTTCTAAGAAGGTGTCCCAGGGAGGTAAAATGTATAGCATATCAATCATTAGTACGTCCCCATCTAGAATACTGCAGCTCCGTGTGGAATCCCCACACTGAGGACTTAGCTCACTCTATAGAAATGGTCCAACGCAGGGCTGCTAGGTTTGTTTGTGGTAAATATGGATATGCCGACAGTGTAACTAAAATGCTTTCAGAGTTTGGTTGGGATAGTTTACTTGCAAGACGTTCAGATTTTAATCTTAATATCTTTAATCGAATGCTAGAAGGCTCTTGCCCTAAACCTACTTCAAGTAAACTTTGCAGGGCATTATATTTGGGTAGGGGTGACCACTCTAACAAAGTTGGAGAGAATTTTGCACGAACAGATTCTTATTACTGGTCATTTGTCCCGAGGGCGATTCGACAATGGAACTCGCTTGCTGGGGATTTTGTGCAGGAAAAACGTATTTTATGGGAGTCATAATTTTGTTTTGTTTTGACAATGCATATATTTGCAGCATTAAAAAATATTGAAATTGTTGTTGGGTTTATATCATTAGGGTTTTATATTTTCTGGTTTTGACAATGCATTTTCTATGCTGCACTTGGACTCTTGTCCCTCTGCCATAGGCCTTTATGGCTGCTTGCAGAGTAATTTTTCAAATTCAAATTAAAAAAAAACAAGGTCTCTCTGGGTTGAGCTTTTCAAAAACCCACCAGACTTGAAAGGTTAACAAAGACTATTAGACCAATTAAGCCAACAAAACATAGCAGGTCCATAAGATCAACTGGCCCATCAGGACCATAAAAGCTCATCAACCCTTTAAGGCCTAAGGCCAGAGATTTCATAAAAGTCCACCTGACCCACAAAGCCCATTGGGAATGGCTTTTCAAAAGCCCAAAAAGGCCCATGTCTCTACTAGAATGTTTGCTCACTTTTCTTAGAACCATATTTATACTTTTGTTTATGAATATATTAAACATAAAAACAGCAATGTCACTCTTCACTTCAAAGTTACCCTCTCTCTAAATCAAATTTTTAAGTGAAAAATTTAAATAATTCCGTACTTTAAGACCCAAACAACTTCCAAACAGTTATTTACCACTTATTGATCTTCCACTTTTTGACTTTTTTCAGTCAAATCTCAGAATTTCATTTACATATATTTGCCATAAAAACACTTAGTAGACACACACAAAAAAAAAACAAATGTAAGTGAAAACAGTTTTAAAAGTTAATTATCATAGATTAAGCTATCAGCATCCTTCTTAATTTCAATCAAGACTTGACCACACGATTTGATCAATTGGTCATCATCAAGTGACCAAAGAAAAGCAACACAATTTTTATAGATTGCTCAAATGTACACATCAAGATAATGAAATTTTTATTTCTGCAGAAGAGTGGAGTTAACAATAGAAACAACAATACCAAACCCTACCCCTCCCCCCCTCTTTTCAATTCGCCCCATTTAAACAACCCTCCCCCCTCCCCTTTCCTTAGTCTAATGAATCAATAATTGTGATTTGTTTCTCACAATAAGGTTATAAACCAATTTATATGTATAAAGATAATCATGATACAAACATCCATTACACTTTAAGTGATGTAGTGTTAAACCGAGTGTGACCAACCACTTCCATGTTTTAGTATAATGTGTACCGAATATACCGAATGGCACACGTAAAACGCCTTCACTTTAATGAAAAGGGGTAAATTTTGTACAAAATATATGAAAATAATTACCTCATTTTGATTCAAAAACTAAAAGTTAATAAAAATTTTAAAAAATAACGTTTATTAGAAGCAAAAAAAAAAAATTCAGAAAACTTTGAAAGTGTTTTAAGAATTTAGAAACATTAAATTATAATTAAGTGATTCAACTACCATTCTAGTTTTTAACACTTTCAATTTCTCCTTAGTGTTATTTCCTCAAACTCCTCAAAGTTCAAACGCAAAATAACCGTTTTAAATTACTAATTAAAAACATGGCATCCGAAATGTTGACATCTTGGTTAAACAACTTTTTAAACTTCATTTTCAAAATACAAGTTGTTTCATTTTTAGACCTTTGTTGCTTTTTTCGTGCAAACATGGTCTAAGCTGAAAAAGGACAAAATAGGCTGTAATGGATGTCTGTTTGTCTGGATTTCTAAGTTTATTTTCCCAATTTGTTTTGGCTTTCCTACAATTTTTAGGTTGTAAACTGATGGAAGAATCACACATGCTGAAAAACAAGCTGAAATTAGAAACAAGAGTTTAAAAATAAGAATATTTCTATTAAATTCTTTACAACGTGAAATTCTGTGTGATTTTATTATACGTGTGTGATTCTTCCCTAAAGCCTGGAACACACACGCGGAATTCCGCCAAGGAAAAAGAAAATAGGAAAAGGAAAAAAAAAGTCATTTTCTTTTTCTGTATCTCTGTTGTTCACACATAGAAACAGAAAAAAGTAATGAGGAAAGTTGTGGGCACCCTCTATTGAGCAAGAAAAGAAACATTTTATTTAGATCTATTGCCAAAATGGATTCCAATTTGCTTTTTTGCCATGTCACGCCATGCTTCTTTCTGATTGGTGGGAATTTGAACGGAATATTTTGAGAACGGAAAAAGTTGAGCTTTTGTTCAACTCATTTTTAATGAATTTTCCGTTCACTTTTTATGGAAAATTGTCTCATTTAAATATTCTGTTATTATTTTTCTGAGCGGAATTCCGCGCGTGTGTTCCAGGCTTAAGTCAAAGCTAGTGCTAAACTCATTAACTTTTACATGAAACTTTATTAAAAGTAAATTGATATAACTCTACCTTTGACTTAACAATCATTATAATTATCTAACTTTATATATTTCTTTCTGAAATATTCATTTTAAAAGAGGAGGCGTTTTAGTTGCAGCACTAGACATACAAAAATGTGGCAGCCATTTTGAAAAATTTTTTTTTTGAGATTATAGGTTATACATAACAGAAAAGGGGAATATATAGACAAAAAAATAACAGAAAAATCACTGACACCATTATATTAAATGAATTGGTTTGGCGGAAAAATCATGACTGCCATCTTCATTATAGGTATTTAATGTAAACTCGATTAGTGTTGAAGAAAAATAGGAGGGGAGGAGGGATGGATGGATGGATATGTATTGGGCCACCAAGAACCATTTCATAAATATGGAGATTTTACACACTCTTTTCTCGTCTTTTTATTTTTCTCCCCATTTCCATGTCTGAATATAAGGGGATTTATACTGTGCAACACACACACAAACACACAAAAGGCAAAACCATCAATCTTTGTTAAGTCGGCCATTTCAAGAAGGCATTTTGCTTTCATATCGCCCGAGATAATCTGATTTTCAAGCGATTTCGATTTAATTTGCTTTTCCTCGGTAATTGATGGCAAGAAAAAGAGCGTTGCATCCTTTTCAAATAATGCAATGGACAGAAAACACCCGTTCAATAAAAATTTTGTCTAACCCCTTGTACTTATAGGAAGATTGCTCAAAATACACCCAAAAAAAAAGGATGAAGAAGAAAGAATTGAACGCATCATTCATTCATTCATTCATTGTTGCAAAATGTTAGAAAAACCACGTTTTCTCAGTAAACACAATCATTACATTTCGTTGTACAAAATGCATTTGGTTTTTTATTATTTCAAAATAGCCATTTGTACAATTGCAATTTCCTTATTTTTTTCTAATATAAATTAGGCTATTATCATTGAAATTTAATTTAACTTTCAAGCCCATTATAGAAAATCTCGCGAACACAAACACAACTTGTTTGTATTACAATTTACATAACAATTGTGTTCATATTTATGACATTCAATGAGACGGTGGTTAAAAAAAAACACTGTCACAGTAACCAGAAACGAATCTGTTTCAACTAAGAACCAATTTGTAGTTTAAAAAATTTTTAAAATTTCTTCAAACTTTGCATTTTTAATGCTTTTTTTTGAGACTTTTGAAGCCAGTTGAGCTCTTCTAAAGCATTTTAGGGTATTTTTTTAAATTTGGCCGTTTTTTTTTTTGAAGAAAAAAAAAAGTAAACGCAAACATTTTCCTATTTTTAGAATTTTAAACATTTTTGAATCTTTGTACCTTTTGAGACTTTTCGGTTATGTTGAATCCAGAACCGTTTTCGGGCCATTTAAATATTTTTTTTCTGAGTTTTGGCCGTTTTTTTTTTTTAAAAACTTGATTTATCTGCATTTTTTGAATTTTATAAATTCTTAAGTTCATCAATTCTGTCTGTTTTAAAAACTTCTAGGTCCAAATAAGCACTCCTGAAACATTTTCAGGGCTTTTTAAATAATTTTTAAAATTTTGGTCGTTTTTTAAAGCAGTCTTGTGATTTTTTCGAATTTTAAAAAATTCGACAATTTCTATACTTTTTCATGCTTTTTTTGTGACTTCTGAGACGCATTTTAATTCTATGCAACAATGAAATTTACAATAAGAAATGCAACTGTTAAGTTGAGATCACATTTTCAACATTTACTGCCACTTGTTGTGCAATAAATTGTAAATTTATTCCACATCATAAGAAGAAACACCCTGTAATTATCAATGCCATATAGAGTTATTCACAAAATAAGTTTCTATTAGCCTAATAGCCAATCGCCAAAAATACAACTAAAAATGTTTTACATTTTGAACAAAATTTAACTGAAATCTCTCAAATATTATGAGATTTTTGCCCTTATACGAAATAAAAAGGGCTTCAAAGAAGAAGATGAAAAAAAGCTGTCAGTTTGTCTGCCAAAAAAAAAAAAAAAAATCCTGTAAATTCTAATAAAAAAAAACTATAAGAACTGCATTGTCGGCGCCCTAATGGCGTCATGCTGAGGAAAAATCAGTGATGGCAACCGTCTGAGGGGCAAAAGGAACACGAGTTTAAGGTTGCTACTATGGTGAATTTCTGCTCATTATATAATAAACCCCCCTCTCTCTATGTGTCTTTACCATATAACTTCCCATTAGAGGCAGGCACTCCATAGAGACTGGGATTTTGTTTGGCTATACACTAGTTGCATGGCTCATTGGCATCATTTAGAACAAAATTATCAATTTTTTTTCTCTCTCTTTCCCTCTTTTTCTATTTTCAAAAAAGGAAATATCCTAAATTGAAGAGAGAAAAAAATACTAACTTTTAACCAAACCTCCAAAACACAACCCCCCAAAAAACGAAACGAGACCTAAACTAATTAGAAGAAACTAATGAGCAAACTTGATTAGTAAACATCTGAACTAATTATGGTTAACAAACCTGTTAATTAATTAGAACTACTAACAAACGGGAGACTAATTAGTAATTACATCACTGCGTTAATAGTTTCGCTTTTTTTAATTTTTTCGACATGGTGTTGGAGAAAAAAAAATTTCAAGATTTATAAACTAGAAGAGTAAAACGAAGATGTGGAGATAAAATTGCAGGATGATATTTTTTAAAATTAACTTTTTATGACAATTTGAAAAAAGCTACTTTTTTGATAATATAAAAAATCTTAATTTTTACAAAAGTATTTAAAAGTTTCTTTTCTAAGATTTCATTATGAAAATAATTAATGCACTATCATTTTACTCTTCTAATTTAAAATAAATTTTTAAATTCATTTAGAAATTGCTTTAAAAAAACTCACATGCAGAAAAAATATGCTACTTTAAAAAAGAAAGTTATCTAATTAAATAATTCTATTATAGGCCTATTTAATTAGCAGAAAGTATACAGAAAAAAAATGTCCTTCAAGTGTTTTCAATTTATTATGCGAGGCATTTCAGTGAACCGCTACAGAAAGCAGAAAAGTAGAAGAAATGAAGCATTTTACGTTCTTCTTTTTTTACGCATGTGGGATCCAGACCTAACTGTTTTGCTACACTAACCTCCATATTCAAAAACTTAACTTAAAATAAAGTTAAGCTTAAAACATGATGACAAAACACCATAGCGTCTGAAAATAGTTTTTTTTAAGTTTAACTTTATTTTAGCCTCACTTTGCCTTTAAACAACATTCAAAAATGAAAAACATGAATTTATAAAAAAAAAATCTCAAATGGTTAAAAAAAATCATTGTTTATTAAAATAATAACAAAAAATTATATATTTTTTTCAAGCTCGATTTGTTCTGTTTTATGTTTGTCTGTGAATATACAATTAATTTGTATATACGTGTGTTTGGTGCCAACTATTAATTTAATGTGTGTATATCCTGAATACATCCAGTTAATTTTTTTTTGTGTTTCTCGGCGCAAAACGCCTCTTTGAAGTGAGGTGTGTATTTTATATATGTATATTTTTGTGTATCACCTCCTCTCCCTTCTATCAAGGGACCATCCATCATTTTCAAACATCAAACCGTGCTTACATGCCCCTAGAGCCTTCAAAAGCTAACTTCCCTAATGAACTAATTACATAGATTAAAATTTGCCATCACCATTTGGACAACATTGTTTTCAATGCCCCTTCTTCTTCTTCTTCTTTATGTACTACTACTACTACTACTACTACAATTTAATTTAGATGATTAGTCGTTTGTTCGTCATTTGTACACACAAAACACCCCTTTTTATCAAAATACTCTCTATCTATCTATCCATTCCATCCATCTGTGTGGGTCTATGTATATGCCTAATATGTGTGCCTAGTGAAGCACATCTACAGGGTGTATCATAAGTCTGAAATCATTGAAACCATTGAAAATGGCAATACAAGTGTCTTTATATGCAGAACATCCTCAATAAGTATCACTAGTAAACCTGTCATGCAACTTGCATGAAATGAAAAGGACTATTAACTTGAACATTTGTATACTGGACTATAAGCAAGGCCTACTATAAACAAAGCAAACAATGGCATCAGTGTTTAGATGTCATAATAGGGCACTTTTATATTGCAAAGCAAATCCCAGCATGTGCTTCAAAAAGCGGTATGTATGTTCATGCCATCTTTGACAATCACAGCATTTCTTCTTTTTATTGTTATATAAACAATATAGAGGAAGTTTTTATTTTACGTTTTTGATTATTTTGGGCAATTTTTCTGGGTCTTTTTGTACTTTTTTCAGGTAGTACACAGTTGGAAACCTTTAACTTAGTAAGTACAGTACATTATGTGAAAGTTTGTTTTTGTATAGGCGCAATTGAAATCTCCCATTCCTATTAATGTAGTAGATACTGTAGATTCATACCATTAGAAGCATTTACTTTTACATTAACGTTATGCAACCTATAAAGTACGAGCGTATTTACTTTTGCTTGTAGTTTTTACTTTTAAAAATTTGCTTCATTTTATTCACAGACTAAAATAAACTGACTTATGAATCATCCCGTAATATTTAGGCTAAATGCTCCTTGTAGTTCTCGAGAAAAGTGATTGTCAAATGTGGCTAAATTGTGTGTTCAGTAAATGACACAACACACACATCACACTTCATATCCCCACCAACTGTTTGACAAATGGCAAATATATATATTTTTTTTTAAAAAAATACATAACCTATATAATGGTTGTATATAACCAAAAAAAACTCAAATGTGACATGACACATTCAATTTCCCATAATCCACCACCACCCTCCTCCAACCCCCACTGTCTCACACCAAAAAGAACATGTCACAAAACATGTTAGTAAATTACATCATCAAAGATCACTTGAAATCGTTCTTTATTCCAGTAAAATCATCTTTTATGTTTTGTGTCACTAATGATAGTCAGAGTATGGAAATTTAAAAAGAAAATGGCTACCACAAGATATCAACCTTAACTACAGAGAAATGACAACACTCAACTAGATATTTGCCTAAAGAATTTCACTGCTAATCTAAAGTGGAGGTTTCACTCCATATAAGCTCAAACGTAGAAAATCAGTAATTCCACATAATCACTAGTCAATGTGTCAAACCATTAATTGCCAGTTAATTTACTGCTAAGTAAATTGGCAGGCAATTCATGCATTGTACCTAATAACAACAATTCAATCTTTATTTATTATCATTAATCTTACTTTAGGAATTCTGTACAATGCCTAAAATACTATTAATTGTGTGCAAATTTATAACCGAATTTCTGTTTTAGCAAATTCTCTCTAAATTGTGCAAAGTAACTAGTTTTTTTTTAACTTTGCTAATAAATATGGCGGAAAAATATGCTTTTTTTTTCAACTAAAAAGAAAGAATTCAAATGCTCTGGTCAAGTATACTTGGTCAGAGCATTATGTTAATTTTTTTTTTAAAAAAATATGCATTAAAATAAACTTGTATTTCGGGGCATTTAATTTTCTGACAATGCATTATATTTCAGCAGCACCAGAACACATTGCAATTGTTATTGGATTTATAATATCTTTGTGTTTTGACACTGCATTTCACAGGCTCCAATTGGACTTTTGTCCCTTTTGTCCCTTGTCTTCTCAGTTGCTCGCAGAGTCATTTTTAAATTCAAATTATAGGAGAATGCTAGTTTTTAAACAAGTTTGTTTTGATTGCAGATTTGTACTGCCATGACAGTTTTTCTTGTGTCAAGTGGTTTTTATAAGAACCCTGAGTGTAGCTATCAAGACACTTTCAGATCTAACACACTCACTTAGAGAGTCACTCTCCACAAAATAAAAACTATAGCACGGACACACTTTCAAACATTTCTTTCAAACTTAAAAAAAACACCTTACATTTCCAAACTAATCAATATAAAAATAGTATTTCTTCAATGTAAAAATGCATGTGTTACCCACCACCAAATGTAGATTCTGAACTGCTGTTAAGCTCTTTATCCTTTACATATATGGACTTAACAAAAGATTCTACTGAATTTCTCTCTCTATTTTTCTAGCCCCCAATAAGTATGTGCACAATAAGCCATACAAAGTTGTAACATTGCATCTACTAATAGAAATGAGCAATGCTATTCAGGTATACATTTGTATTTTCACCCTCTAAACACACAGACACACAACCACATTTTAACCCTATAAACTCACTCATACATATACTGCACATACATACAACAAAGTTACAACCTAACTTTCATAGAAAATGGAAGCAAAATAACCTCAAAAAAATGTTTTGGGAACCTACTTTTCCAATCAATTCGTTGAATAGCAAAACTACAAAAGATGGCTTTTTGCGTCCTTCTTTTATATAAATCTAAAAAAAAAAGAGATTGAATCAATGAATTCGTATCTACAGTCTTATAGTAATGCTTTTAAAGAAGTGGTGGAGAGCTTCAAGTCAATTCAAACTCCAATATATTGCATCTTTCAATATACTGTACAGTATATCTATATAGGCCTATATATTCAAACAGTTGTAATCCAGTTCAGTTCAGTTCAGTACATCCTCCTCCAACATACATACATACTGTACACACAAATACTTAAGCTATTTATTTTAGAGGATTATTAGCTTACAGAATGCCACTTTATATATACAAGTGTACTAGTATGTGCTGATAGAAACACATACACAACAAAATAGTATTTGCTTAGATAGAAACTTAAAAAGTCTTTATAAGAAAATTCTCTCTACCATTCAAAAGAATCTTTTCTTTGACACACAAGATTAAATTTGGAAAAAGAGAGAAAAAAAAACTCAAAATGGCTGTCACAATATTGGATAACCTTCAATAGAATTCAGACACAACAATTTATAAGTTTCTTTTTGCCTTTACCTCCATTCAGATTAACAAATTGTTTGTGGGCCGTCTCTTAGCTCCTTAGGCCAGGTTCGTAACAATGGTATTCAAGGCCCTGGCCCCTGGGTCCAAAATATGTTTATTTTGCCAATGCATTTTTATATAGTCTTTCTGCAAAAGGCCCGGCTACGCTGCTTGCGGAGAATAATTATTCAAAAATGCTTCCTTTTCGTATTTTTTTTTACAACAATCACATTTTAAAACATACGTAATAACATCACAAACAATTAAAATTTTCAATTGTTTGTTATTATGTGATAACAAAAATGGTTTAGAAAATTAATCTTAAATGTTATAACTAGGACTAGGATTTTTATGCAATGTCACAAGCAAATGTTTCTCAATTTGTGGCCCAAGTGTTAACGCGAAGTAATCATCATCATTAAAGCAACTGCAATTACGCTCTTTTTTAATCAAAAAGGCTGGTTAGAGGCTAGATGTCTGGTTACTACAGATTGTCAACTAGAAAAACTAACCTCTAAATAGTGTTTTTTTATTGAAAAAAGCATAATTGTTTTTTGATCTAAACGGGAGTGTTACTTCACAATTGGCTCTTAAGCCACACATTGAGAAAACATTTGCTTGATATTGCATCAAAATCCGAGCTCTACTTATATTATATATTGCAATATATTTTAAAATAATTTGTAAATTATAAAATGTTTAATGAACTTTATAAATTTGTATGTATAATTAATATTGTATGGGCTTCTTGAAGAAATACTCTGGACTGGAGAAACAGTAATACCTACAGTAGTTACTCGCCCTCTGCCTTAGGCCCAATTGTGGCTCTAACTTGCTTTTCATATATACATCTATATAAAATACAACACAAACACACAAATCTACATCAGAATTGAATTGCTCACGTAAAAAACATATAAGCTAAATAAAATGAGACAAATTGCGGCAACAATTACACGATTAATCTCGGTAATTGCATGACTGACATTTGGGACAAAAAAATATTATAACAAAAGTTAACACCTTGTTTTTGTTTGGTTTTTTTCTTCTCTTAAACATAACTGAGTTTTTATTTCTATTGTAATGAATCACGCAAATGTAATTGATGAAATGCGTGAATTTTCACACTTAAAATAGTGTTTTGTAACAATAAAAACACCTTCAACAAGTTATTTTCGTTCACAAAAGAGAAAGAGATATAAAGGTGCTTCACACGTAACTAATTCGACTATTGCCTGTTTTAGAAATAAATGTAATATAATTAAGTATGTTTAACTATATAATAAAGATAGATTATCCATAAACTGTTTCCTAATTCTCTCCATATTGGGAGGGGGGGGCGTGTTTCATAAACGTGTGTTTAACAAAATTAGACAACAGATTAAAATATCAAATGGATGAATATTTTTATAAAAGAAATACCGCTCTGTAGAAATCAATGAAAATTTAAACAAAACTAGAATACATATACTGTATATGTTGCTGACAATCTGCAGATTATCTAGGAAATCTGCAAAACCACCGAACTGCTAGTGAATCTGCAAAATTCAATACATTTTACAGATTCACTAGCAGGTTGGTTGTTTCGCAGATTGCCTAGGTAATCTGCAGATGGTCTGATTCCGCAGATTGACAGTAACATATAGTCTATATGCAGACACAATTCGAATAGAAGATTTTTGCGTACCTTCTAGTTTTTAAATAGAAAACTAAAAATAGAGCACCTCAAACCTCCCCCCTTCATAATCTATAAACTATAAACAACACTGTAAAAATGAATGACATTTTTACAAGAAACTAGAAAACATATGTAGAAACATAAATCTAAAAAGTAATTCTTGTGTACTTTCTAGTTTTTAAATAAAACATACAAAACCGCGATATACATTTAACATAGTTTCTAACATAGTTTCATATGTTTCTAATTGAGTAATAGTAGTTTTTTTTGCACAATGAAAAATTCTATTGTAAATAATTAGAGCTCGGATTTATATGCAATATCAAAAGCAAATGTTTCTCAATATGTGGCCCAAGTACCAATTGTGAAGTAATTATCATCATTAGAACGACTGCAATTATGCTTTTGCTAATAAAAAAGGCTAGTTAGAGGCTAATGTCTGGTTACTATCAGCTGTCAATTAAAGAGTTTTAGCCTCGATTGGTTCTAGCCTCAATTGGAAAAACCATAATTGTTGGTTGATTTAAAATGGATTGTTACTTTCACATTTGGCCACAGATTGAGACACATTTGCTTGACATTGCATGAAAATCCGAGCCCTATAAATAATATTTTGTATATTCAGTCAAATTCAACTATTTACAATAGGAGTTTTCAAATGTACTACATGTATATTAAAGCTGTCACTCATCCTAAGCTAGGATAAATCATCACAAGAAAGAGGATTGAAATTCCTATCATATTAAGTATAGAGACCCAAATACCAATTGAAAAATTTCATTGAACAGTAGCAGAAGACACCCAAAAAAAAACCCCTGAAAATAACAATAAGTGCCTATTAAGTGCCCCTTAATAAGATAAGGGGTCAAACGGATGACAATCTGAATAAAAAGGAAGGAGGGATAACAAATTTGGTACCATCTTTAACTGAGCTATATAATGTTAGATATTCATTCCTCCCCACCATTCATAAATTCGTGTAATGTCCTATTAGAAAGAATGGGGCACACACATCAAAAAATAATACAATAGATCATTTTAGAAACTAAAATGGAAGATAACAAAAATAAAAGAAAAGAAAGCACCATACACCTGTGGAGATCCCTGAACCCAAATATATTTGAATTATTCCCTCAAAAATATACCAGAGAAATAATAATAAAAAATGTCTGCCACAACGGGACGTCCCATCAAGAGAAAACCTCCTGCAGAGTTTATCTCCCAATGTTTTGACAGGTCCTCAATACATTGCCAGCCCCTTTGTAAACAAATGCTTTTGAGGTGTGAATTTTTATGAAAGATTTCTTCTTAAAGCTAGCTCACCACCTGTTGACAAAAGCCACCGTCAGGGGGCATAATTGTCCCCCCCCCCACCAATCATATATTATATCTTCCATAAACTGACACTTTCAAAATGGTGAAAGACAACTCTTCAAGAAAAGAAGAAAGGGACCCCATTATGAAACAATAAGGACCCCCTGATGATGAATCTGTCATAGCAAAATATGAGAGACAATTTTGAGTCCTAAATGTGTGTATGTGTGGAGTAAGGTTATAAAAACTCAATCCAACCCCCCAATTTTACTCAATTCTTGCAACTGACAAGGTATAAGGTGGCATACCATACATTATTCTTCAACCACCCACACAATCAATTTTCAAATTCTCCAGTTACAACACGGCCCCCAATATATGCGTGCTGGACAGAATCCCCCTCCATTAACCTCCACCTCCTCCTCCTCCTCCGTCCCCTCTGCTTTTCTCTCGATCTTCTTTCAATATTTTTGTTCACCACTTTTACTCCAAATTGTGTTTGTCTCTCTTGCAATTGACACAAGTCACTTTCATAATAAAGTTGAAAAAAAAGGGTATATTTATAATAGTCAAAATATAAAATCAGTTATTCTGTACAGCAACTAGTCAAAGTACAAAACCACGAATTAAAGTTTTAGGTAACACAGAATGCCTAAAAAGCCTAAAACCCCAAAAAACTCAATATATTTGCACCTGAAATTGTTACAGGAGGTGATAGAAGTTTATTTTGACAAAAACATTTCTACACTGTGTTTGGACTAAATAGTTCCTCTGCTACAGGTCCTCTTCAAATTCAAATGAAGTGGTCACAATGTCTTGTAACCTTTAGTAGAATTTCACGCATCATGTTAGCCTGGTTCAGACTGTGAGTTTAATAATCTAGCTACGAATTGAATGAACCAACTGAAGTTGAAAGCACTTCAGTGCCTAGAAAGCGACTTTAACCTACATTAACTGCTAGATCTGAACTTAATTGTTATCTAGTGTCGTGTTTTAATTAATCTTTTTATTAGTTTTCAAACATCATTTTTCATCAGCTTAGCATAAAAGTTTGCAAGAAACTACTGCAAGTCTTGTAAACATTTTATAACATTGGCAATTTCAATTTATTCAAAGATAAACTGCAATGAATTTTGCTATAAATATTGTCAATGTGACCACAGCTTTAAAGCTCAAGATTATATAGTTTGCCAATTTTAGGCATTCTGCGCATTGCCTAAAACGACTCTGAATTGTGTATAAATAGTTCAGAAAAGAGTCTAGTGAATGTGTAGAATAACTGAATTATCATTTTGACAGGAACATGCCATATATATTATATGCATATATATTGTTGAACATCCTACATAATGCACGTTGTTAACCTGCCCCTTGCTGAGTTTAACCCCCAAACGAATTAACCCTCCCCTTCCATCAGACTGCAGACTCCGAAGAAGAAGAAGAAAAAGAAGAAAAAAAAAGTGTTTGATCGATAAAACAGCTGTCAAAATGTTGCAACAATTCAAATTTATAATGTGAAGTTGATACCCAATTACAGTCATCTGTTATTTATTCTAAGTTATGTATACTATTGAGGGAGGCTAACACATACATAGTATTCCTGAACACTTTCAGTGAAAAACAGCGTGAGACTCAGAAAACAATTGAAAACATGGAGAGAGATCTCTACTAAAAGACTATTTAAGCAACATTTGAATCAATATATAACAAAAGAAACATTTTAATAAACACAGCACACACAAAAAAAAATAACACATTAGATGATTAGATTGTCAATATAAAAAAAATTCAAATTGGGGTGTTGCCTCTCTCTCTCTAAAATATTGCAAAATAATGTGTCCTAAATATTAAAAGAATATACCATTTCAGTTTTGATGCTGTTTGAAATTGATGATTTTTCTTCCGTCTTTCATCAAAATTGGATAAAATACAAAAAATCAATTAACAATTAACATTTAAGATTTCTTTATTTTTATCAAAAACAAGAAACAGTTTTGCATTTTTTTTTCTTCTTCTTGCAAAATGCGTTGCATTGCATTTTTTTTTTTTGAAGATTTTTTTGGGTGACTTCTGTCGCCAGTTTGAGCCCTCTAAGCAAATTTAAACACTTTACATTTTTGCCATTTTAAAGTGGTATTTATTACTAGTGGGGTAACCAGTCATAAATGACGGAAGTAAAATTCACAGGCAATTGTGCGCATGCGCGTCGTTTTTTCCTTTTTTTACTCCTTCCATTTCAATTTCAGTCACCCCCTCCCACTTTTCTCTCTCTCTCCCCTTCTACACTTTCCAACCTTTTCTCTCTCTCCCCCCCCTCTTCTACACTTTCCAACCTTTTCTCTCTCCCCCCCTCTTCTACACTTTCCAAAGGAAGAGTTCAACATATAGTTGACCTTGAGAAAAAAAAACGGTTCATTTATTCAAATTTATATAAATTCCGACGTGCTTCAATGGTTTTTGTTACTCCACACACACACATACACAGACCTGGGATATTATATATATATATATATAATTATTTATTAATTTATTAATTTTAGTAGTTATTAGTATATACTTTATTAAGACAAGTTACAAATAAACTGATGCCAATTGATTTTGTATTATTGATTTCTAATGCAAATTTGCTGAAAATGCATCAGGAGGGCTCAAAAAATGGCAACAGAAATACTCCCCCCCAAAAAAACCTTCAAAAATGCAATGCAACGCATTTTGCAAGAAGAAAAAAATGCAAAACTGTTTCTTGTTTCTGATAAAAATAAAGAAATCTTAAATCTTGAAATAACAATTTTCTTTCCATTCTAAATATAAACTCTGAACAACTTTTAAAATGCATAGAACTAATTTTTACCCAAAATAAGCTATAAGGAACATACCCTACCCTTATAGGTTAAGAAGAAAAAAAAGACAGCAAAAATAATATTTTGTTTTCTTAAGACTTATATATCTTTTTTTTTTTTTTTGCAATAGTTAAAATAAAAACATCATTTGTAATTTAAGCAAATGGCTAGAAGAGATATAAGTTAAAACGGGCCTTAAAAGATTAGCATCTATTTTGACAAGTGATAGAATACAGAACGATGAAACAACCCAAGACAAACATTTCTCTCTTTTTTGACCAAAAAAAAAATCATCCAAATTGCAATCTTATATACCATTATAGAAGAAAAGAGAAAAAAAAAAAAGAAGGAATTCTTTAAAAATTAACTTTTAAAAGTTACTTTTCAAGAGGTAATTGTCGAGTTTTCGAAACACGAGTCACTGTTAAGCTCTTAAGAAAACACAAAATGCCCAATACCAAAACAAACACTTCAGAAAATCACTGAGAAATTCCTTTTTTTGCTTTTGCTTTGTAAATTTTTTTTCCCAACAAAAACAATTTTGAAATACTCACGAACACATTATAACAAATAGTTAAATATTTAAAAGATGGAGTATTTTTTTTTCTTCATATTTCTGAATCACGATTTTTTCCTTTCTTTTTTTTCTTTAAGACATTTTTATGATAAATGTGAAACAAGACAGGTACAAATAATAACATATAGGATAAATCCAAATCTCAGAAGCTCAGGGGCTTCATGACAAATATGAACTAAAACTATCATATGACAGTAAATTGTTATATCTGGTTCATAACATTGTAACAAGTCACTACAACAAATTACAAAATATTATTTTTGTATAAAAACAAACTTGTTGTTTTTGTACAGAATTAATTCACATTTATCCTGAAATTTTTAAAAAAATGTTTAATTTGTGAAATCATTAATTTCTTGAAAATTCAAAACATTTAAAAAAAATTCTTCGATCCCATCATCAATAGAGGTGGGGATGTGACATAGAATAGGTCCATATAAGTGTCTTCGTAATGCCCACCCAACCAGAATAGGCCCAAGAGTGTCTTCGTCTGGCCCATTCACCATTTGACACTACAAACGCCACTTGTTATCTTAACTATCAGCTAAGGGGTAATTATTATTAGGCCCCCTATAAGAAATGTAAAGAAAAAATGTTTTCTTTGTAATTTGCAAAGGTAGCAAAAAAAGTCTTTGTAAAAGTAGCACGGAAAATTGTTGTTTCCTTTAGGGATAAGAATAAATGGGATTAAAAACGTAAAATGGTAATTTTAAGAGATTGGTCGAGTGAGGTCTATAGCTAACTGACTGCCCTTACGTGTGTGTGGTCTTCTCCATTAAAAAAGGATAGAAGCTAACATTGGGTATATACTAGAAAAGGCCAGTGTAATGACAGCTATAAAGCACCACATCAAAACCTTAATGGATTTAGAGACCCCCCCCCAACCTCCCCTCTCATTTATTTTGGCTTTTAAAGTAAAATGTGGTTAAAAATAACTTCCGAATAAGTCTGATTCTGAAGTATTTTTACAACAACTACAAATGTACTACTCTTCCTACTCTCCAATGATGTTCGTTTTGTGCCATCTTTAGGTCCACTTGAGTCTGCGCCACTATCTCAAGAGTAAACACTGAAAAATACCTCAAAACCCCTCATTTTCACCCTCAAAAGTAGGGACTTATATAAGTGCATTAAAGATGATGTCAGTTAGGTAAATATAATAGTGGTCAGAACAAAATCCGGTGGTCTATAATTTGTTTTCTTGTTATTACAAGTTGAATCAATTTTAAATTCATTGCAACAAACACTCTGATGTGATTCCCATTTACTGTTCTAGTTTCTATAATACTTTCAATTTATTTATACCAGTTATTTTCAAACAACCCAAACAGACGTTTATAATTTCAAAGAAGCTTAAATTTTAGTATAAAATTATTTTGTTATCAAAATAAAACCTACTTGATAGTACTAACGTTTACTATCGTAGTTGAAAGTTGATTTCTGAAATGATACTCAGCTCTTCCCAAAATAAAAGTGGCCTGGAACGTTTGCTGTCCAGCCTAAATCGTTACTGTACTACGACAAGCGCCAAGACGTATTTTCATCATACAATATGAGCATGTTCCGAAAGTAGGAGAGTTCTGTAGGTCTACAATATGTATTCTTAATTATAGCTTAGTCAAAAACTAATGCTAAACTCATCAATTTTAAATCAAAAGTTTAGCACTAACTTTGATACCATTTGGTGAATGCTAAGGAAAGTGTTCCTTAGCATTCCCCAAATGGTAGCCTGTAGTGCAGGTGTTCCCAACGGGTGTGCCATTGAGTTTCACTAGGTGTGCTGAGAAATTTTGGATGCAATCTTGATTGTACTACAAGTTGTGGACATCAAAAAAAATTTAAAGCACAAATTTGCATTTTTTTGCAAAAATTTGTATCGAAATTGCATTATATTGCAATTTGCTCTAAACGTTACAAGGATTGCGCATTTCTGGCTTTTATTGTAAGGTTTATCTCAAGAATAATGATTGCAATGGTAACCAAGGCCGCGTGGAATTCATATTGCAAAAGTTGCATTTTGGTTGCCTTATAGATTATTATTGTAAATAAATATCAAAATGTGTGAAATTCAGGCTTTTCTAGCAGTCTGCTAAGTATGAGTAGACATTAAGAATACAAGCCTCAGATGATTCAGATTGCAAAACCATGTTTAAGAGGAAAATCCTTAGGAGAAATATTTAAAACCACCTCAAGTAGTAGTAAGTAGTTCATGTCCAGAACGAACAAACTACTGTTTGTCACACACACAAAAAAAAAGACACTACAGTATATAACATCAATTGAAGATGTCATACAAACACAAATATTGAATAGACAGAGAGAGAGACAGGGTTGAAAAACAAGGTTGGAATGAAAGTGACTATTACAAGAATAGGAAAAAAAAATACATCCTCCGCCTCCAACTTAATCTAAAACCTGTCACAAGCACACCATATAAAAGAAGAACCACCAAAACACTATCACTACTAATCTGAAGAAGAAGAAAAAAACTTCAACATAAGATATAGACACATTTGGATAGAGAGAATGAGATAGAATAGATAGAAAAGTAGAATAACCAACCACCACCACCACAACCACCACCACAACCACCTTCAGCCACATACATAGTAAATGCTTTTTCTCTCTCTATTCAATAGAATTTATAAAGCTTGAGTTCAACCACAATTCTACTTTTTTTTTCTATTTCTCTTGTTCTTTAAGAATAGAATAGACCTTAAAAGTGTATAAAGAAAAGAGAAACTTCTCCAACTATCTCTACTTATTCTTCTCCGCCCTCTCCACTTTTCTTTAATCCAAAACTTCTTTTAAGAAGAGAGACTTGTCCATCAAATTCAAACATACTGAAAAAAAGATGAGTACCCATACACATACTACACACATCATATACAAACTGATGATTGTAGGCCCCTTATTGTATTTTGTCCACACAAAAACTCATATGAATAAGGGTTTTATATTATACATAATTTTGAATAACATTGCCAAAGTTTTCAATTTTTTGTTCTGAGTTGAGACAGCAGCAACAGCAACAACAATCAAATGATTTTGTCTTTATATAATGTCTTTGTATAACAAATATTCCATAAGGCAGTGATTCTCAAAGGGTGTGTCATGAGAATAGGTTGTGGTGCCACAACATTTTGAATGTTATATTGGAATATGATAATATAAATTTTAATATTTTAAATTTTAACTTTATTAGAAAAAAAACAATTAACAAAACCGTCTTATTACATGTAGGAACTAATCTAGGGATTTCAAAGGGTCTACTGTGGCACACTAGTGTGCCGTGAGTTTTGCTAAGTGTGCTGTGAGTTTTGCTTGGCAAATAATACTGTAAGCCAAATAAGTTTGGGAACCACTGCTTTAAGGGGATCTTCTCAAGTCTAGAAAAAGGGAGGATTGAAGGTGGGGTACCCCACATCAGAAATCGCAGAAGTGATTAGAATTGTAAAGGCGGAGTTGCCACACAAACGGGCGTGAACATAAGCAACGATGAACTTGCCTTATATAAAAAAAACCATTGATTGGTGGTATATACCCTTAAAATTTTTAAAAAGAGGAACCCCCCCCAATAACAACCCCTGTTCACATTTCAGCAGCACGACTTATTATAGAAGAGAGATAAAGGAGGGCATCCATTTAATAATAATAAGGAACAGATAAAAAACCTCGAAAATGTAATAATTGGGAAACAAATGACAATGAACAACCACACGCTGTTTTTTTTTCATCATAAGAAAAACCAAAACTACTATATTGGGTTGCCTAAAACGTGGTATACTTCTTTAACAATTACTAGACAAAGTAATTTGAGAATAAGCAATTATAAAAAAGACCCTATATGTTAATTGCATTCAAAAGATGAAATGTGATCTTATTATTTACTTTTATAATATAATAGTAAATGATGTAAAAAATGAATTTTAAGTAATTTTTGGGAGTTTTTTTTGTTGTTGTTAAGAATGCAAATAATTTATTTTGTCCCTGTAGCGTTAGATGGCGCCACTAGCCCTCCCATAGAAATGTACTGACACTCATCAACTCTGACTCACCTTTTAATTGCGTCACTATTTCTACACGTGCTCTCTTCACTTAAATATGTTCTGGGTTTGTCCACGTGCTGATAATTAAGGTTGTTTTGGACGCACTTTTAGAGCTAAAAAGGTTGCATTCTATTTCAACTAATTGGCGGCTAGTGTAGTTTGGCACCAATGGAGGTTGCAGGCGCCATCTACCTTGCATTTACACAAGTATTTTTCTATGGAGCCCTCTTAATGTCTGAATAGAATAGTAGTATTTTATTAGATAATTTTACTCACGACTGATATTTTCAACTAATATTAAAAACCACATTTCGTTTCTTGTTTTTAAGGTTCTGATGATGATGATGATTTTAATGTTACTAGAAACTTTAGCTTGATTAAATAAAATCTTAACAATTACAACGCCAATCCATATTCTGTTACCTTCAAAATTATATGAAAAACAACCCAGATTTGCCTCAAAATTCAATGGCCAATCCAACCTTAATTACTCAATTATTTTCCAGTGTACAAATTAATAATAGGCCATTAAGTTTGTTTTTCATTGATGCAACAACAAATTTCTAAAAGTTCCATTATTCTCTATGTATAGATTTATCTGAACAAACACCAATTGAAGAATAATAAATAATCTGTTCAGACAAAAGAGAAAAGTTATTTTGAAAAAATGTTATTCTACTCTGCTTCGTCATCACAGAATGACCACGCAGAAATTATATTATGACAACTGAGGGGCCAACATGGACGATTATTAAGGACCTCCTCTCTGAAATCTTTTAAAAAAATATAACATTTAACTTAAGACATCAAAAGTTGATTTTTTTTTTGCTGTTGTAAATTTCAATATGACCAAAACATGAACCCGCTATAGTCTAAAATGATAAAGACACCTTTTCTCACACTTTAAATACAAACACTTAAGAGAAAAAACTGACAGTTTTTTGTACTTGTTTTAATTCTCTTATAGAGTGAAAATTTTCTGCTTCATCATTCTCAAAGGGCCAATCTTTTATCAACTATATCAATTTGAAAATGAACTTGAGAGTTGAAAAGAAACTGTCAAGTGTAATAAGAAGTTAGGAAGTAAATATTTTCCATTTTGTCCTCATCAGTTCTAAGAAAAATGTGAAAACAAGAATCAACTTAAATGAGCCCATTGCTTAAAAAATTACCTTCGTTTTTTTTTAAAAAAAAATTGCTTTGAAAAACTTTTTTAAAATTAATTTCTTTCATTTTAAAATAATTTTTTATTCATATGGAATTTTTCCTATTGTGTTTTCATGTTTCATTTTATAATTGCACTAATTTCAACAAAGGCAATCAATAACTTAAGCCTTATACCTAGTGCAAACCTGATAATTTAAATGCATTTAATAATTGGAATAATTATATAACTTCGAAAATTCATTGCATGTGAACCAGAAGAGCGGGAATGGAACTGTTGGAATCCATGCATTCCCAGAAAAGTCTGGAATGCAGGGATGTTTTCGTTTTAGAGTGTGCAATGCACGCTTCAAAAGTTATATCAGTTCGGAGTGGGCGTCATTGGAAGTGTTTCTATGATTCCTCATGGATTTGTAATTTCGAAAATTCATTGCATGTCAACCAGAAGAGCGGGAATGGAACTGTTGTAATCTCTAAATTCCCAGAGATGTCTGGAATGCAGGGATGTCTTCAATTGGATGTGTTCAAAGATGTGGCAATTTTTAATTTGGTTCATGTCCTTAACTGGATTCCGTATAATGCACCTAAACACATTTAATTTGAATTTATTTAACTCATGTGTGTACAAGGTATTACAGTGGTTTGAAAGTGCAAACCTTGCCCCTCTCAAACTTTGGTTATTCTGTATTTCAGAAATGAAATTAAGATAAATTTGAGTATTTTAGAAACTAGAAGCGTAGCACAACCACTTAATTAAGGGTATTTTCATGTTGATATCTTTCAAAATAAGATTTTTCTAGACAAAAATTAAAGTGTCTGCTTAAAGTTGAGTCATTTTCAGACTATCATAAAAAGCTAATTTTGAAAGATATGAACATAAAAATACTGGTTAAGTCACTCAGTTACTGTTCTAGTTTCTAACACACTGTCAACTTCTCGTTAATGTTGTTCTTCTGAAACTCATAATAACCTGAATTCAAAATTCAGATATGTTAAAATAAAATCATAACGGTAAAACTTAATTAAAAATTAAAAATCTTAACGAGATTCATTGGTAAATTTTAATTTAAACCAACAAAAAAAATAAAATAACCACGAGAAAATCAAATCAAGTGATTTAAATCACTGTCACCCTGTAAAAAATAATTTAAAGTAATTTAATATCACCATTAACGGTGGCCAAATATATTCAGGTGGCTCAGAACAGAGAGTTCGAGGGCGAGTTTTCCAATTTGTAACTCTGCAAAATTCCAAATGCTTTTTTTCCCCCAAAAAAATGTTGAACAATCAGAAAATTGACAGACATTTTTAGAGATGTAAAGCTCATTTTAAGCAATTGGAGAACAGTGAAAGTAAAATTTTTTTTTAAAAAAAACTGACATTGAAAGATGAATTTATTAAGTTTTCTATGAAATTTACGTTCATTCAATCGTTTTTTTTTTGAGGCTCATTCATTCAAATTCTCAACAACAACGTTTTCTTTTTCCCTCTATCATCAATTATCCTATTGTCATTGGAGAAAATGGGCGAATTTCTATTCAATACACATACATAGGGTTTTTTTCCCCTCCCTATATAGCAAAAAAAAATATAAGAGTGAAGTTGGGCATGAAAAATTCCACACTAGAAAATTCCTGCAAGAGAGGACCTGCAAAAATACACACTCAAAAATTAACCTTTAATGAAGAGATAGAAAATAAAAGTGTGTGGCAGTGAAAATAAGTCTCTTAATCACAAATGAAAAGATAAAACTCACAAAAGATAATTAAGGATACTTTCTAAGTGGATAGAAAAGAGAGAAGAATTAAAGGGTTGAGAGTTAGTTGCCCTCGAGTTTAATATCTACGAAATGGGTGTATTTCCATTTTAAACGATTCCATCTCAATCGACAAGGAGGGTTGGATATGGAGGCTAGCAATGCTTCTAGGTAATGTGGTTCGAGTGTGTTGGTTGTGGAGGATGTTATTAATGTGGTCTGCGACACAAAACGCATTCACACTTGGGGCCCTAATCAAGTTTCTGAGCCAAATTACATCTATTTGTTTCGTAACATGGTTGTGGAGGATATTAATATGGTATTTTAATCACATCTAGCTAGCCTCCACCTCCAACACTCGTTGTCATCTCAGACGGGTATAAGGCCAGGAAAAGTGAAGAGAACCAATTTTTTTAACGGTTCTACCTTTTTTAACAAGAGTGAAATTAATGTTTCTCGACAAGTATGGCTAATTTCAGTTTACTTCCTTCCATCAGCAAGCATTAATATATAGGGCTTATGATTGATTCATAATTCTTCATCAATTAATAAATTAATAATATAGATCCGTACTTGTCACGCGTTTTTCTTCTTCTTAATCGGTTCATTAAAACCTAATTCACTTATAAATTTTGTCTTGCTAAACAAAAAACGCTTACTTTTTTTAGGCTTTTGAATATTTGGCTCTATTTTTAGGGTTTATTACACAGATTACCCAAGAAAATGTCCGATTTTGCAGCAAAAAAAAAAGCTCAATTACACTTTTTAGGGTATGAACTCATTTGTGAAATATTCCAACACTTTTTTCTGAAGAGTTCGAACAAAATGTTCGAACAGAAAAAGTCACTTTTCAATTTATTGCAAACCCAGAAAACATAACATACTATTTTTTTTTAAACGAACCTTAAGAATAAGATTAAAACGTAAGAGAGTAGAATAGTAAAACAAACAAGATTAAGAATTTGTTGTAAAAAGTGATTTTCGAAAAAACATTCGAAAGGTCATTCATTTTAAAAGAATCTTGTGTTCTTTGATTCTATATAGGTGTAAGTATTTAAAACACTTTCAATTTATTTTGAAGTTGTTTCTGAAAAGCTAAGAAGAGAAGGTTTTTTGGAGCAAATTGCCAAAAACAAACCATGAGGCAACAACAACAACAATCCTGCTTCAAGCTATTATTCCAGATACTGTAATTCTTGTGCCCAAGAAGTTCCACGAGATTTAAATACCTTAATATTCGGTACTTTATACGTATGTAATACATAGTACACGTTTATTGCATCACAAAACGTAACTTTTTCAAGCGATGTAATCGCGAGAGAACAATCCTGCATTTAAATTGAAGCTTGGCCGAAGGTTTGTTGAGTAAGAAGATGCGCTGGTAATCAAAGAATTCAAGACATTTCCCCATCCTCAAGTCGTTAATATCGAATAAAGCTGCAGGGTGACGTACGCACATATCACTCACTATGACTTACCATGTTGCTCCTACATAACCCAGCAGCTTACACTTCTAGAAACGTTTTGGGTGGAAAGAAATCTCTTTGGTTATAAGGCACACACCTTACTCCACAAACCTTAAGCTTGGTCAGCATAAATCCAACAACAGAAAATTTTCAACGAACAAAACGTGTACGTCACACATTAGCAATCAAAACAACCAGATTGGGAACAAAAGCATAAAAGAATAACAATTCATCCCTCGAAACAATGAGTCGAGTAACGACTAAAAACTACAACTCGCAGTTGAGATTTGAGCAGATTAATACTTTGCAAGGATAACTGGCTGCAGCGCGTAAAAATCTACTCCAACTTTTATAAGCCTGTTGCACACTACATCGGATCGGAAAGAAATCGAAAAATTTTGATAATATCCCCCCCCCCCCGCACACTAGCTTGGATTTGAATGGAAACACTTCCCTCTGATCGGATGTGGCACGCTCCATTGAAATGCTCGCGTTTCAGTAGATTGCCAACCTTGCTAATCTCAGCAAATCTCGTAACTATTTGCTGCTGCAACACGAAACATAACACAAACATCGGAAGCAAATCACCCAACATCCTAATTTGCACTTTCTAGTCTAAAAATCAAAATAGAATTCCTCCTGCAGCAACTTTAGCCGCGCTATAGTGTCAATTCAAACATTTTAGATGACAAACAGAAAAATTTAATGTCTTTCGAAAGATCGAAATACACAAAAAAGTGTAACAAAAAAATCAAAAACAAATTTCAGGAATGATTCATAATATAAGATTATAAAAAAAAAAGTAACGTAGATACTTACATATAAATATCTATAAGCTCACCTGCCACTTCAATTCTTTGGTTTTTTTTTACAAATCTCATTCATCGTGTGGACCTTCAGATGTACACTTGTTCGCCAGCTAAACTGTCTGCAAACGGTTGCACAATCTCTCTCGTTGCAAAGTAGAAAATGAGACCAAACGTGATCGAAATAGGTAACGCGGGCAACGCCTTTTTGAAGATCGCCAACAGAAGTAACGTCAGACAAAGACCCTTCGGAGAAAACGGAATTTAAAATAAAAACTTAAAGTTTCATATTTCACTTTGAGAGACTCGATTAAAGTATATTACTATGAGTATGGCGACGAAACAGGCTAAAGTCGTGTTCCAATCTCCGTACGAAGACGCTTTACCCACCAAAACGCTATAAAATATGAAATCGCCGAGTCCCAGCTTCACTCCTCCTAAAAAACGAACAAGTTTTTTCTGTTAAAACAGTTTCTAGGCGTCACAGTTCAAAGCATTATTTGAAATTATAAGACAATTCGAAGCTGTAATTCAAAGTTGAAAAAGCCGCCATAACAATTTATGTTCTTTACGGTGGCTGAATAGATATTTTGTTATTGTCCCAGCACACATTTTATAGTTCGGTTTGAAAATGACCCGTTTTTTTTTGGTTTTTTCCATGAAAAACTATTTTCGCCTTTTTCAAACTTGTAATTAAAAAGTTTATTTTGAAATATAGCATCATTCAAAAAAGAAAACTATTAGCAATATCAATTTATCACCAACTATTCTAGTTTCTAAAACACTTTGAATTGAATTTTTTCGTAATGTTTCTCCTTGAAAAATATAAATTTTCTTAAAATCGCGCGGGTTGGAGGGAAAAGACCTCCCATAGAACATAATAGCCACTGCAATGGCGCCACCTGGAAGCATAAAAACAAAATATTTATTCAGCCACCTAAAAACGAACCTATAAAAAAGCAAAAAACACAAAAATTCTCATAGCTCACAAAAAAGTCATTTCTACATCACAATTAAAATTCCTAACAAAGAATACAACATACGTTCTTCTTCCTCTACGGATATCTGCGAGCGAAGGTTCTCATCTAAACTAACGACCAATCCATTTGCAACGGGTGCCGTCCTATTCGTAGCGTTTGTATTAGTATGGCGTTCGTGCTGCGCCGGTTGTCTCGAACCGATCCTCACAGCATCAGCATCGGGAGAACCAGATTCGGCCACAGCCTCCTTGCTCGAAGACCTCCGATGGTTTCTTTTTGAGCCACGACCTTCATTACGATCGGCCATCATGCTATAAATTACTGTAGCTAAAGAAAAATAAGACAGTCAGAATTTAGATTAAATTGAATTAATAAAAAAACAACTAACAGGAATAAATAAGAGCTGGAAAAATGGGTTCGTTTCGCTCCTGAGCCGTTTCGACTAGAATACGAAGTGGACCCTTCGGACAAAGAACAGCAACGAGATCTGAAAAGAAACTAGACGTTAAAACACCCGTTAACGTCGTTGTTTCATTAGAAATTCGTACCCCATATTGATATCACGGCCAAAACTACCCAAGTCGTCCAATCGGGAAGATATTTAATAAAAACAAGAGCCATAAGAGCTGCTACGACGATAAGATACGCTTGTTGAAGTATCAAAGGACCCTTCCAGTGAATACAAATCATTCCAACGACTCCAAAGTTCCACATAATGATGACAAGCGTAAAGTAATCCATCGGAACATTGTAAGCACGAAGAACTTCCCTTTTTAACCATTACGAAAAAAAAATATCGACAAAATTGGGGAAAAAACAAATAAAAGACGATTTGAAATTCTTCCAAGACTTCCGCGAGCTCACCCCAAATAAATATATGCGAACAAAAAGAGAAGCATCAAAGATGACACGATGAGCCAGCCGTGAATCACCTGAACAAGATAATGAAAAAAATTCTATGATTCAGATACGAGTCCAATTTTACAAAAATTACTACTGGTAAAATAATGGGTTTTTAACAAGAACTGAAAGATAGTTGAAAGACTTAAAATACAAAAAATATAAGGCCTTTTTGAACAAAAATCTAAATCGAAGCGAATGTCAGAGGCATTTGAGCACAATTAATACAAACACCGATTGGATAAATCGATAACAAACCTTATAACACTTGTATTTGTAGAGAAGAATGAGAACAATCGTCATACAGACAATAACGCACATCAAAATCAACGCATTCGCTATCGATTGCCAGGCTTTCGTACCAGGATCGTTCGTCTTCTCGTGAAACGGAGTGTAGACCCTTTTCGTGAAAAAACAAAATACAAAAATAAGCTGAAGTAAAAAAAGGTGAAAACCAAATTGAAAACTGACAAATAAACATCTCGAACTGTGTAGAAAGTGACGGAACTGATTGTGGCGACGACGACCAACATACAAAGAGTAACCGGAACAAACAGCTTAATGACGTGTTTCGCACCGTATTTTAACTCTTCCTCCTCTTCTTCGTCATCTCCTAAGTAGTTGGGCTGTGCTCGAGCACCGTAAGAATCCATAAACGGATTATTTGTTGAAACTTCTCGATCTAAAACCGTATCTGACCTTCGACCCTAAGATGTCAGACAAATTCATATCATTAGAATTAGAAGTAGGCCAGAAAAAAACATGTTTTTCAATAATAAAAAAACCTAGTTAGAGACTAGAATTTAATGGCAACATGTTTGAATTGATGTATCATTTGAGGCGTGCATTGCAAACCGGAAATGAAGACATGTTCGTCTTACACACTTCACTGAAAATGCATTGCACCCAACATTTCCGTTCCCGCTTTATCACTTTCGCGCGCTTAAAGTTAGCCGCCCTCTTTAATAGATAGCTGTGAAAAATTCTACCAAACTCTAAAATCAAAATTATCAACATGGATCGACAATCAAGTGGCCACAATGCAAGCCACAATACACATTGACAACTGCATACGTGACGTCACAATATACCTCCCCCCTCCCTCCCTTCAAATGTATACCTGATGTTGAGTAGTTCTTTGATCACGTGAAGTCCGAATTCGGTCATCGTTTGACACACTAGCTGGACTATCGTTCGGATTAGACATCAACCTAGCTTCTTCGTCCTCTACAACTCTCGTTTGAAGTAAATCTAAACGTTGTTTGACAAGAAAAAAAGAAACACAAAACTTTAGGAAAATGAACCGCGGCGCCTTGTTGGCAACTATCAAAACATATACAGAGAGAGTCATACATAAGAGGGCAAGACGACGATAACTAGTGTTAAAACTTTGAAGTAAACCTGATTAAGCCGCATTTGAAAATAAGTGACCTAATATGTCGTCATTAACGTGTAAATTGATATAAAACGCCATATTAGTGCACCCCATTTAGTGTTTAATTCAAATTATCCCAGTTGTCGTCATGTCAAATGTTATTCGACTGACATGTCGCCGCTAACAAGCGCCATTTTCATTCAGTGGTTTTTGACGATTAAAATTATAAATATTATTTTCTAAACAAAAAAACTTCTTAAAGCCAGTCAAATTTCTGTGTTTTTCAACCGAAAAATTACAAAATCATGTTACAGATTTTGTTTGAAACATAAAAAAACTTAAGTCTCTATTTTAGCCGTTTAGTCGGCGTAAAACAGCCGATTACGTTAACGGCTCACAAGTCACAACTCAATGCAGAATTTGACCAACAGATGGCAGTGCATGTACTGTCTACAAAGGAGAATTTATTTTTCTTGCCCTTGTACATTTTGGACGATTTTTCGGCGTTTTTTTTTTGCTAAAGAATACGTTAAAAAATGTTCCAAATCGCAAAAAATTAACTGTAATGACACGAACCTAAAAACACACCTTATTTATGATGTTTTACAACGAAAAATAAAATTTGTCGCATACAAAATGTCCCCCATTGCAAAATAATGTAAATAAATGCGTTTCGTCATCTGAATTCTAATGAATTTTAATGCAAAATATATAACTTACTTCTCATTTGGATATTTTCTATGCTGAATCGTGATGCAACTGCAGCCATTAGACAATAAAAAACCTCTGATTTGATGATCCCTGCCCACAAAATCACATGGGACAGAAAGGTCAAACCGCGAAAAGCAAAAGAGACTATTTTCACAAATTGACAAGGACGCCGCTAGATGGCAGCAGTAAATATTACAAAAAAATTACTCTGTTTTGACACTAGATGGCGCTAAATACAATGAAACTGAACCTCATTTTATATTATTAGCTTTCATCTGATAGACAGTAATAAAGGGATGAAAGTTATAAAAGCTAAAATTAAGAATGAAAAGGGCTCAAGAAATTAAATAAGATTTTAACAATAAATTCTGAACAAATTTTTAAAATACATTTACGCAAAAAAGTGGAAAAAAAAATTAATTGAAGAGAAATGGAAAATTATAGGCGAAATGGGAAATTATAGGCGAGATGGGAAATTATAGGCGAGATGGGAAATTATAGGCGAGATGGGAAATTATAGGCGAGATGGGAAATTATAGGCGAGATGGAAAATTATAGGCGAGATGGGAAATTATAGGCGAGATGGGAAATTATAGGCGAGATGGAAAATTATAGGCGAGATGGGAAATTATAGGCGAGATGGAAAATTATAGGCGAGATGGGAAATTATAGGCGAGATGGGAAATTATAGGCGAGATGGAAAATTATAGGCGAGATGGGAAATTATAGGCGAGATGGGAAATTATAGGCGTAATGGAAAATTATAGGCGAAATGCGGTATTTTAGGCGAAATTCAAACATACCCGAAATTCAAACCTTACATTGCCAATTGAAAAATTATATGCAAAACTAAATGCAGAATGTGAATTCATAGACGAAATACTAAGTAGAGTAGGCAAAATGATAAAATAGAAATTAAAAATTTGGAAATGTATTGAAATTGAACTTGAACCATGAGGTCCACCCCATCAGTCCCTTTATAAAGTCCCTCTTTTTTTTTTCTTCCCTTGAAAATCCCTCTGAAATCTTTGAAAGCATTTGAAATGCATACAATAGATGTAGGGAACTTTTAATCCCCATTCGACAGGCGTCGTGTCTGGGCCCCCTTCTATATACATATATATATATATTTTTTTTACTTCCGAATCTCTGGTTCTGCTCCAATGGCCCACACGTATTCGTTTGCAAAATTCTCCCACCCCAATTCCCTATTTTTTTTTGTGTGCGTGTGCATAATTTATATTGAAAAGTCCTGGGAAAAGTTGTGGCAGACACGTGCCGAAAAAAGCTCCATAGCAAAACACACACAAAAAGACCCAATTCCCATTTGCATCTTTGAATATTTTAGGTTTGGTGGTACCCATATATTTCCCTCCTTCTCCTCCCCCTTTTACTTAGTCCTTCTATATTGTGTTATCCCCCTATTTAGCTTTAGGGCATAACATTGTTTCACTATATAGAGGGGGGGGGGGCCTATAGGAAGTTATGCCTGTATAAGGCCTATAACGTAATAAAAAGACATAAGGGAATTGTAGAATTGTGGGGTGGTTCGGTTATAAGGGTGGTTATAATCGGACAACAAGAGGTCCACAAAATGTGACAAGAGACCATTTGAGAGACAAAGTTGCATGATTGAATGAATTTCGTTTTAATATCAGGACAATGTCAGTGATGATTAAACCCTTTTGATATACTGTAGAAAAAGCAAGTAAAATGGGTGGAAAGAGGTAGAAACTGGGGGTGAGGGTAAGAAGGTTATAGGCCCATATAGGCCCTACCTTTAAAAGTATAGATAAAAATCGAATTATGAAATTTATAAAACATTTTTTTTTTCTGCATATGTAATATTTGAAAATAACCTTCTAAACTTATATAACCACTTGTTGCTCAAAAGGTTTTCATTTACCATTTGTCAATGTGAATTTCCTTAGAATTCTATTTTATTTTTTTATGGGAAGTAATGTAAAAATATAACAGTGAGAAAACGTCATCGTTTTTAAAAATTGTAGTTAAACACACCTGTTGGTTAAGGTTAAGTTTAACATTTTTAAAAAACCCCTTTTTAAACAGTCCGCCTACATTTAGGTCTAAATTGAGGTCCTATCCTCATATTCAACAAAGAAAAAAAAATATGTTGGAGCCCTGTTCAGAGAGTTGTAGTATCAAGTTTTTTCTTCAAGTTAAGTTTTAGACTTGCTTCACATGAACCACTTTGTAGCGCCACATAAAGGGGTTTTTTTTTTAGTAAACCATTGATAACTTAACCATTGATAACTCTCGCACGAGCCACTCAACCCGGTTTATTTTATGCGCCACAGTGGTCATGAGTGGTCCAGTCCTGTCACAAGTGGCGACCACCGTATGTTTATCAGTAATTATAAAGCTCATACCAGTGGCCAACACTGACCACAAAATACTGACTATAAACACAGCCATTACAATAAAACGACAATAAAAATTGACCCTAAGGCCAACTTCACAAGAAACACTGTGTATCGCCACAAAAAAAAGTGTTCAATTTTTTAAGTAGATCATTGATTGGATATAGGCTGTTCACACGAGCCACCGCCACCGGTTTTTTTTTTTTAATTACAGTGATAATTAGTGGTTGAGTCCTGTCACAAGTAGCGACCACCACAGGTTTGTCAATGATGATGAAAAGTCATACAAATTTGGCCCACACTAATAGCAGGTCACTGTTTTCACTAGTGGTCCATGTGGGATGAAGTCGCGTCAACCACTACGTGGCACTACTTTGTGGCGACACAGTATTTTGTAGTGAAACGGCTATAAAACAATACTATCAATGCTAACTATTACATTAAATTCTTATAGCAATTCACTGCTATAAGATTTTGATTTGTACACTTGTAAATAAATTTGCATAATGCTCTGGTCAAATATACCATGAATAAGTGAGAAGTTTAAAACGAGTGACGTGAAGAGGTGAGAGCATGGTTGGTATAGATAATGACAATACCGTTCTATTAATTTATTTATTCATTTATTATGTATGCAGTAAGCCGTAAAAGGTTATTTGCGTATACGTGACCAGAACAAATTATAAAATAGGGAGAAGAATTCCGAAGTAAAAAAATACGGATCAACAATGATCCAATATATCTGAATATAATGAAGAAAATTGGAGTAGGCCTTATAGGAGGAGGAGGAGGCGGAGGAGGCTAATAGAAATTACCCCCCCTCCCTTTCTTGTTTAGCCTAGTAAATTCTACAAATCAATAATAAGCTTACCTATAGACCTATTTGTGATTGAAAATAAGGTGGTGGGTGAAGGTGGGTGGAGGGGAAAAAGGGAGGTGACCATAATGTCATAATAACAAAAAATCTATAATAAGTAAAAATACCTACAAAATATGCAAGAAATACTACTGATGCGGATAATTTTTTGAAATCCGCATATCTTTAGGAGTTTTATTAAAAAAAGACTAGAAAAAAGCCTCCATTTTTTTTAAAAAAAATGAATAAAATTTATTATTTTTAACTTTAATAATATATTTTAACCAATAGATGATACATACTATGTTTAAGTTAATTTTGTCAAAAATGCATTGTTAAAGGGGGGGGGGGGGTAGATAGTAATATACAAAAGAGCTTTAGGGGAATCCATATAGATTAAATGAAAACAATAGACAACATTTTTTTTTCTCTCTCTCCCCCTTAAAAAATCTATAGGCCAATGAAATTGAAACACGAAATACGGGCGTAGGTGAGTTTCAATTTTTACCTGTGCAAGGGTAACCTACACATCATTGAATGACTCACCAAACTAACTAACCCTGTTTTTAAACTCCCCCTCTCTCTCTCCTCACCCTCTACCTTTGCATATTGCCACTCAGGCGCCCAGAAGCCGTCGCCAGGTGAGCAATATGCTACCTGACTGTCGAATATCCGAACATTATTTGCATTTTATTCATTCAATATAACTTTCAGTTTCATTCAGGGAGAAAGTTCTTTTTTTTTTTGTACAATTGTTGCCAAAAGTTCAGAAGAACATTTTTTTTAAAAAACACCTGGATGAGGTTAAGAGGGTCATTCTAAAAAAAGGTGATTTTGTCATAATCAACGAAAAAAAAAAAAGAAACTGAAAAATATTTTATACGAAAATTACTGAAATTTTAAAAGTTACTTTAAATGCTCTGGTCAAGTATACTTAGCTTGCCACTTACAAATTACGTCAAACGGTTTCGAAATAAATGAATTTTGAACGGCCTTTCCACTTCACTCATGACGTCAGTCCCTTTTTGTAATATTTTCTATAAAGTATGCAGGGTATAGTTAGCCAGAGCATTAGAAAATAAAGGTCTATTAGAATCTAGAATAGTATCTTTTAAAATAAACTTTTTTTATTGTAGGATTAAATTATTAAAAACATGAAGGTGGTTATAAAGAGTAAACGCGCCTCTCGAGTTTTCTGGTTATTCTGTCTTTCAGGTGCAAAATGAAGAGAAACTTGAATTAGTTTTAGGAACTAGAAGGGTAGCTTAATCACTTAAGAATATTTTCATGTTGATAATATCTTTCAAAATAAACTTTTTATAGACAAAATTTTTAAAAAAAATACGGTTTGCTCAAATTTGTGTCATTTTCAAACTGCCATAAAAAGTTTATTTTAAAAGATATCATCATGAAAATTCTCTGTAAGTGATTAAGCTACCCTTCTAGTTTTTAAAACACATTCAATTCAGGTTTCACATCATTTCGCTGCTGAAAAAGAAAATCATCATCAATTTGAAAGGCGTTTACACTTTAAAACCACCTTAACCACTTTATTAAACATGTATATGCTAACTAAATCCGTTGCTAACTATATATAGTTAACAAATTACATAGAAATTTTCTATGAAAAAATTATGAATAATAATTTATTATAATACAATAAATAATATATGTGACTTAAAATTAAAGTCTTATTTTAAGCATGTATTTAAATTAGTTAATTGACAGATGTGTTTTCTCATAAATAAAATCTAACAATCATAATTGCATAGTGAGGCACAACCACATAATATACACACACACCTGGGCTAAAATAAAAATAAAAACCTCCTGTGTGTGTATTTATGATAAGAAAGGGCCCCATATACAATGAGGGGGGAGGGGGCAGTGGCCTGTAACAAACAAGAAAAGGATGCAAATAATTATGTTCGGATACCGAAGTAGATTAACTTTACACCAGTAAACCCCCCCCCCCCCCAAATTGCAATGGCGGCCATTTTCTTTACCACCCCCCTCCCCAAAAACATTATAATCTCTCTCTCTCTCTCCACCTAACATTACCCACCATAAAACACATTCATTCCAACGTACATTTTGTATTTTAGACTTTTTTTCCATTTAATTGAACACATAGAACTTAACACAAGTGTTTGTATACAAGTAGAACTATTAATACATTTTCAGTTGAACAACATCTGTCCGTGCAGAATATAGGAAACAAGACGACAAACGTCATCAAACTTATTCATTTTATAATATTGTTTTAAAAAGTTAAATATATAACTTTCTACATAGTAACTTTTTTTTGTTAACACATGTTAGAATCACTCATAGCAACCTATAAGTGATTAACGAAAATAATTGAATAAGGATGTTAATAAGACGAGCTACTTTTAGTGGTCAAGATAAATTGCAAAAAGTGGTCGGCTTGTGGCCCAAAATCAAAAACTAAAGTCGATGGCAAACAGATGAGAAGTTGTTCTAATGTACAGTTGAATGAACTGCAAAAAGTGGTCGTATAAAGTCGACTTGGAGTAGTCAGTTTTGGCCACACGATAGACACTTTTTGTAGACTATCTCAACTACTAAAAGTCGCTCGTCTGTAAACATACTGAGTTTCAGAAACAACATTTTTTTTAAAAAAAATTGATGTTCTGGACAGCTTTTTGACATAAAAATCTTGTCAATAATCTATAAATCGAAATGTCATTCATTTCTATAGTTATTTTACGAGATCAATTAATTTTAAAAAAAAGTTCAAAATGAAAAATTAGATTTTGAAATGTCCAACTATATTTCCTAGAGATACCCTTTATTCTATTATAGACCTTGTAGACACATGAGTTAAATGAATTCAAATTAAATGTGTTTAGGTGAATTATACGGAATCCAGTTGAGGACATGAACATCAAATAAAAATTGACTTTATTATTAATATTTAAAAAATTGAAATACTAAATCAATATTTTGTCAATAGTTTATATTATTATATTTAAGTATTAACTCAATATTTTCAGATTAATTAACTGAACAAATTGAATTCGACGACATATTGTTTGTTTGTCCTTCACAGGGCTCTGTAGAACATATTTATTATTTAAATGCATTTAAATTATCAGGTGTGTACTAGGTATTACTTCTTTAAGTTTAGATAATTTTCAAATTAGCTTTTTACAACTGAAAAATCTTTTTTTTTTTTCAATTTAGCTTTTAGGCCTGATTCAGACCATGAAATGAATTTATATTAAAGGTAAGTTACCCATGTGCATTGTTCAATTGTTCATTGTTATTATTGCCTTTTTCATATATACATTACACATCAATTAAATCAAACATCATTATATAATTGATTTTATATTAACTATATATTAATAAAGATGAGAGAATTTCGACAGTTTGGAAAACGACGAAGAAAAAAAAAACATTTACAAAATATGCAGGTAATTTGATTAATATTGAATGGCAATAGATAAATATGCAACAAAAATAGGTAAGAAGAAACCAATGATGAAAAAAAAGCATTACCAGTAAAATAAGCAAAGTTAAACTTGGATCACACATGCGTGAAAACAAGCAGAAAATCGAAACAAAAATGAAGAGCAAACGACAAAAATTAAGTTAACTGCTTTTGTGTCTTTCCATTTTTAAGACACTTAATTGTGGTTAAATGATTTTGTATCATCACTTCCTAGGAAGTTTGGTTTATCTCAATATTAATTTTGCAAATTTTGCAAATTTTTCATACCTCATTCAATCAAAAATTGAGTGACTCTCACTCTCCGTCATGTTGTTTGTAGGAGAAATTTGTTTGAACTATTTATAATTTAATAATGACAACATTGTATCAATGCAATCGCGTTAACTCCAATGTTCATAAATTTAACCATGGTTAAGTTAACTGCAATGTTTTCAATAGAGAATAAAACTTGATAATGTTTTTTTTAACTGCATTTAATTTTTGTGGTAAAAACGAGATATTATTGTTTAGGCTGCATTGCCAATATATGAAGTTTTCAAATTTTAATTGCGGTTTTTTCTCTCAAAACTTAATAAAAATGAACGCTCATCTATTTTTTTTTTTGAAAAAAATGTAAAATCAGAAAATATTTCCTTCTATATTTCTGCTTTTATTTCGCGTTAGAAAACAGCAGCAGAAATGTATAGCTGAAATTTTAGTGTGATTTTTTTTAAAAAATATTTTTATTATTTACTATACTTATTTTTACGTATGTGGGATCCAGTCCTTAGTTAAACACAACACAAAAATGCAACAGAATTCTGATTCACTTAGGCCTACAAGTTACATTAGTCATTTAGTATATTGTGTTATGGGACTTGGAGAGAGAGTTCACAATATGCGTTTGAATAAAAAAAACCCCTCAAACCTATAGATTTTTCTTGTCTATAACAAATGATTTTAGGTCAGAGATCAAATTACAATAGTGCACCCATTATGTCAATGACAACCAATCAGAAAACACAAAAATAAAGGAAGAGTAAAAATAAGAGATTTTACGGGGTTCAGGGTTTATTACAAAAGTATAGAAAATAATATTTTTAGTTCAATATACTTCATTATGTTGTTGTTTTTTTTTAAAAAAAAAACTAAGGAGACGTGGCAACACTGGTTTTCTGTAGGTAGTTCTAACCCAGACATGTGAAAGAAAACCTGGCTATTTAGAAAAATTAGCAATTTAACCTACTGCTAGCCTCCATGCACAGATTCTTTCGTATCACTTGCGCAGTTTTGACATGTGTCTTTGCATCGTGGCAAACGTAAATATTGTATTAGAGGTGGAAGAGGCTAGTTGCAGCAAGCCAAATAGCTGATTTTACTAATAGCCACATTTGCATCTATATATATATATATTTATGGTGAACAAGATATTTGGAGCCTTTCCTCGAACACAATTTCTATATTCCTTTACTAATATATTGTGTTACGTGATACAAACCGGAAGAACATCCAATAAGCCCATTTTTCCATGCTTTTAGATTTCAGACAATTGATTTCATACACTTTTTTCTCCCAACATTATCCTCCCTTTCATCCCTTTAAAACGTATTTATCGAATCATTTGAGGTAGTTTTTAAAGTGAAAACGCCTTTCGATCTCTTGATTATTTTATCTTTCAGGTGTAAAATGAAGAGAAACTTGAAATTGCTTTAGAAACTAGAAGGTGACTTCATTGACCCTCTATGACCCTTAAGCCGATGATATTTCTTAATTGTGAAATATATCAATAATTGAAATATATCAACATGAATATACCCTTATAAGTGATTGAGCTACCCTTCTAGTTTCTAAAACACTTTCAAGTTTTTCTTAATACTTGCTCTTCTGAAAGACAAAATAATCAAGAGTTCAAAAATTAGCTATTCATAAACCATTTTAATAAACATATAATTTAGATCCTATGCTGAAACCCTGTTTAGAGGGTTCAAGTTGAAAATAAAATGCAAAGTTTTTTTTTTTTTGAATTAATGGCCGTATTCTAAAACTTTTACTTAAAGCTAAAGTGAAACTTTTAAAGTTAAACTTAAAAACTCTTCATAGACTTTACTATGAAACGTTTTGTTTTGAGTCGTGGTTTAAGCTTAACTTTACTTTAAGAAACATTTTTTAATACGGATGTAAGTCTACGAAGAGTTTTTTAAGTTTAACTTTGTTTAAGTTTCACTTTGGTTTGAGTAAAGTTTTAGAAATATGTGATATTTAATTCAGCATATAATGAAATTTAAAAATATTTTTAAAAATATATTGCAAATTTTTTTTTCATTCTAAAATGTTACTTAAACCAAAATGAAACTTAAACAAAGTTAAACTTAAAACTCTTTAAGGAATGTTTTTTTTTTAATATAAGTGTTGGTCCTTAAAATTTCTATTCAAGAAACATGCAAACTAAAAGGAGCCTCCTGTACTTCGGCAATCACTGTTAACTTCTTAATTTCCTATTTCAGTTATTTGAAGAAAACCCTAAAAGATGGTTTTATGATAAAAAAAATATCATTAGGATTTATGCATATTAGGAAATATATATTAAACAGGAAATAGGACTGTTATATAGTAAAATGAGAACGAACTAATATTATTTTGTATAAAAGTTCAGTGTCAGCAGCAGGGTCTCATTGATCCAGGTTCTTCTCCCAATTTGGCCCCTTAAACTCCAACAGGTTTTATCGAGTATGTTTTTTTTTAAAAAAGTTGTTTGTCATTTCGTTGACAACAGGTGTGTTTTGAAGAAGAAAAAAACGTGTGGATGCTCACCTGACTCACCTGTTAACTTGTGATAAAAATATTTACGCAGAACTTATAATATTTCATATTACTTTACACTTCAAACAATGATAAAACGGAATGAAACTTAACACAAATTTCGGAATAAACAAGAAATTTCATAGGAAAAAAAATACGTCATGGGTTTTGGTTATCAACTAGAAACTAGAAGAATATCTCAATCACTTAAGAGAATTTTCATGTTGATATCTTTCAAAATAAGCTTTTTATGTGATATATATTTTTTTTAACTTTTACGTTACAAAAAAGTGTATTTTAAAAGATATCAACATATGAGAGATTGAGCTACCCTTCTAGTTTCTAACACACAACAAACTTTTAAAATTGAATCATTTTCAAACTACCATAAAAAGTTAATTTTCAAAGATATAAATATAATATTACATTATTGAGCTGCCTTTCTAGTTTCTAAAACACTTTTAAGTTTCTTTTAATTTTGCTTGTGAAATACCGAATAACCCGAGTCCAAGGGGACGTTTACACTTTAAAATGAGCTTCAGAAAAAAAAACTTTATAAAGTGTTTTCAAAACTAGAACAGTAACTGAATCACGTGGGGCTATTTTCATGTTGACATCTCTTAAAATACACTTTTTATCAGTTTGAAAATGATGAAATTTTAAGTTTTTGTAAGTTCGCATCCCATTTTTTTTTGCATCTTGGTCCAACATGAAATGAAATTTCTATATAAAAAAATTATTTTGAAAGATATCAACATAAAAATCTTCCAAAGTGATTTAAATTTACTCTTCTAGTTTCAAAAACACTCAAATGTTTTTCTCCTAATATGCTTTTCCGTACATAGAAGATTCAAGAGTTCTATTTCCACTGTAGTTCATCATTTGCATATTTTGCAAAGATTGATCAAAAGATTCAATGTAAATTTGTGCATAAATTGGTTATTTCTTTTATTTACTATTTCAAATATCTCATTCTTATATATTGCATAATTTATAATTAGTTTTAAAATGTGTGCATAAATTGGTTATTTTTTTGTTATTTGATATTTTAAATATTTCATGTTTCTATTTTGCATAATTTTAAACTCTATTAAAAAAATGGTTTGAAAAACCAACCTAAAATTATGAAAAATTAAATTAAGACTCAAACCAATTTCTAAATATTTAAAATTTTATTTCACACTTTTTTTTTCTTTAAAAAAACGATAATTAAGTTGCGAAGAAGAAATATTAATTAGATAAAAAGCAAATGTTATTATATCCTTGACACCACCATCTTATTATGATTACAAATGTATTAATAATAAAAATTACAAATAATGTTAAGTTAATTGCTGCTGATACATGATACCAAATAATAATAATAATAATAATAATAATATATACCCCCCAAAAAATGATTACGATAAATGTTAATATTTTCATACAAAGAAGATATAAAAAATATAAGTAAATAATGACTAATAATCGTGTAAAATTAAAGTGAATGAAATTACTAAGTGGAAATTCGGGCTCACTTTTCAGAGGTTGAATTCACGGTTAAGATATTTCAAATGAAGAAGAAAATGAGAAAGAAAAACCCACAGAAAAAATGGAATACAAAAAAATGCAATTAAGACACACATATTATTAAAAAACAAACAATAAAGTAAACTCAAGTACCCCAAAATAAATGCAATTCATAAACGACATGAATAAATTACACAAAGGTAAAAAAAAACGACTAGAAAAGACACTCCCCCAAGAAAAATGAAAAAAAAAAATCACACACAATTAATTGTTTAAATTACAATGACTAGATTTGTGGACTCATCCATTTTTTTAAGAACTTTTTTTTTGGTCAAGAGGCAAGATTCCATATCCCCATTTTATCCTACATAAATATATACTTGCCTCATCTGTAAAAAAAAAAAAACTTGTGACGTCAGAAGGGTTGATGTACAATTCTGGCTTTTTCTATCTTTTTGTGTCTAATAAAAGAAAAACTCGGTAATAACAAAATATTCTAGGAAACCCTTTTGGTTTAAACATCCTTTTTCTAATTGATTAAATAATTTTACTAAAATTTTACGTCGACCCCTCTGACGTCACAAGTTGCTTCTTATGATGAAACAGGTATACATTACAAACACAATACACAACACACACACTGATGAATGCATGCATGCATGCATAATTATGTAGATACATAATTATGCATGCACGCACGCACGCACGCATGCGCACACATACATACATAACATGCATACATAGATACACACATGCATGTATGCATACACTACATACACACACATTTACACACATACACATAAGTAAATAAATACACACTTGTTATAATTCATTAACAAATAAAAGCTAATTACGAATTAGTTGATAAACATAGGAGATTGACATAAACACACACACACACAGCAGAACACAAACATAAATATAAAGAGAGAAAAAAAGGCTTATAAGAAAACCTGAAATCAAATTTAACATACTTTAAATACAGATTGTCTCATGTCTATGGTAAATTAAATTTCAAATTAATTAAATTAATTAAATAAATTAAAATTAATTAAATTTCACCATTAAACTGGTGAAATTTCGAATTCACGAATTCAAAATCTGCAAAATTAATAGAAATGGTTCCTAAAGTGTTATTAATGGTAATTTTTACAGCATGTTTAGAATAAATAACTGATTTTGCCACTTTTGACTTTTAACATAATAAAGTTACGTATGTTTTTTTTTTGAAACACAAATTATAAAATAAAATACTGAAAAGTGTTCAAAAGGTGAACACCAAATGAAAATGTATTTTTTGAACTTTTTTCAATTAAATTAAATTTATAAATAATATCTAAATGGGTTTTTTTTATCTAAAATTATTTCATGCATACAACTCAGCTCACACACACATAATGTACATTAAAGAAATTCATACAAACACAAATAATACATGTATATAAATAGACAATGAAAATACACACATTTGGTGACACATACATATACAGGGTACACACATACAGATAGTGGTTCACACACCTATCACTGACGGAAGATTTATATTCAAATTTAGTATAAAAACCGCCAATATGTGCAAATTATACAATAGGCCTACATTTCTTCTATCTTTCCAAATGTTTTATATATACTCTAATATTTAAATATATATATCGTTTACAATTTTTTTTTTCTTCTTCATGATTAAACAACATTAAAATCCAAATTAAGGCCATTTGTTTTATCACAACGTTTAAACATGCACTGTACTCCAAACACACTTAAACCCTTTTATATATACATGTAATAATTAATTGTTCCCAACCCCATTTCCCTGTCAAAATCTGTTAAAATATGATGATGATGATGAAGAAGGGGGAAAAAAAATAAACTTAGTTTAATATACAAGGTGATCCCAATAAAAACTTTTTTTCTTCTGTTGTTGATAATCACCCTGTATTGGTTGATAACCCTGACATTGATAATAATTAGTAATTAAAAACTCGAATTTTTATGCAAAAATATACCACAATTTATAGCCCAAGGGCCAATTGTGAAGTGACAATCTCGTTTAGATCAATCAACAATTATGGTGTTTTTTCTATCAAAAACACTAATTAGAGGCTAGAACTCTCTAGTTAACAAATGATAGTAACCAGACATCTAGCCTCTAACCAGCCTTTTTTTTTTTGCTCTAATGATGAAGATGATTACTTCATAATTGGCACTTGGGCCACAAATTGAGAAACATTTACTTTGATATTTTGCATAACAATTCGAGCCCTAATAATTATAATTACGGCAAAAAATAATTATGCTTTTTGCAATCAAAAACGCAATTTAGAGGCTAGAGTTAGTCTAGAATTAAAATGTAGGTTTTAAATTGTAGGTTTCTTCTATCCTCTAACCATAAGAACAACCAAAATTATGTTTTTGGTCAGTCAAAAAATATTGGTTAAAGAGATTGGATTTAGGCCTATCTAGTCACTAAGCATATGTAAACTATAGAAATGTAGCCTCTAACCAGTTTTTTTTTATTAAATTATAAAAAGCATATTTAGTTACTCTATTGATAATAATTCATAGAAATAGGCACGTTTGTGTTTAAAATATTAAGCAATAAGATCTGATTAAAGAATTATTTTCATATATGGTAAAATACTAGAAAGACTTTCGGCTTTTTTTTTTTCTAAATTTAATTAAATTTTTCTCCTACCATTTTAGAGTAGGAGAAAAATTAGCCTAAAATATCCATTTTTGAGCTTCAAGGTCTTCACGAAATATAACCCTTAATTGAGACAATTGTTGAGAAAAAATTGGCCTACTTTGATAATGTTTTACATATTTTTATAAAATGATAAATATTGATATAATTAAAAGCTAATTTCTACTTCGGTAATGGCACACGTAGAATTCATTGAGAAGGATTATAACAAGTGGTTTTTGTTATACCTCATTGTATAAAATGACAAATAACGACAAAAAATACAAATATATTTCTCCATTTATAGATTAAATAGTTTTTTTTTTTACTTTTTATACAAATTTAAATATTTTAAAATTTATTTATAATTAAATAATTTATAATAATAATAATATATATAGACTGGTGATTATTATTAATTATAATTTGGAATGATATGTATGCTCTTAATAATAGTTTCTTCATGGTCCTCCTCTTCGCCCTTTTTTTCCTACATAGTACTACCTATTACTACCTATTCCTACCCTTTGTGGACCCTTTTCCCCTCCCCCCCCCACCCAAATGTACATAAATTACAACAAATGACACAAATTGAAATATCATACAAAACACATTTGAGCTGACAAAATCTACAAATTATGTTATTGTCCCCCTTTTTAAATAAAATTTAGGACTTTATTTTTGATTTATGCAATTTTTTTTTCTTCTTCTTCATATCTGGAACAAACTTGTAAATATATTTTCATAAACGTGTTCATTAATTACGACAACAAATGTCTTTTCTTTTTGGTCATCCCTTATACCTACTTTAAAATTCACAATAAATTTTAAGCTATTCTTTAGTTGATATTCTACTGTATGTTTTTTTGTTGCTAATGCTAATAAAAAAAAGTTTAAAATAGAACATTTGTTTGATCTATTTTACACTTTTTTTTTTAAAAAATATCAACTTCAATATAAAACAAAAGGTACTTTGACACCCACGCAAAATGGACCAATGACGAAATTTGAACTATAAAACTACACTTAAATAAAAAATGTGTACAAAGTAGTACAATTTTAGCTTTGTGGCCCGCGAGCCGCATTCGGCACCCCCCATAAATTTATCGTTTATGAAAATATCTTGACTTTAATTATAATTTTCTAAGCACTTTTTTTTTTTCTTTCTCATTGACCACATTAATTACGAAAGTTGTAAATTCAACATTTTTTTTAGAAGCAATTCAAAGATAAATTCAAAGTAAATTAAAAACTAGAATAGTAATAAATTTAGGGTGTAATCCGTATTTTCATCATGATGATTCTTTAAAATACAAATTTTAATTTCATTTTAAAAGATATCATCATCATTAAAATATCTTTTTAGTCCTTTTTCTTTACTATTCTAATTTCGAAAACACTTTCAATTTATTTTCAAAATTGTTTCTAAAAGACTAGAATATAAACATTTAAAGCACCCCCCCCCCTCCACTTTTAAGTGCTCTTAAATCACCGGTTAATTGACTAAATTAAATGACTAGAATCAGTTTACAAATTAAAACTAAACTATTTATCTTTCAATCATGTTTTTTTTTTGCACATTCCGAAATAATTAAAAATAAAATAATTAAATAAAAGTTATTTCTTTCTTTGGTGTTTTTTCTAACTGTATTTTGTGAATTCAATTTTTTTTAAAAAAAAAATGAATTCAATGAAATTTCAAGAATTATTACCTTAATATAATAATATATGTCCCTATAAATATGCAAATGAGATCAATATTGAGCTGATGATGTGATTAAAACGAACACAATTAATATAAAAAAAAAAGTTAATATGGCCAAGTCAAATTAATAAATGAGAAACGAACGAATTAATGGAGTTTTAAAATGACTATTAATTAGCCTATTATTGTGTGGCTTTGACCGTTGGTACCATCTGAAGCAATAGACCAGAAGTGTGATGATGATGATGACGACCATCAGGTGAATGCTGCGAAGTGTCCACATGTCGACAATGTCCAGTTGGACTACACACATTGATTGGACAATACTTAGAAGCATAAACACTACCATTGTGGTCACTACCATCATCATAACTACGTGGACTAGAATGACAGGAACCGTTGCCACCTCCACCGTTTCTGGACACTTGACCAGGCGAAACAGGAACAAAATTGTTATTAATACTGTTTCTGTTTCCGTTGGTATCATACGAATCAACTAGATTCAATCTAGAAGGTGGACCGAGTGCCTGACCACCGCCACCGCCACCGCCACCTAAACGGACATTCGAAGGAGACTGCAACAATTGTTGTAGGACACCGTGACGACTAGAAAGCGGTGAAAGGTCACGATGTTGTTGTCTCAATAAAGAAGGTGATAATTGAAAATGATGAAGATTATTCGGAGAAAGAGAACTCGTGTCATAAATACGAAGACTACCAGAAAGTGAAGTAAGTGGACGTTCCATCAAAGGTGACGATGATGATGACATTCCATGTTTGGTCATCGGTTGACCCATACCATTCACATGTGTAGCCATATGTCTTTTAAGATATGCCTGTCTACGAAATCGTTTACCACAGTGACCACAATCATAAAGTGGTCCATCATCTTTGATGTGGCCACCGCCACCGCCACCGCCACCACCGACACCGACACTTCCACCGTTGGATCCAGTTTCCGAAGGTGACGATGTTCCACCTCCACGTCCCGGACTGTCACTACATCCTTCATTGTCACTCATTTCAGATAGACAAACAGATAATGGCATTCCGTTATGTGGTTCGGATGGAATCGGACAGTTAGAAGTGACCGACGATAAATGTTTCAAGGAAGAACCTTTAGTGGTAGCTGCTCTTGGTTTATGCCACCGACGATGAGAGGCTAAATTAGCCGGACAATTAAAAACTTTGTCACATTCTGGACATCGATATTCAACGTGGACAATTCTAGAACACCGATGTTGAGCCAATCCGAACGCATCATCGTAAACTTCTTTACATAATTTACAAATATAATCGCCGATTTTATTTTCAATTTTAGCTATTTCAGCTTTCGCCTCTTCGGTCACTTCGACCACATTAAACGAAGGATCAATGTCTCCTTTACGTACTACAAGCGGTTCTTCATCGCTGTCCAGTTCTCTTATGATCGTGCCGGACACCGGCGACGACTTATCTTCGTCAAAATTAAGTCTTCTTACTGCTTTTGCTTTTTTCGGAGATTTAATTTTACCACCATACTCTGACAATGACTCACTTGTGGCCACTCGTTTCTTGTGTTGAGGTGGTGTCGAAGTGGACACCAACTGGACACAGTCCAGTAAATTGTAAGAATGTTGTTGAGCCACTGTTTTTGTCGTTGGAGTATGAAGTGGCGATGGTGATACAGTTAAACGGTCCATACATGGCATGGATAATTTAGGGGTGGTCGTCGTGTTCAGTGGTGACGATGAGCACGATGAAGAGTAAGGTGGTGTCGGACTTAGACGAGGATGTGTCCGAGTGGTCAACGCCAAAGGTGCATCATCTACTAACCCGTCTTCTAATTTAATAGTAGGTGGTTGACCACCGACGACTGTAGTCGAAGCTGAATTTGACGTAGAATATAAAAGTTTAAGATCTGAATTACGATAAGCTGCTGCTGCTGCCAAAAGTAATGTGGCCGTTGTCGGTGATCCGAATCCCGAATCGGGTGTTCCGAGAATGTCTCGTGCAAAAGATGAAGCCGATTGAGTGGACACAACACACCGTTCATTTCTCGTCCGTTCTCTTTCGCCGTCTCCATCACCACCTTCTCCGGAACAACTTCGTTCAGAACCATCGTGATCTGAACTGGAATCACTTCGATCTTCGTCGGAATAACGACGAACTCGATACGAAGACGATTGTGAATGTTTTTGAAGCCTTTTCACTAAAAATCCTCGCGGCATTGTGACATCAATTTGCGGTGTTTTTAGAGTAAATGTAATGTTTTAAAATATAAAATTATTTGCAATGTTTTAAAAATGCAAAATAAAAAGTTTTGGACGGAAAGTGATTGTAAGGGGCCGCTTTTTTTTTTTTTTTTCGAAAAAAAAAACCTCGAGTCAATTAAGAAGCACTTTTTTTTTAAAGAAAAATATAAAGTTTTACACTGGCTCGCAAACAAAAACAAGACTAGAAATGAAGCACCATAAAAAGACTAGAAATTAAAACACAATAAAAGACTAGAATGTATGACTAGAAGATGCAACAATGTTTTTTTGTTGTTGTTTTCACATGGCACTCATCAACTCATGACTAAACTGAACGACTAAAAGAAGAAGTTTTAGATTGAAGAGCAGACTGACTCAAGAGTTGGAATGCTTTTGTCGTGTCGTTTAAAAGTTGACGCACAAATTATTCCCATGGCGACATCATTTGTAGGCCAAATAAAAAAAAGTCTTTAAGGTAAGCTCAGATATAGAAAGAGATTGACGAGAAGACGCCAAACGGTCGCGACTCTTACTAAAAAAGTGTTCGGAAGCCTTGATACTCATCATCATCATCATCCAAGGTATACAGGCGGCGGCGGCGTCACAGCTAGCCAGCCACCTTGCCACCAAAGGCGGTTTACACACATGTGTCCCATGAGGTGACTAAGTGGAAACTGGCACAATTTTGAATAAAGTCAAAGTCTTGTTTTTTTTTTCCCCCTCCTCATCCTATTTCTCTCCTCCCTCTTTTACAATACAAAGGGGAGGAGTAAAGTTTTATCTTGTTCAGTATAAATCTATTGTGTGTAAAATATGGGGCTACGTGGCTGTGTAGTATTGTGTGTGTGTGTCAGTGATTCCAGGCGCGAACAGGAGCTTAAATTTAAGCTCCTCCCTTTTTTATTTAGAACTTCTCAGGCAACAGATTTGTGGCCAATGTATTACCATTAATATTGGTGCTCAAGTAAAAACATGTGGCAATTTTCTTCTTGTATTATACTTTTACAGGACAACACTTTTATTTTTTTCAGATAGCGCCTCATACATTTTGAAAAAAAAAAAAAATTGAAATACATGCTGAGATATGTCTATGACATTGTGATATGTGACACACATAACTGAAAAACAAGATCAAACACAAAAAAACACAAGTGTTTTCCCGTGTGTTTGTGTGCATCACACGCACATAATAGAAAAATAAATGTATACACACACACACACACAAATGAAAACACACGCACAGAAAAATAACACGCATGCAAACGCACAGAATAAAAAATTACATATCAGAAGAAAGAAAAAAAAAACACTCACACATACGTATACGCAGGTGAAACAAACTTACGCACACACTTTCGAACATTTTGAACATATACACAAGAACATAAGACACACACACACATGCATGCAAAACACACACACACACACAGAGAAGATTGCACAAACTGACAAGAAACACACTCACGCACACGTATACGCAGGTGAAACTCACGGACACATACGCAAAACATTTTTGAACACGTACACGTGACAAATACACAAGAATATGACACATACGCAGGAAAACATGCATGCAAAACACACACACACACACGTAAGGAAGAATGCATAAACTGAGAAGAAACGCACTCACGCACATGTATACGCAGGTGAAATAAACTCACGCCGCACACATACGCAACACATTTTTGAACACATACACGTGACACATACACAAGATTGTAAGACACACACGTGCATGCAAAACACACACATACACACACAAAGAAGACTGCACAAACTGAGAAGAAACACACTCACGCACACGTATACGCAAATAAAACAAACTCACGCACACATACGCAAAACATTTTCGAACATATACACGTGAGACATACACAAGAATATGCCACACATGCAGGAAAACACACACACAAATGCACAAACTGAGAACATACATATATATATAGAGAAGAATGCATACAAATAGGGTAAACACACACACACACACACATGCAAAACATGAGAAAGACACGCACGCACAAATACACGGTAAAAAAAACACACACACACAACTGACATGCAACTTGAAAAAGATTCAAATAAAAGCGGCTAAACAGAAATCCCTTTATGATTGGATGAGTATAACGACCAATAGACTGAATGGCTCTTATATAGAATTAACGTTCAGTTGGTCTATTGAGTAAGCATACCCATAACTGGGAATGGAAATTCAAAATTGGCGCCCTAACACAGATGTCTATTAAATAAAACAATCTAATTGGCTGTTTAAAAAATGACCGTTGAGCCTCTTTATATATAAAGATATAATTTACAAACTAGGAATTACGACAGGACTAAATTGCAGTTAAAATAAAACTAAATAACGGTCATATTCTTAATGATTCGTAAGTCCAAACTTAATGCTAAATTAATCAACTTTTTTACATGAAATTTCATATCAATCCTTCATTTAGCAATCATTAAGAATACGACTAATTAATGATTGCTAAGTCAAAGGTTGCGCTTTTGATAGGACGTTTTATGTAAAAGTTGTTAAGTTTAGCACTAGTTTTCACTTTGCAATCATTAAGAATAGAGTTACAACCCAAAATGTAATATTATAGTCGAAATTAGAGCTAAACTAATGAAAATTCAGATGTTTTATATCTAATACCTTTGTACTCACTCATGAGTTAAATGAATTCAAATTAAATGTGTTTAGGTGAATTATACGGAATCCAGTTAAGGACATAAACACAAAATAAAAATTGACCTTAATTATTAATATTTTAAATTAAAATACTAAATCAATATTTTGTCAATAGTTTAGATATTTATATTTAAGTATTAATCTCAATATTTTCAGATTAGTAAACTGAATAAATTGAATTCGACATTATTGTTAGTTTGCCCTTCACAGAGGGCTCTGTAGAACACGTTTATTATTTAAATGCATTTAAATTATCAGGTGTGTGTACTATAGGTATAAGTTTATGAGTTTAGTTTTGATTAAGCATTCATTAAGACTATGACTCTTAACGTAGCTCAGAGATGAGCATTTGCCTAACTCAGCTAAGAAAGTGAAGCAAATGCTAAACATCAGTTTAACATTTACTATAACATGAGAATGAGATTTGGTCCTTGATTTTAATAAAATTTATGCAACAGCCTCGTTTAGGAAAATAAAAATTGATGAATTTAGCTCCACTTTTGACTTAGTAATCGCTTTCACTTCAAAACTATAGCGTTTCACAAGTTTAGCTTTGCATTTAAAGCTTAGCTTTATCTTAGGCAACGCTTTAGCCGTTATATTTCGTATATATTGGGCAGAGTTCTTATTTACATCTATATACATAGATGTAAAACAAATCTTAACCATTGAGAAACAAAGAAATGATTTTCGAGGGGTTTTACGCGGGGTTTTAAGATAATTTCCATAATTTTAAACGGCCATTTTTTTAATTTTGAAACACTGCAAAATATAGTTTATATCCAGGAACCTAATATATATAACGAAATGTAGCGTCCTTTAGGTCTTTTTATTTGTTCAGTGCCCCAATGGTGTAATGCATGCACCACCAAGTGAACAAAGAAAAGGGGGGCTGATTTAACCCCCCCCTCCTCCTCCTCCTCCTCCATTCAGTTTGCAAACATAAAAGTCCACATATAGTCTGTCACGCACGCGTACAATATACATGTATATATGCGAGCCCAGCTGTATGCAAATGACCCCGGCACGCGCCAGACATATAGGGGGGGTTGGAGGGGTTGGAGAGATAGAGTAGAGAAGAGGAGGAGGAGGAGGAGGAGGAGGAGGGTGGGTAAAGTGTAAACTTCAAGGGGGTCAACGTATTCGTATATATATCGGATCTGTTTCAAATGATTTCCTTGCACTCATCTGTTACTCAGTTATGTGAAAAAATAATTTTAAAATATCTCTCTATATATTTTCATATGTCTTTTACTCTCTCTCTCTCCCCCTTTACCTTTCCCCATTATTATATATGATGATGAAGTTTAGGCACAATTATAAAATTGTATATTACATTTCTAACTCTAATTATCTGTGCATAACCATGCATTTATAAATTTCAACAGAAGTAGGCCTATATAAGCTCCATGGTGAAATAAAAAAGCACCCTGAAAACAATAGTAGTACTCTTAAGTTTCTAACCGAAATCAAAAAACCCTAAAAGGTAACCATAGTACATGTACATGTTACACTATACAAGGTGTCTAAAAAAATTAATGTATTTTTTTTGTCTGTTGAAAAAACAACACGAGAAAGTGGTTTATTGGGCTGGCATATCGAGCCTTTAGTAGCTAAAGGCTCGATACGCCAGTCTGCCTCACACTATACAGCAACGTTATTTATAGAAATCTACACGCTGACTATGTTTAGCAGTCGAACAGTTCGAATTCGACCATTAAAAAGTGGGTTGTGTGCAAAGGGGCCAAGGCTCTTAAGATTGGCAATTGTCTCTAACACAAGTTTGGCTTTTATTCAGTTTCATTTTTAGCCCTATCTGGTGCTTAAGTTAAGTCACCTCTAAAGCCTTGTACAGAGACTGTATGGCGCGATAATTGTCAGAAACATTGTCGCCAGCAATGTTTTCCAGCAACTGACTACGTCTTTGCGGAGATATTTGTGGGAAAACATTGCTCAGTCAGTACCTACAGTGTTAGAGATTTTAAAAGTAGATGGTTTAATATAACTTTAGATTTAACTTAGATTACAAAATATATTTGAGCACATTTCAAAAATGTCACCCACCACCATTTGCACATTATAACATTGAGGTAAAAAGAAATAATTTCAGTGAGAGTTGATTGCAGTAAAACACCTACATTTATACCACCACCAAAACAGGTTAAATTGGATAGTTCAGTGACCATAAGCCACTGGTCACTTTCTAGAAAAAGTCGGAACAATAGGACCATTGTCTTATAGATGAAATGGTGTCACCTTTGAGTGACCACTGTCAAGAGAAACTTAATTTTTGCGCATTTTCGTCTAACATATAGAAACGAATACAAATGCAACACTAACACTTGCCACATGTATCTAGATACAAGTCGTGGTGTCAAACGAAGATGTCGCTGTGTGTGTCTCCCACGATTATTGCACAGTCTGTACAAGGCTTACAAAAGCCAATAAAAGTTTTTCGCAATTAAAAAAAAGTAGCATAATTCACCATTTTTTTAAACATTTAATTTTCAAATGTTTTTTTTTCCTCTTTACGTAGTTTCTATCTCAATATCATATAACCAAACCTACACAATGTATATTATTCAATATACATTATATACATATATATGTGTGTGGGGGGATATACATTGATGAAACATGCATCAGTTGGTCCACCATGACAACCAAAGATCACATTAAGAACAGTGCCAACCTATGAACCCCCAAACTAACTCCCTTAGACGGTTCCTCCCATGACAAGAGCAATAGGATGTACACATAAGAGACAAATGTCACTATAGCTTTTTTGCAGCTGAATTAACGGCAATTGTCTCTTATGTTTCTCTATACAAAATAGGACTAAGCTTTTATAAGAGTTCCTCCTCCTCTTTTATAGACTAGAAGGAGCATTTCAATCTCAAATCTCTATAGAAGATGTCAACGAAGCCAAGCAACGACAAAATTTAGGTTTATTGGAGAAAAAAAAGGGGTTAAGAGGAGGGTAGAAAAAGTAGGTGGTAGAGGGCAATAGGCCCTATATACATAAAATAAAGAACAAAGGAAATTTCGAAGCATCTCTCTTTCTATGAACAATATAAAATATATACAGAAATAGGATTACATCGGAATTGTACTTGAACCCTAGCTAACTGAAAATTTTCAAATTTCTCTCCAATTAAAGGCTCTGGGCACCAATAGTTCCCCCTATCTCATAGACTCTGAAAAGACCGCGTTTATAGGCTACATACACATTTCTAACTGAAAAACTTTATTGAACCGTGCAACCAATAAACAGTCATTTATTGCACGTGTACACATATGTGGATCTAAACGCAAACAGATGTGTAGGAAGACAAAAACAAAATGCATGACAATGACTATTGTCATTGTTGTTAAGTCCAGAAAAATAATAAAAAAAGAAGTATGACTGTTACTTATTATTATTTATTATATTACCTATAATTGGTCAACACAACAATTGTTTATTTCTACACATTTATTTACATAGGTGCACGTGTTTTTCTCCTCCTTCTGAGTCATAGATTGTTGGCCTCAGAAGTCACTTTGCAACACCGTTGTAACTACATCTAACACACATGTACATATTTTTAACAGTATTTATTTTTCAAAAATAAAAAAAAGTACGGAACATTGTAAAAAGGACCATTTTTATTTTACAAAAGGCAATAACATAGTTTATTTCGTGAGAAAAAATTAAGGCCTAGTACAAAATAGGAAGCAATATGCAACAGTAATGCAATTTCGCTTTTTTTTCTGTACATGGTGTGCATCAGGCTTCATTTTAATACCGCCATTATTATAACGGTTTTGCACTGCCTTTACTACCTTTTACAACAATTGCTTTTAATTATATTGCATTTCTTACGTAAAAAAAGTTATTAAAGAAATTGAGTCAAGATGTGTATTCTGCACGGGTTGCATTGAATGTTGAACACTTTTCGATTGCAAAATAAAGTCGAGTATAGTCGCCAAAACAGATGACTTAAAGAGTCCACTGCTGTGTATGGAATGTGGTTCAAATGTGTCCGTGTTTGTCAAAAGCCGAAGTGGTCGAGTTCGGTGACAACCCCGACGAGTGAACAAAAAGTGGTCCGTGTGTCTAGGGCTTAAGACTTTAAAAAACCCCTAATTAAAATTGCAACGTAAATATAACACACCCTGTATAACAAGTTAATAACTAATAATATACTATTTCTACAGTAAAAAAAATGAAATACGAGCGCAAAATAATTTTTATATAAATTGTGCGACATAATGTATGCACAAATATTTACAAATCTTTTAAGTGTTTTTATTTCAAATAATTAATAATAAATAATATGACAAACAATCTTTTAAAAAAAAACTCCTCAGAGCCACATTCGGCTCGCGAGCCATTATTTGAACACAATCCTACTTAAAAAATAACAGAAAATTCTAATCTAAACCGACAGAAACAACAAAACCAAAAAAACCCTGAAACATTACTCCAGAAATGCCGACTACATAATAAGACAAAGAGTAGTATTTAATTAAACAAGCAAATTTTTAAAACGTGGTTATCGATTTAAACAGGTGGTGAAAGGGTGGTTAGGTTGCAAACAATATCAACACAATAAAAAAAAAACACCCACCACTTAAAAAAATATATAAGAAAATACCCTTTTTTATTTCTTATCAAGATAAAACATATTGCAATTTGAATCATATTTGTAAATACATCCACATACACACATCTGTCAGTTAATAAAATACCATTTTTATATACTGTAGAAAAGGCCTATAGGTGTCAATAGTAGAATATGAAATCAGCATTTTTTTAGGTCTTGCAATTGGCTCATTTCAATACACCAAATTACACATATATATCTAGGGGCTCAACTATAGATAATATAATTTGAAACTGGTTCAAATTGCAAGCTAACATATTTCCCCTTACTACTGTATATATACGGGACAGCTGCATCCTGGGACAAATGTAGGCATGCTTCAACAATAATCAACACCATCCTGAATTCCCCCCTCCCTAGACATAAGATTCCCCCATGTCCCCCCTTACACACATGGAGCATTAGCACGCGACAGACTAACTCAAGAGTCATTGTAGCCCGTACTCCACCCTCTTCCAGACTAGAAACCCCCCTCTCTCTTTATCTCAACCCTCCGAATATTATATTAACATTATAAAAGCAGATTTCTCACCTGCAGAGACTTAATAGAAAAACATTAAATAAGTAGAAATTTTTCTAGATAATGTAATGCGTATATTTTCTAGCCAATTGAAACTGACCAGACAAAATTGCCAAAATTTTGAGAAAGAGAAAAAAAAATGTGGTTAAAAAAATCACTAATAAATTAAAAATTCTTTAATTACGAATATTTCAAAATCTACATGTAAATGTCAAAAAGTGAATTCTTGTAATCATTTTTATTGAACTTGATTTTGCTTCACCAGTAAATGTTATAAAAATAATAAATTGTAGATTTTAATACCTGTAGTAAGTGTATCCCGGGGTAAAGTGGACGATTTCTAGTTTGAATATCTTAAATTAGATAAGACCCACAACCAAATAATAGATTCTATGATGGTATAGATCAATCATTTTACTAAAAACTTTTCAATACAAAAATTAACTGCAGTTAAAAAGTTAACTATTGTTAGTTTTCTAGTGGAAATAAAGATGGTTACATTAAACATGGTTAAATTTCTGAAAAATAACGTTAAACTGCATTTACCCAATGTGGGTAACCACATTATTGAACGGTTAAATACGTCACTTTCTACATTCAAACAAATATTGCCTACAAACAACATGGCGGATAGTGAGAGCAGTCAATTTTTGACTTCAAGGAATGAAAATTACACAAAATGCACAACTGTTTAACAGGAAGTGACACAAAATCATTTAACCACAGTTAAGTGTTTTTTTTTAAATGGAAACTCGCAAAAGTATTACTTCTAGCTTGTCTGCGAGTTAACTGTAACCATGGTTATTTAATTGCAGTTAATTTTTGTAGTGAAAACAAGGTATCAGAAGTAAAACTTTTACTCCTTTTAGTCAATATGGTCTACTAATTAGAAGAAGAAAAAACTTTTACCATAAAAGTTTTTTTCATAATTGGCACATGATTGATTTAAGCTTTTTTTTGTCATTACATTGTCACATAAACATTTTTTTAAAAACACAAATCATTAATAAAAAAAAACCGGAAATAAAAAAGTCTTCAACTAACAAAGAATATAAAAACAATATGAGGTATGATACCATTTGGACTCTTAGTATGAAGTCACATTTTATGCGGGCGCTGACCTTTTCATATTGACACACAACAACCAAGTTGGCCTGAGTGTTGTGAACTCGGGGTTAGGTCACTCCATATCTACACAATCAAAAACCTTCCAACCAACCACCCTCTTTTTTTAGTACAGAATATATATATATATATATATATATATATATATATATATATATATATATATATATATATATATATATATATATATATATATTTCCACATAAACTTCAAATAAGAAAACTCTCAAAATCTGTTCCTATAAATCAAACAGCTGTTCCAATTCATTGAGCGACTTAATACCCAATGTGTGTGTGTGAGCCCTTCTAGTCTCCTATAGTTTTGGTGGGCAAGAAAAGGGTACCCATAAATTGTGTGTGTGTGTGTGTGTGTGCGTGAGTCTTTGTCTGTGCAATGTGTTTACTGATGATGTTGTTGGGTCTAAGCATCATGCAACATGTCAAGTGACAAACATTGAATTGCACAAAATGAATCATAAAAGCAGGAAGCTAACTAATGTTGTTTTTTGTGTGTGTGTTTGTTCAAATTATGATAAAACACATGTGCATACTGTGTAATAAGATGTAGAAAATTTAAAAATTGTTTGCATGAACTTCTGAGACTGAGGTCACACCTTATTGGTCAAGCCACACTTTTGCAACGGAAAAGCAACTCCAAAACTTAATCACATATCAAATATAGACAAAGTGACAAATTCATTTTCAAATACAAGAATAAAACAACATCTAATTAATAATGCCATAGGATTTTTATGCAACAAAAACCTCCAAAATATGCATGCATTTATATATGCAGTAAAAATGTATGTTGTTTCATTTATTGTTTTTAATTATGTGAAATAAAAAACAATAGTTTTTACTATACTCAATTGGTGATATTGCAAATTTACTAGTGGATTTGCAGAATGGTCAGTTTTCACTTTGGTCGTAACATTGCAATACCGTAGGTGTTTATTACATGTTTAAATAATAAAAATAGTAAAGGAAAATAGAATAAAAATTACCGAAATATACATAAAACACAGACAACGTCGCCTTTATGCTGTTTTATGCACCAACCTCAAGATATGCAAAAAATATGCAGAATATGACTTTGATGCATAATTTGCATATTACGTTAATCGGCACATATCTCATATCTCATTGCTAACAAAATACGCAAAACATAAAAATCCTAGCATTACTAATTATGTTTTCCTCAAATGTATGAACGCAAAATTCACCAGAGACAAAAGTGCAAAGAATCTCTTCAATGCAATTTTATGCTAAATTCAATGCATGGTCTCAACAAATTCTCAGTAACAACAGGACCTGGGCTAAATGATAATAATGCCAGTGCACCACCTTCACCAGGTTCAGAAACAACATCAACCACCACCATAACCACCACTACCAAAACCATTTCATGTGCAATTGTAATGTTCACGTCAAATTCATTAGCATTCAACTTATTGTTGTCAACTACGGCGGGGAGAAGGGGGGGGGGGGTTATTTTCAAATACTAGGCTTATAACATTTAGAGGGCTCTATAGTCACCCACGCGATACCATTGGTGGCTGATGCCCAAATTGCCAACAACGAATTGCCAGAAGACCCTTCATTGCAAATAGCGGGTACATTGTGCCATTGTGGCGACAATAACTGAAGACAGGAGAATAGAGGGGTAGTGATGGAGAGGAGGGGTGGTTAGAGACTAGAGGGGGGCCAACTATCAGCTGACCTTTTTTTTTTCTGACTCTTTTCATTCAGTCGACAGATGGTGTCTATAGGCACACGCCATAAGGCACTTACCCCTCAAAAGCCAAAATACACTAACTCTGTGCACTCAAACACAAACTATTGTTATCTCTAAAACACATCCCAAAATGCACCCATTTTGTTTGGCTTGAATGAGACGTATAAAATAAATTTTAAATACACATATTCCTTCTGAATTCTTTCTTGATCATATATTACTCATAAAATATATACTGTATTGATAATATTTGGGACCATTTATTGGCATTTTAAGATAATGCCTCTAATAGGTGCCTCATTTAGAATGGTGCTAAACTACCTAAATTATTTTTTGTTAGTTCTTAAAATAATATTTTCAATGGCTGCACATTTTTTCAAACTTCAAATGATTGTTAAAAACACATTAAAATTTAATTTCTACAAAAAATTTAAATTTGTGAAGAAATTGAAAAAAAAAATTATTGAATCTTAAAAACTAATGTTTCAATTCTAACTTTTTCTGATGGCAAAGCCATTTCTTTTTTAAATTATAAACCAACTCATTTAATTTTTTGTAAAATTAATTTTTGATATGTTTTTTAATAACCACCTTAAGTTTCATATATGTAGTTTTTTAGTTTCTGAGGTATTAAACTTTAAACAATAGACTGTGCTACCCTAATACCTTCGACACACATGAGTTAAATGAATTCAAATTAAATGTGTTTAGGTGAATTATACGGAATCCAGTTAAGGACATGAACACCAAATAAAAAATTGACTTTATTATTAATATTTTAAATTGAAATACTAAATCAATATTTTGTCAATAGTTTATATAAATTATATTTAAGTATTAACTCAATATTTTCAGATTATTAACTGAATAAATTGAATTCGACGACATATTGTTTGTTTGTCCTTCACAGGGCTCTGTAGAACACATTTATTATTTAATTGCATTTAAATTATTAGGTGTGTGTACTAGGTATAACCCTATCACCGTATAATTATTCCATTTGGAGCTTATTCAGTTTGGCGCTTGTTTCATTTGGCGCTCATTCAGCGTCACCCACCTTGATGATAAGACTATATACGGCGTCCCATTCTGGGACATACAGTACTGTAATGTATCTGTCTATGCTATACATGTATATGGTAGATGAATATTTGCATAAAGTAGGCCTACCTAACCTCCCTTTTCCCCCTAACAACCCCTTCCCCTAACCTGAGATTCTCAATTATCATTCTAAAATCAAAATCCAATATAACACGTAATCATCCCCAATATTATTAATATTAATATCAGAATAATAAATAAATAATTCAAGAATAATTCTTAGACACTTGTGTTATTAGAAGAAGATCAATGTATATAATTGAACTTCATCAGCTAAATATTCATAGCCCAAAAAAAAATTCTAAATGAAGAGAAAACAAATGAAACAGAAACATGAATCACTTACATTACAGAAAGAGAGAGAGAGAGAGAGAGAGATATCCTTATATTATTACACGATTGTGATCGATGGAGTTTTCAAAATCACAAGATCCCAATAGGATTGAATTAAAAGACAGCAGTAGACAAATGCAATCGGTTTCTATAGAAACAATAAACAAAAAATAAATATGATCAGTATTTTATTTTGCCCATTTTTCGGCTAATCAATTTTTAATAATAAATTTCTCTTCTAAACTGCGATTCAAAAACCAAAAAAATTTAAAATAAACTCTAAATAGTCTAAAAGCGCCTAATACTTAAGATGGTATAAAGTACATTTGTTAACAAAACACAATTAGATACTTGATGATTCTCATATTCTTGTTCTCAGAAATTTAAAGCAATTTACTTTAGAAATACAATAATTTCAAAATTTCTCTGAAAATCTATTGAAATTGAATCGAGTAATTTTCATAGTGGATATTTTTGATATATATATTTAAAATGATAATTTTCATTAAAATTTGTTAAAATGTCATAGTTTCCAATAGTAAAAAAAAGATTTCAGGGGCATCATCATTACAGAAAAAAAAAAGTCAGAAAACTGTGACAGTTATACCTTATGATGTAACTGTTTGTGTGCTATTATTTTATGACTACTGTTTACATTATGTTGTACACCAGTCAATGGCAGCTATATGACAATATTTGTCATAATAAAGTTTTGTAATTTGTTTTTGTTACTGTTACAAGGTTATGAGCTAGATATGGCAAATTACTGTTATATAACAGTCTTATTTCATTTTTGTAATGAGGCCGCTTGTTACTTACTTGTTAGTTATTTTCAAGTTTCTCTTAAATTTACTTCTAAAAGACTGACTGTGCACTTTGCTTAAAATGCACTGAGTGACACTTAAGTGGACACTTACTGATAGATTTTCACTAAAAGAAAGACTATGGTTTAATATCTCAAATGAGACAAGAGTGGTCAAACTCACTGAACTATGGCTAAGCTCCAGTGACTAGTCGTATAGTGGGATTCAAAAAATCCACAGTGAAATGTGGTCACTTTTTAAAAGTAGCTCAAATCTGAAACCCAGGCTTAAACCCAGGTCATGCGGCGGCCCATGATCACATTGGGGTATTAATGTATTACGACACTCTCCAGCTCTCTAGGACTATTTTGTAATATCAGTATTATACTGAAGCCTCATATATACTGTAATTCAATCTAGTTAAAATATAATATTTCGATCAATTTGTTCCAGGGACTGTCTGATGATAGGGCAGACCTCATGAAGATTGTTTAAATCACTTCCTGTGGAAGTCGGAAGCCGTATTTCGAAAATAAAAAATGCTGTGAAAATAGTAATTTTGTAAAAGTATTTTCGGAAGCCCCCTCCCAATACACAGATATTGCACTTTATAGTTATCAAAGTTATTCAGAAAAAGGACAATGCAACAAGTTTTTTTTATTTGAACTCTGCAAAACTTTGACAAATCTGGTGTCCACATTGAGTTTCAGGCAGGTGCAACTGGACCATAGGTCTGGACCTGGTCTGGACTTTTTGAAAAGGGTGGGGGTGGGTAAATACAGATGTAGTCGATTTATCCCCACTCCCACCCCCAACTCCCCTTCTTAATATTTTGCAAACGGATGCGGAAGGGATAAGATGACAATAGTTGCAAGGTTTCTTTATTCAGATGATGTTTCATGTGACAGTTACCACAACCACCTGGTTTTATTGTGGCCACTCACCACTGTCATCATCATCATGGGTGAAAGGAACAAGGGAGCAAAATGGGTTCATTCTGCTTATCTACCATTCTAAATATTTAGTTATTTATTAATTTAGTTAATAATTAAATTATTAAAACGTTTTTTTTCTGGCAATTGTGAATAATAATAAAAACATCCAAGCAAAAATATTATTTTAATGAAAAAATCTTTTATTGTAATTTCTTAAAACTTCATTCTGAAAATGTGATTGTAATAATCAAGGCTCGAATTTTTATAAAATATCAAACAAAGTGTTTCTCAAGCTGTGGCCCAATAGAAAAACCGCGAAGTAATAATCCCGTTTAGAAACTCTGGTTAGAGTCACGCCCAAATTTGAGGCTAGAATTCAAGTTCACAACTGATAATAACCAGACATCTATCCTCTAACCAACCTTTTTGATTAGAAAAAGCAAAACTGCAGTTGTTAAAATGAGACCTTATGATGTTATTGGTTGTGTGCTATTATTTTTATGACTGTCATATTATTCTGTACACCAGTCAATACAGAGGCGTGCTGGGAAAATAATTTGGCCCTGGCATTTTGAAGATATACCAGCCCACATTTTCTTACCTCATCTTTAAACAAATCTGCAACTGCAAATGTCATTCATTTGAATTATTTATTTTATAAACCATTTTTTACGAAATAAGAAGGGTTTTGTAGTAATTAATGCACTTGTTTCAGCTAAATTATCAATTATTTCCTCTGACACCAGATTCAATATATTGAAAACACTTTGTTTCAAATACTGTGTAGGTGGGTGTTTGTTGTCATTGTGTCACAGTTGTATGGAGACAAATAATTAACCCACTCTTTTAATTTTATACTGGATTGAAAATATCTTTTGAAAGAAATGCCCGATTGAATATTGGCCCTTCTGGTATTTGAAAGAGCTGCCCGATGGCCAGCACGCCTCTGAGTCAAAGCCATTCATTCGACGATATGTTTCAATATAATATTCATTTTGTAATTTGCTTTGTAACTTTTACACGGTTTATGAGAGCTAAATATGACAATTTACTGTTATATGACAGTCTTAATTTTTTTCAGATTTCTGTTCATAAAACATGTTTTGATAATATTGGTGTGGCACCTCTTAACTAAATAAAAGTTGGCCATCACTTAATTTTGAAACAGTTCTTAAAAGTCTCAAACACATGCAGCAATATAGAAAAATATATAAAATTATTATATTTTGAAAAGTAAAATAATGTTTTTGACATGCCTTAAGCTTTTGCAATATATGCATATATACAATGAAAGTGAATCTGTATTTCAATTAAGCATTTTTCGATTCGAGTTCAACAAGTGGCATATGCAGATAAAGGACGCCCAGGGCGCAACCTGGCAACAACTTTTACAACAATGTTCTATATACAACATTACCATCTATATCTTTTTTTACTATATAGTACAAAATATATTCTAGTATAAAATTAAAGAAAATCCATCTTGTAAACATAATATATCGGCATTTTTCTTTTTATAACCCCTTATATTAAAGAAGAAGAAAAAAATTGCTTGATTTGATGAAAACACACACACAAAAATATACACACAAACACATAGAAAAATAACACACATAAGTCTATGTTCAAAACCAGATGTGGATGTAAGTCTATTTTGCAACAACAACAGCAAAAAAGTAGGCAAGATAGCTGATTTTAATCTTATATTTTTATATATATATAAAAAAAGCCCTACAGGAATAAAATTGATTTTGAAATACAGTACATGTCAAAGCTAAAACGTTCTTCTATATGATTGGTTCAGAAGTCAATAGAGATAAGTGACATTTTTTTTTATTATAAGAGATGAAGATTTTGAGAAAAGAATTTTGTGGACAAAAGAAATAACTGAAAATGCTGTTCATTGCTGCTTTATAGCTACTTAAAACATAGAACTATAACATTGATGTCTATGGAAGGTTTTCTTACTTTTGAAGTTTTTGAACTCAGTTTACTTAGAAACATTACTTTTGTTACTTATTCCTCTTGGCTTCCACGCTCCTCATCTCTGTATACATTTTATTGGCATATATGCCTATGCCAGGGATATCTATTGTAGTTGCACTTAAGAAGAGACAAACACGTTGCAATTGGCACAAATTGACATGTCAATGTATGCAAATTGAGGCAAGATTGCAATTGAAAAAGAAGGAAAGGTAGAGAGAAATGGAAAAGAATGCCATAGAGATGATAATGACATATAGTAGAATATTTGTATATATATTATATTCGTGTCTATGTAAACCTAACCTAAATGTTGTATTATTTACATGTGTACATTTTTATACCTCGAAAAAAAAAATCTTGTATATGTGTATTAGTCAAGTTCTTCTATATGTATTGTATATACAATTTTTTATGGCATAAAAAACTAGATTAAATGATACGTAAACGTTTTTTTTATACATGCATAAATTTAAAAATTCGTCTACACATCGATTTACAGTATTTAAGATGGTTTTACTCATAGTAAATTTACATTAGAAGAAACTTTAAGGTGATTTTTAAGTGTAAACGGAAAAAACTTGAAAGTGGTTTAAAAAGTAGAAAGGTACAAAGAACTCACTTAAGGGTTGATTTTTTTTAAATCAGTCTTGTGAAATAATTTGTCAAAAGTAATGAATTACTGAAATAATTAATTTTTTCTTCTTCAGTGATTAGTAATTTACTACGTTACTTTTCGAAATAATTCCCCATTCTAGTCAATAACATTTGTTATTAGTTTTGATTCCCCTCAGTATTCAAATACAACTACGATTAGAGCTCGGATTTGTATGCACTATCACAGCAAATGTTTCTCAATCTGTGGCCAAAGCGTGCCAATTATGAAGTAATCATCATCATCATCATCATTAGAGCAACTGCAATTATTGCTTTTTCAACTTCGAGGCTAGATGTTTGGCAATTATCAGTTGTCAACTAGAAAGATCTAGCCTCTAACTAGTGTTTGTGATTGAAAAAAAAACATAATAGTTGAGTTAAATGGAGATTGTCACTTCACAATTGGTTCTTGAGTCACAGATCGAGAAACAGCCGGATGATATTGCATAAAAATCCGAACACTAATTATGATAAATTTTACACTTGAATTATTTACTTTTTATTGATATTTTCTTTTATATAAAATGAAATAATTATTTTTTTTTTTGCTTATACTCAATAGAAAAATTGATCATCTTGATATTCATGTGCATAAAATAAGATTTCACCACATATTATAAAACATATTATAAAACATTTCATAAATGAAATGCCCGAGGTAGAAGGAGGAAAATAAGAAAACACGGGAGGAGGGGAGGGGGGGGGAGAAGAAGAAATTTGCATATGTGGCTTCATATGCATGCATATTATTATATATAGATAGATTCAAACTACATTAAGGACAAAAAAATATCAAGATATCTTCTACTTTTTAATCAAGCAGTTTTCCAAAGTATAAATTTCAATTAAGAGATGATGATGATGATGATGAAAAGTTCTGAAAATGAAGAGAGTCAAGGGGGAGTGTGTTTATTCAGGTTATATATGTATATAAATGGTATTTTTGGACTTAACCAACATATAAAACCACAATTTTACCACTAGAAAAAAAAAAGAAAAACAACTAAGAAAAATGAAGAGCCTTATTTATTTATCCAAAGATATGCCTGCCTGCCAGAGACTATCATCAACCTGTCATATTACAACAAAAGTCAGAAAAACTAGACAATTTGCAAAATTATAGTTTCGAAATGAAAACTTTGAAATTTGTAATTGTAATTAATTACCTTTTCTAATACCTTGTAAACACACATGAGTTAAATGAATTCAAATTAAATGTGTTTAGGTGAATTATACGGAATCCAGTTAAGGACATGAACACCAAATAAAAATTGACTTTATTATTAATATTTTAAATTAAAATACTAAATCAATATTTTGTCGATAGTTTCTATATTATATTATTTAAGTATTAACTCAATATTTTCAGATTATTAACTGAATAAATTGAATTCGACGTATTGTTTGTGTGTCCTTCACGGGGCTCTGTAGGACACATTTATTATTTAAATGCATTTAAATTATCAGGTGTGCACTAGGTATATTGACTTTTAACTTCCCGGACTTTGTCCGGATAATCGAGATCCTACTGTAGGCCCAATTGTTTTTGCTGTTTTTTGAATTTGATGATACATTTGATGATTGGCACACATTGCCTAAAATGCTAGTATTTTTGCAGATCAATAACAGAATTGGTATTTCTGTACAATGTCTAGTCATTATTCAGAATAATTGATTCTACATTTTGACGGTCACATATAAATCCAAATTCCAGTCTTTGTTGATATGTAATAATTGAAAATGAATTCCGAGGAATTCCATTAGATTGGATTCCAGAATCAAAATGAACATTTCAAATTGACATTATTTTTCATCCATAATCCAAAAATCACAATTGAAGAGAACAATTTAATTTAAATAAGTTATATTAAAATTGACTGACTTCTCTATCAGTTTGGATAATAATTTATAATTGTGATTAATAATTGTTCATGTCAGAAAGGCCATTAAAATTGCTTATTCCTCGTTATTTTGAACGTGTTTTAGAAACTAGAAGGGTGGTTCAATCAGTTAAGATTATTTACATAACATATTATTTTTCAAAATAAACTTTTTATAGATAAAATTTTTAAAAAGATCGTCCGCTTAAAGTTGGGTCATCTTCAAACTCACATAAAAAGCTTATTTCGAAAGATATCCAACGTGGAAATACCTTTACGTCATAAAGTTTACCTTTTCTAGTTTCTAAACGCATTCAAGGTTCTCTTCAACAAGAGTTGGAGAGGCATTTTACACTATAAAACCAATGTATAATATGATCATCATGTTATGTTTAAAAATAAGCATTTCTTCTAGTTTCTAATATATTTTAATTCTTTCCTAATGTTTCTGAAATGCAAATTAACCGGCAATCTTATTACATTGTGTTCTCTTTTTATTTACATATTTTGCAATAAGTTGCTATTTTCTATAATTAGTTAATTACAAACTTATTTTATAACTTAATGATTATTATAATTTGATATTAGTTGCACAACATAAGAGAAAGAGAGAAAAAATACAATTTTTTTTTAGATAGAAAACTTAAAAGATCAAATTAACATTATTACTATTACTGTTTTATTTTGAAATATTCTCAAGAGAAAATAAGAAAGGAAAAATCCCAATCAATTCGCGATTTTCAGTTAAATATGTGAAAGCAATAATAAATATCTCCTACTATATATAATATCGTATTGCACAGATTAATTAGCCTTTGCAATGAAGCATAAAACAACATCAAATCTATTGAAATGAAGAATGTAATATGTATATATATACATACACGTAAAATAGTAGAATAGTAGAAATACATTATATACTAGAATAGTAGCTAGAGAGAGAGAGAGAGAGAGAGATAGCGGCGTCAATGTAAACACATGTTGAAATCTGAGATCATGCCTCAAAAATAAGAGAGACAAAAAGAAGAGAGAAAACTAATGATGTCAATGATAATGATGCCGACAGAATTTCAAATTATATACATAGCTCACATACCAAACATAGATTTGCATACATGCATCTTATATATTATATATATATATATATATATATATATATATATATATATATATATATATATATATATGAGATAGAGAGAGAGAGATAGAGAGAGAGAGAGACCTACAAACGTCAAACCTAATATATAAAAAAAATATATTTAGAGGTTTCTAAACTGTTTTCATCAAAATAATGTTTGAGTGATATGATATATACTTGTATATTTTGACATCAAAAAATAAGAAAATCCAGTCATTCTTTTAAATTTACTAGACAATTTGAGCAATCTACCCTTCTAGTTTCTAAAACACAAGTCTATAGTTTCTCTTAATTTTTGGCTCTTCTGAAAGACATAATAATCAAGAGTTCAAATATCAGCTGTTTAAACTCTGATTTATTCTGCATTTTTAAAAAATGAAATCGTGTTAGAAACTAGAATGTTAGCCGACTCATTTAAAAGTATTTTCACGTTGATATCTTTTAAAATAAACATTTTATACATTAGACAAAAATTAAATCATATCATCTGCGAAATTACCTTGAAGTGGATAAACTACTCTTCTAGTTTTTAAAATATTTTCCAGTTTTGTTTTTCTATTTAATTTTGCTTCTAACAAAAAAACAGAATTACGTGAAGTTTAAAACCACCTTAAAACATCTAGATAATGGCCACAAGTTGGTAAAAACAACCACTTTATGAGGGGCCACAAAGTGGTCCATGTGAAGCCAGTGTAAACCACAACCATAAACAACTTAATCTAAGATTTTTTTTTACTCATTAAGGTGGTATTCAAACTGTAAACGCTTTTCAAACTGTGTTTATTCTGTCTTTTTAGGTACAAAATGAAGTGAAACTTAAACGTGTTTTAGAAACTAGAAAGGTGGCCGCCATGTTGCTTTTAGGCATTTTGAAAAATTTTCTAAAAACTACTACTTCCGTGTATATTGGTGATTTCGCAAATTGATTAGTGACATTGTGGAATGACTGATTATATTATACTTAAAAATATTGCAAGGTACCTGGGAGATGGAGGTTAGATAAAGAAATCATGGGGAAATCAAGTTTGAAAATCCTCTAACCTCCTCCTCCTCCTCCTCTTTTTGAAGAAAAATCCAAATTCCTATTTCTATCTAGCCAGACAGAAATAGGAATTTGGATTTTTCTTCAAAAAGAGGAGGAGGAGGAGGAGGTTAGAGGATTTTCAAACTTGATTTCCCCATGATTTCTTTATCTAACCTTGCTTTATCAGACAAGAGAACGAAATACTTTTTTTTTTCTATAAGAATTAATATTCTTAAATTGGTTTTAATGTAAATATTCATTGAGTGAAGGAAGCCACAGTAACATTTTTGGCGTTTTCAATTTACTTTCTCTCTTTTTTAACCTGCAGTATTTGCATAGTTAAATCGTTTCCTAAACAACCGACAAAAACATAGTCCTATTTTTTTTTAAAAAAAAAGAAATCATTTCAAAATCATCAATTTACAAATAAAAAAATAACATTTTGATAAGAAGCAAACAGAAGAAAATAAATGATCCAAAAATTGATACCCTCTGATACACAATCTGAATACTAATGTTGCAAATATACAAAATCAAATTTAATTATAACAATGGGTGCATTCGAAAACTTAAACTATAAATACCTTTCTATGCTCCCCCTCACCTCTTAAGATATGTTTTGAAGTGTAAACACGCCTCTCAAAATCTGATTATTCTTGTCTTTCAGATACACTATGAAGAGAACAATCAAATGTGTTTTAGAAACTAGAAGGGTAGACTCATCACTTAACGGTATTTCCATGATGATATAGCTTTCAAAATAAGCTTTTTACGTCATTTTGAAAATGTCTAAACTTTAAGCAGATGTTATTTATTTTTTTATTTTTGACTATATAAAAAGTTTATTTTGAAAGATATCAAACATGAATTTATCCTTAATTGATTGAGCTACCTTTCTAGTTTCGAAACCACTTTCTAGATTCGTTGAAAATTTTTTTTCTCTCTAAATGAATGACAGAATAATGAGTATTCGAAAATTACCTGTTCAGATCGGGTCATTTATAAATCTAGAAAACCACATAAACAGCAAATTTGAAACTTAAAATGGTTTTATGGAGAGCAAAATTAAGAAAAAATAGGAATTGTTTTAGAAACTAGAAGGGTATATCAATCATGTATGGGTATTTTCATGTTGATATCTTTTAAAATTAATATTTTATAGACAAGAAATTAAACATTATCATCTGCTTAAAATTGGATCATTTTCAAACACACATAAAAAGCTTATTTTGAAAGATGTCAGAATGCAAATTATCTTTACGTGATTGAGCTACCAGTCTAGTTTTTAAAACACAATCAAGAAGTGATACAATGTAACTGCCATTTTTGGTGTTTTTGAGGTTTTAATGTCATTAAAAATCATAAAAAAGAAGAGCATCGTTTGGAAAATATAGCGAAATTAACAAAAAATTATTTTAAAAGATATTGATCTGGCAGACGGTGTTCAAACCCATTTAATTTCGCGAATATTTGGAAAAAAATTGTTTGTGATGTCATATTCGTATTAATTATGGCTTAAAAACGTCCAAGTAATTTTATTAGCAAAAAGTTGTGTAACGAAACCTTAAATTTGCATTATAAAGTTGTTTTTATTCCTCTTTTAAAATTTATATTTTGTTAGTTACGTGGTATCACTTCTTAAGTGACGATATTATCTTAAAGAATGATGTAAAGAAATAAAATAAATTAACAAAGAGATTTAATAAAAATGAAAATCGACATTTCCGAATTGTTAATTTTGTTTGAGAAATCAAAATTTTAAATTTGTTATTCAAATTTAATAACTTTTTTTTTTGTTTAACAATTTACATCTTTGATCGATTTCAATATGTTGTTAAGAACAATTTGGAAGTTTCATATGCACCACCCTGTATTACTTTCATAGTTAATTTTGGAGCACACTGTATAATGTATATCCTTGGCAATTTGAATGTTATCATTATCACTCGGTCCCTTTATCAATTTATTCAGATAACTTGTGGGCTTTTATAATCCTAAGCAACGTTTGATCCTTTTCTATTGAAGCCAATGTGATAACCAAAATGCTTTTTTTTTTCAGGTAGAATTTACCCTCCAATATAATCAATATTATGTGTAGATATAAGCCTTAAAATATAAGAGACCATCTGGCATTTTTTGTTTGTTTGTTTGTTTTTTTTTATCAAAAATTTT